>OU565287.1:415554-1015554 GCA_913789915.3 Sphecodes monilicornis
ACTTCTCATTTTTTTTCAATTTTCTCTAATATGCTAAGTTGTGCTAACATTGTGCCCAATTATTACTTTAAAGAAGTAATAAGGAAACAAGTTATGACAAATAATAGTTTTGAACATGCAATTAACGTTTGTGTTAGCATCCGTTCTCCAAACAGCAAAGTGCAAGAGCTTTGAAGATTTCAAGGTCACCTTCATGTTTCTTGTTAAAATAGCTAATTACCGATAGTTATTCTGGATCATCGCGTGTTAGCGATAGGCAGTTATCGACAGAGGCCACTTTATTATTCTTTTTCTTACTGTACGCATGTGCGTGCATTCGATTGTTCTTACGCGCTATGTCCGCATGGTGACCTCGAAAAGTTCTTCTTTAATACGCTAATAGAGTAATTATGTAGTAATGTTTAGTTTTATATTAAATTACGATTATACAAAACGTTCGCGTGGATACTTCCCTAAAACGTCAACATTTTTAAATAGTCAACATTTTGAAAAATTAATAATTTAAGAGATATTTCAAAATTAATTTTGTTGAATTCTGCAGATCTTATTGTCGGATTATGGGTATAAAATAAAGCACACCCTCTTTAAATATGAAACAGAATTTATTCTAAACAATACGTTCGAAGACACGTTCTGAGGCACGTCTTTACTCTTCAACAAAATATTCTAGAGTGAAGACCGCTCTGAAAAAGTAAAAGATCGGCCGAGAGTCGAGGGTCCCATAACGCGGGCAGCACAGATACAATGTATCATTTATTTGTATAGGCGCTCGAAAGTCAAGAGATCGAATGTGCCTACTAAATAACAGAAGATTATTTTTGTCAATTTGTTTCGTGAATAAATTCCAAGACTTATTTACTACATTTTCGTGATTATCAACTAATAGTAGTTTTCAATACGAATATTAATTTTGCTACTAGGTCAATTAAGACTTTATTTATTTACGAGCAAATAGATGGCGTAAAAGGTATAATTTGGTACACGCATTGTCTTGTTTACACTATTCCAGACAGCACAAGAACGTTCAATGGACATCCGTACCGGACCTTCTGTACGTCCCAGGGACGTCCGTATGTCCCAAATATGTTTACGCCCTAGGTATGTCCCACAGAGGTTGCAGTTAGATCGCAGTACGTACATAGGACATCCATAGGACGTCCGCGCGGACGTCCGGCTGGACATATTCAGGACGTTAATAGGACATTAACAGGACGTTTCTAGAACATTTAAAAACATGTGTACGAAATGTTTTCCTATTGTTTAAATCTATTAAACAACGTTCGTATATATGTATGTAAAGTGAAATGTAATAAAATATAGGAATATATTTATTTATATTTGTTTCTAACAATATATTTATTTACATATATTTATTTATAACAATATATTTATTTACACATATTTATTTACGTATATTTATTTATAACAATATATTTATTTACACATATTTATTTACGTATATTTATTTACACATATTTAGTTACGTATATTTATTTATAACAATATATTTATTTACACATATTTATTTATAATAATATATTTATTAATATATATTTTTATTTATTTATTATAGTGTTATGTGTATATATGGTATTGGCACTGTTGATACCTGCTAATTCTTGGGCCTGCAAATTTATAATTTATTTACAATTGAGTAAGAACTTTTGGTTAGGAGTCATTATGGTTAATGTATTTATTATTTACCGTATTTTTTAAATTGTCGTCATCTTTCAAATGACTTTCCAATTTCTGGAGCTCCTCCTCATCTGAATTAAGAGTAAACAATATTTTGTGAAAAATAGATATTTTGGTTTCCCCGGTGTGCAAGGTGACGTGTGTAGAAAGCGGAGTGTGGTTTTATGAGAGAGAGAGTGGGGAGCAAAAGGTGTGAGTGGAGGGAAAGAGATGGAGAAGGGTGCAAGTGGTGCAAGGGCAGGCGAGAGATATAGGGAAAGGGCAGGAAGGAGGGTAGGGAATGATAGAGAGGTGATAGGTGAGCGGAGCCTATAGGTTAGGACGGCGAGGCAATAGTGTCTAGTAAGCGGGAAGAGAGAGAAGGAGCGGTAGGTGGCGCTGCCTAGTGGGGGCAGAGGCAGGTGTGAAGGCGGGAATTTTGAGAAAGGAGTAGGTGAGAGAAGAGACGATAGAGAAAGAAAGAGGAGCTGCGGAGGGATGAGTGGCAGAGGGGAAGACGACAAGGGAGAGAGAAGGGAAGATGGGAAGGTAGAGAAGGGGCGGGTGGGGAGGCCGTGGAATGCGGAAAGATTAAGAAGCGAAGGACTGAGTAGAGGAAGAAGCCTGGAGAGCCTGTGGAAGAAAAGATAAAGAGCGGAGGGGGGTGAAGAAGGGGAGGAGGAATGGGCAATATCTAAAAAAAGTGCTCTGACTAAATGGTCGCCAACAGAGAATAAGAAGAAGGAGGGAAGGGCAGATAGTGGAATGGGGGAAATGATTAAAGAATTGATGAAAGAGATAAAAAGAATAAGGGAGGAGGCGAGGGAGGAAAGGGACAGAAGGAGGATGATAGAAGAGATGAGGCAAGAAAGGAAAGACAGGAGGAGGAGGATGGAAGAGTGGAGGAGGGAGAAGCAGACGTTGGAGTGGATGAGAGAATTAGAAGGGAAGAATAGGACAGTCACTTCATGGAGTTATTGGGGGGAGTGGAGTGGAGGGTAAGAAGGGGAGAGGGAGAAGTAAGGGAGGAAGATGGAGAGGGAAGAGGTGCAGGGTGTTAGAGGGGCTGAAAGAAGGGAAGGCAGCCGGTGGGACGGGATCCCAAATGAAGTGTGGAAGCATGGAGGGTTGGAAGTAAAGGAATTATTATGGAGGGTGTGTAATAGAGTGTAGAGAGGGGGAGGTTGGCCGGAGGACTGGGTGGAGGGGGTAGTTGTGCCCATAGCCAAGAAAGGAGAGAGTAGGAAGGTGGAGAAATACAGGGGAGTAACGCTGACACAGACGGTATACAAAGTGTATGTAGTGTTGGTGGAGGGGGTGAGAGAGGAGGTAGAAAGAAAGGGAATGTTACCGGCAAGTCAGACGGGATTTAGGAAAGGATTGGGTTGTGTAGACAATATCTATGTTCTGAATTATTTGATTAATAGGCAGGTGTTAAGGAAGGAGAGAAGAATGGTGATATTGTTTATAGACCTGAAGGCGGCGTTTGACTCGGTTGATAGAGAAACGCTGATAAGAGTCTTAAGAAAAAGGGGGTTGAGGGAAGGATTAGTGGCGAGATGTGAGGAGATGCTATGAGAGACTAGGAGCAAGGTAAGAGTGGGGAAAGAGTAGGGGGCAAGTTTCTGGACTGCAAGGGGGTGAGGCAGCGGTGTCCGCTTAGCCCGTTGCTATTCACCTTGCTGTTAGCAGATATGGATGAGGTGCTAGAGAGGGGCGGGTGGGGAGGACTAAAGGTAGGAGGAAGAAAAATGTTCACCCTGGCATATGCGGATGACGTAGCGATGTTAGCGGAGGACGAGGAGAACATGAAAGGAATGATTGGGGTGTTCGATCGGTTTCTAGAGGAAAAGAGGTTACAATTGAACGTGGGGAAATCGAGGATTATGAGGTGCAGGAGAGGAGGAGGGAGGTGGGAGAAGGTGGCATGGAGGTGGAAGGGTAAGGAAATAGAGGAAGTGAGGTAATACACGTGTTTGGGATATGAGGTAAGTAGGGATGTGGGTCAGGAAGCGCATGCGGAGGCAAGGCTAAAGAAAGGGGCGGCAAAAATGGGGCAAGTGGGGTAGATAGGAAAGAGGAAATTCGGGAAAGACTGGGGTAGAAGGATTTGGTTATTTGACAAGCTGGTGTGGTCGGTGGTCAATTATGGGGTGGAAAGAGAGGGAAAGCGTAGGAAGGTTGCAGGAGAGATATTTAAAGTGGGTGTTAGGGTTGGGGAGATGTACGCCAGGATACATGGTGAGAGAGGAGTGTCAGAGGGAGCTGTTGAAGGGGAGGGCAGGGATGAGGGCGTGGGGGTATGAAAAGAAGCTGGGAGGGGGCAAAGGGGGTGAGTTGACACGATTATGTTGGGATGAAATGAGGAGAAAGGCTAGGAAGGGGGAAATAGGGGTAGGCTGGGAGAAGGAGAGAGGGGAATGGTTAGAGGGAATGGGGTGGACAGAGGAGAAGGTAGATGAAATGTTAGAGGAGGACGGGATGGGGAGCGAGGAGGAGATGGTAAAAAAGGAGAAGAAAAGGCTAGTGCAAGAGCGGTGGGAAAGGATAAGGGAATCAAGGTATAATAGGTGGTACGATATGGTGAAGGGGGAGGGGTTGCCGAGTTATTTAAAGAAAGGGTGGGGGGAAAGCAGATGGCAGAGGGTGGCCAGGTTTAGATTAGGAAATGGGATGAGAGGTGGAAAGTACTGGCTGGGTGAGGAAGAAAGAAAATGCAGAGTGTGTGGCTGGGAGAACGAATCTTGGGAGCATATCTGAGTAGTGTGTTTGAGGACGGATGAGGAGAGAGGGTGGCAGGAGATGGTGGGGAAAGAGTTAGATGAGGAGGGGAGAGGAATGTAGGGAAAGGGAGAATGGTAGAGGAACGGGTAAGGATGGGAGGCAAAATGAGGCTACAAGGCACGGGATGAGTGATGAGAGACCGGAAGGGGGGTCCGCGGGTAGGGAAGGGTACGGAGTAGATTGTAAGATAGATTTTAAGGAATACTTTTCTATATAGACGTTTCTCTCTCTCTCTCTCTAATTAGTTTTAGTTCTACTTATAGGTAGATTTAAGTTAGACTTATAAGGTAGAGTAAGTTAGGTTAAGATAGTTAGTAAGATTAGGGTAAGGAGAAGGGAAGGTGGAGAAAGAAGTTAAGGAGATGGAAATGGAAACTCATCGATTCATCAATTCACACACACTTTTTATTAATTGAAACACTGTATTGCAAATGCGTGCGTAATGATGTGCTTTAATCAGAACGCGTGGGAGAACTAAACTTACTTGACGTAAATGCAAAGCGACGGTCGAGTTAACTTTTTCCCTGCTCCGCTGGCGCTGCCTCATAAGCGCATTTGCACGGTCCCAGGTGGGACCGAAAAATTCCTATATAGACGAAGGCGGAAAAGACCACGTGTATCACTTGAATCCGAAAAAGGTCCGTTCTCGCCAGCGGAAAAATACTGGGTGCTTGCCAATTTTATTGCTCGGTGCGAAGACCTGCTATAGCCAAGTCTTGGAGAAAACCCAGGAAAGGTACAATTAGGGCCTTAAATACTTTTTAGTTTAGGACAATAAAATACTAGAAATAAGTAAAAGTTTCTATAAGAGCAGTGTTGTTTGAAACGATCAACTTGGTCGTTACAAACATTTATTTATTTATAAGAATAAATAATAAAGAAAAATGCGAAATATATATGATTTATTAATCCTTTATGTATAAAAAAATATTTAATAACAATGTTTTTATGTAACATAAATTATTGTTATTGCGCTCATTGAACCACTGTAAGAAAAACCACTGTAGGAACCACTGTTGAACTTTTGCGACAATGATCTAGTGAACCAAAACTTTGTTTATTTAACATAAAAAATTATTATTCAATGTTTTTTTATGATTTTTTGTTGCTTTTTGGCCACCGTGCGGCGCCTCGCGGCTTCGCTGCTCGAAGTTTTTGCGTAACAAAATTATATTTTATATGTAATAGAAAGACATATTATTGCACCCTAGAACGTACGAAATTTAAGTCCCACGGACGTCCTTGGAACGTATAAAGGTCGATTTATACAGCCGTGCGGGGTTTTTTTTACATAGGTTTGGGTCTAGAGAAAACTCCGACCGAGTTTTCGCTTTCACGTCGACCAATTTTTCAGAATGCCTCGTCCGAGCCATTATCTCGACGTCTGAGCATTTCCAGATGGCCTTTCGGGAGCGCGTTGACAGTTCCCTGAAGTGCATGGCCCAAAAAAAAGATGTTTTCAGGAGTTTCACAGCTCCTTATGTAAACTATCGGTATCTCTCCTCTACAACATCGTGGAAATAGGAAATTTTCTTGTCCCTTGGTGGAAAAGCATTTTACACATTCTGATATTATGCGTAAATTGCATATGTGTTGTAAAAACGAGAATAACAGTTATTTTTTTAATTCAGTTATTTTTATCATTTAATTCACATTCCATGTGAAGACCATTTTTACATACAGACACCGTCAAAGTTTGCTACTTTGGACAATTTGTACGAAAACGACATACCTCCAGAAAATAATTTATATCACGGTTATTATTAAAAATAGAAACATTTTCTTCTTTTTAATTATCATCGCAAAATACTGTTATTCTTCTTAAATAATTTATCGTTCTATACGCAAGTGTCATTTCTTAATACAAAAATATTAGAAATATCTTTGATTTGTCAATTTTGCCGCCCCTTCAGGTGCGACAAAATTCGTTTTTTAATTCGCACAGCTACAGAAATTGCAAATATTGGGCACTTAGAACTACTATAAAAATATGGCTGCTATAAAAAATGATTCCAGATACACGAGAAGATAATAACATGTTAATTTTAGGAGAACTAATATTGTCATTTCGTCGACTACAATATTTTGCAACTAAGTTAACCTTTACTGTACGCACCGTATAAAAATTTCTAGGCTTCGAATATCGAAGCTTCGATTTCAAAAACTTCGAAGGTGATGAAAATGAAACCTTCGAAACTTCGACACTACGAACCTTCGATTCGTTTTCAGTTAACGGATAAAAGGAATAAATTTTCATAATTTGTTTCTATATTCACCATTTGAATTATTTCAATAATTTATTGTTAAGATAATATACTTATAATTTGAATTATTCTTTCGATAGCACATTGTTAAAATAATTGTTTAAATAAATAAATTTTATAATTTGTTTCTATATCCATTATTTGAATTGTTATTTCAATTATTTATTATTAAAATAATTGATTAAATAAATAAATTTTTACAATTTGTTTCTATATACATTATGTGAATTATTTCAATAATTTATTGTTCAAATAATTGTTTACACAATGTACACGTATTTACATAATTAATATATTAACACGTTTCTATAGAGTATACAAATTTATAATCTATAGAAATGTGTTTCTATATTCATTATCTAAATACTTGTACATTCTTTAAATAATTATTTTAACAATGAATTATTGAAATAATTCACATAATGAAATATAGAAACAACATATGAAAATTTATTCATTTAAACTATTATTTTAACAATGAATAATTGAAATAACAATTCAAATAATGCATATAGAAACAAATTATAAAAATTTATTTATTTAAACAATTATTTTAACAGTGAACTATCGAAATGATAATTCAAATAATAAATATACTATTTTAACAATAAATTATTGAAATAATTCAAATAATAAATAAAGAAACAAATTGTGAAAATTTATTTATTATATAATTATTTTAACAATGTGCTATCGAAAGGATAATTCAAATTATAAATATATTATCTTAACAATAAATTATTGAAATAATTTAAATAGTGAATATAGAAACAAATTATGAAAATTTATTACTTTTATCCGTTAACTACAGCTTCAAAGCTTCGAATTTTTCCCACCTTTCAATGTTTAATATTACATAATATACTCTGAAAACTCAGAAAAGATTGGTATAACTTAGTTTTTCACGGGAAAAACACCGAAAAAATTGGTTTTGAATTTTTTCAACTATGACGCACCAGTCTCAGGAATTTGAAAACAAATGAGCATATTACTTATGTTGGTATCTTATTGCTAAACTGAAGTTGTAGGTGTGCTCTTTCATCTTCTATATAAAATCTGCATCTTTTCAATTTTTTTCATGTTTTTCATGTCTTAAAACCAAAATTTGCAACGTCCACGACGAACATCGAATAGTACTACTTGTTACTCGACGTCGATAGAAAAAACATCGGTGAAATAACGTTTTAAATCATACATTTATAATGTTTTTTCTGCCTTGGTGTAGCTACACCACGGACCACGTCAGATATCTCACTGGTTCTACCTTAGGTATCCCATGCGGGGTTGAGGGGTGCAGAAAGTGGTCGGGTTTCGGTAGCAAGCGTGACGATTTCAAAAGACACCGCTGTCTCGAGTGGCCTAGGCCTCGCACGGCTATGTATAATATAGCCGACCGTGCAGCCATGATCCCGCACGGCTGTATAAATCGACCTTAAAGGTCTCGGTACACGGCACCGGGCCGGGGCTCTCCGGGTTTTAGCGCGTGCACACAGGACCGAAGGTCACTTAAGAGCGCGGTGTCTCTGAAATCGTGTCGCTTGCTGCCGACGCCCGAAATCTTTCCATTCCCCTCTACACTCCAGGAGATGCCTATGGTTGAACCTTCCGGACGTTTCGGACAGATTGCTCAGCGAGCAACCGCTCCGGCTCTGGTCTCCGGGTGCCGGCAAGAAGGCACATAAACACTATATATATATATGTTGTATTATTTAAAAAGCTATGTCACCGAGTGTTAAGGTAGAACTTTTCGGAGTTGTTGCGGAATATAGTAGTTGCGAAATACGTTGTTAAAGAATTTAAACGTTATAAGAAACAAAATAACAATTTACGACTATGATAATGAAAAAAAAAAACAATATACATCTGGCAATCGGTGAAATAATTTGTCAAACTCAACTAAACACGGCGAAGGTTTTGAACGTGCAGCTGTTTCGCCGTCCCGAGAAACGTTGACGATGGACGCGCAGAAAAATATCCTACCAAACAATTTTCCTTGGAATGGCAAAAAACTAACTGATACTTTCGATACTAAGCGCATGCCCTTCGCATGCAGTAAGCTCTTAAAAACTCATTTTCATTGATTTGTAAAAGCAACAATTTTTAAGATATCGAATTTCCTTTGGAATATCTTAATAGGGCACTAAAGACCGCAACATACTCAAATTAAAAAAAAGATCCGAGCCACTATTCCGACAAGTGTCTGGTATCGCGGGAACTATTTATTATATTTTGGGTCGATAGATTTGCTGAATAGTTTTTTGAGTTTCTGCAATGAGGGTCGATAGCGTTTGTCCTAAAATTACTACATTCACGTAGAAAAAAAAGAACACGGTAGAAGAGGACACGAGATGTCATTTATTTTACCTAAACTGTTATCGGTGTGTCGTACAAAGGATATTGGCTTTTCCATGCTTGCTCGTGAATAGCGGTCGATCAGTCGGTGCATTTACAACTAGCTGAATCGCCGGTTGCCGCGCCGTGTTTCGGCATTACCTGACCGTAAATTTTGAAGGTCCGCAAAAATGACTCGATTAGGTACGTAATGTAAGGAAAGGCCGAGACGGAAAAATATATTATATCAACGCGCACCACGTACAATCAATCACAGACACGTGAAAAACATCTTGTACATCAATTTGTTTCTCGCATTCGACCGTGTATCGACTCTCGCATTTCGAATCGCACAAAACGACTATATAATAATAATTTGTAGAAGAAGAAGAAGAATTGCACATATATATATATATATATATATATATATATATATATATATATATATTGTACATGGATAACTTCAGAATGCTTACGTGAATGCAATAGTAACACAAAAATTATTTTTCTTCTACATTGTCCAAACTCGATGACTCCGATAATAAGTATCGTGTTATTACTAAAGCTCTTCATGTAAGCGGTTCTAGTATTCTGGTACTACTTATTTATTATTTGTTAGTATATTTATTCCGTATAAATTATTTTATGTATTTTTTTCATGTTAGTCTCTTGTTCATAGTATAATTCATACTAAAAAGCCCTTTTGTAAAAAAAATAATTTATTACAAAAATCTATTTAATATCGCTAATGTATAATGTACCTATGGATAATAATGTATAATATAATAATAATAATCGTAATAATAATGTATATAGTATACAGTATATGTAAATAGTAATAAAAATATAATTATAATATACATCACTATTACTATTATTATTATTATTATTATATTATACATTATTATACATAATTACATTATACATTAGCGATATTAAATAGATTTTTATAATAAATTAATTTCTTTTTACAAAAGGGCTTTTTAGTACGAATTTATACTATGAACAAGAGACTAACATGGAAAAAATACATGAAATAATTTATACGTACAATGTACGTATAATATCAGAATGTGTGACGCTTTTCCACCAAAGGCCGGAAAATCCTATGGACGTACGGTGCTGTCTGGGATAATATCGCAAGTACGCGATCCAGATTAAACCATGTACTCGATTTACTTGCTCTTAAATAAATAAAGTCTTAACTGACCTTGTGGCGAAATTTGTATTCATATTGAAAACTACTATCAGTTGATAACTAAATGAGATTTACAGAATTCAATAAAATTAAAGTTAAAATATCTTTTACATTATTATACTTTTTTATACAGAAAGACGAATAATGTATAGAAAAATATATGTTTCTATTTAACAACAGGAAGGTGATCTTTTGAAATCTCAAAAACTCTTGCACCTACAAAAAAATGGTTACTGGCATGTTATAGTCCTCTTTATACTGACAAACATTGGTTAATAAAGTTATCTCGTTAATAGTTAATAGGAACTCTCAAATTGACCGAAGTATAACTTGAAGATCGTTAAAAAATTTATGGAAAAAAATGATATATCGCTGCTTTCTTGGTCAGGACAGAGTCCTAACTTAAATCCGATTGAACACTTGTCCTAGAGGGTGGTCCTTAGCAATAGGGGTAAACAGATTTTGTTGAAATTTGTTTAGTCTTAGCTCTCTAAAACTATGATGACTGAAAAAATAGGTGTCAAATATTTTTCCGAAAACTACTTTTCACTAAAATTTCATAAGAATCGGTGTGTCCAGATTTGATATACATGGTCTGTCCTGTAAGTATCGGGACTGATTTGTTCTGGCCGATGAGAAGGGGTGGAGAGCGGTTTCTTCGAGCCAGATTGGGATGTGGGATGTTAGGTAAGCTAGGAAACTCGGCTCATTTGCCTCCCAGCCTTTGGAGTGGGTAGATCTCTCCTGATGTGAAAGCGCGTATACTGCTCGCATCGAGAGTCAAGATGCACCGAGCCAAGTGCGAGAACTTCTGAACTGTGATCGCCGGTTAAGTGTTCGTGTGATAACACAAGATTTAAATTTAGCGAAATCTACTGTGCATTCAACTGTGACCGATGATTTGCAAATGCGGAAGGTGTGCGCGAAGTTGGTCCCGGGTTTTGTCAGACGGGCAGAAGGAACACCGTGTGACGATTTGTCGTGAACTGTTGCAACGTTTGGAGATCGATCCAAATCTTTTGGATATGGCTCCTCCGGACTTCTTGTTGTTTCCTCGGATCAAAAGAAACCAGAAAGGACATCGTTTCGGGACGATCGAGGCGGTCCGAAGCAACTTCGACGGAGGTCCTGAATAGTCTTGCGGTTACCGACTTCTAGGAGGGGTATGAAAACTGGAAGAAGCGCTGGCAACGGTGTATTGATGCAGGATGGTCCTATTTTGAAGAATACTAACTTACTTTTGAAGAATACTAACCCTTTGTCAGATTCTGCATGATACACTGAATTTCATCGTAAATCAAATTTATAGATTTTGTATGGTTCTTGGGAGTAACACATCAATTTCATTATTATTCATCTAAAGTATTGTCTTTTACTCAAGAATTTTTAATGATATTTCCAAACTGACGAAATACAATTACGTTTGAAAAAGACATGAAATCGTTAAAATTTCATACTTTAACACAAATGCGGCATGGCTTCCTGTTGTCCGAGTGCTTCCAAATTTTGCACACACCATTTTCTCACCAAGTCTCACAATTTGGGGGTGGGGGGGGGGTAAGACCAAAATAAATTGAAAGTCAAAAACTAAGAACCATCCTAATGGACACACCTGACGCAAATTCAGGGAATCGTCGAAAGGGTATAGCCGGATAAGATGGTCAAAACTGCCATTGAGCCGAATGATATCGCGGACGGGTCATTCGATAGGGCATCCAAAAGAACCATACTGAGTAAAATTTTAACCCTACATCTTGATCGGGAGGGTAGTTATGGGGTAAAATGGAAAAACCAGTTTCTGGCCTATTTGCCCTAGTTAACGGAGTTTAGAAATTCTGAATAAAATCTGAGACATGTCAAACACGTGAATACATATTCTGCAATTTGTTTTAGCTTTTAAATTGAAAATCCTGCTTGTAAAACATCAAAAACCTTAAAAAAATTGAAAAAATGCAGATTTCACATGGAAGTTCTAGAGTGACTAACTTTATATTTTTACAGTACCGATATATTATTATAAGTATCATATATGAATTTTTTCACATTTTTCGATTTCTTGCGCCGTTGTTATAAAAAATAAAAACCGATTTTTTCGCCATTTTTTCCGTGAAAAACGAAGGTAACCTTCAAATTGTAACATTTTATTCATTCTGTGAGTTTATTGGACACTGATAAACCTTGAACATTTCACAGAAATAATTAAAAAATGAAATTAACTTAATTAGTACTCTACTACGTCAGCGCATAACATCTGAAAATATTAACCATGTTTCCAACAACTCAGTTTGGTCAGCGCGTTAGGCGCTCGACTTTGAATATGCTTATACTAGGTTCGCGCCCAGCATAAGTCTACTTTTTTTTATTTAATCAGTTCCTTTTTTTTCTTTTTTTAACTACGTAATAATCAATGATATTTTTGTAGAATTCTTTTAGAACCCATATTTAAATATTTAGAAAATATTTTAAGGTAAAATACGTCAAAAAATAATTTCGGACCAATCGTTATTTCATCAATTTTTAATCTATTAATCTATTAAACTATTTCATCAATTTTTAATCTCTTTAATCTATTAAACTATTAAAATTACCAGTTCGTAATTTGAATAAAGAAACCACAAGAGCTTGAGTAACGCCACGTTGCTGCGTATTTCGCATGGAGGTCATCATTTCTCGAAGTTCTATTAGATTTTCCCAAGTTAATCCAGTAGACACTTTAAGGCGTTCCTCTGACAATGTAAAATTACCCACTTTATTTTTAATACTATAATCATTATTCATTACAAGATATTCAAAATAATTTTTAAGTTCCTCTGAATCAATTACGCTAGTATTTGAACAAATACGTAAGTGTTCAACAACATCTTCGTAAAAAAGGTTATCTACTAGTAAATGCTCGAGACAGCACCGATATCCTACGCATGCCGAACACTTGTTTTCTCGCTTCAGAGGGGACCGTGAGAACATTTCTTTTTGATCCGCATATAAAACAATAACCGTGAGTTGCAATAACTCCTGAAAATGGCATTTCAACATATGAAAGATTTTGTTGTGAGGGAGTTCTCGAATCTAATACAAATGATGTGTCTCTAACCGATGAAGAAGATGGATCAAATTCAGATGAAGAATTTTGAATTGAAGATATATTGCCTAAGCTTCACGATGACATATCAACTGACATATCATTGCCGGGGAGTTCCGCTTGAGTCGTCACAGCGGTAGGACGTATTTGTTGACGCTCGTGCCAGCGAGGATACCATTCGATAACATACGGAGTAATATTAGTTTAGAATAAGTTTCTGTGCTTCTTGTGTTCTTCTTCCCTCCGAACACAGTTTTTCTGTGTTCTGAAGTGTTTTCCGTGGAAGGAGTATCAGCATAAATGAGTGTCTCCAGTATTGGAGGTGCCCATTCTCACCGTTCTGTAAACCATACTGACGCAAAAACAACAATGTCTACATCGAAAGTATCGTATGCTCAAGTTACCCAAAATGTTAATTTTCCGAAGAAAGATCAAGCCATCGTGGTCGATGCAATGGAAGGAATCACGATCAAAGAATACACCGTAGCCATCGGAAAACTAATCGGCCCAAGTAATATTCGTTTCGTATCCAGGATTTCTCACGACAGAGTATGTTTATATCTGAGCAGCCAAGCTACTGTTGACACTCTCCTCAGTACCCATAAAAGTGTAAATATAAGCAGTCACACTTTCGAAATACGCCCGCTTGTTTCTCCGGCCAAACGTATAATATTCTCTAAGGTATGTCCAATAATACCGCATAACGTTATCGAAAACAAATTAACAGAACTGAACATATCTAGAAAATCTCAAATATCGTTCATTCGAGCAGGAATGTCTGATCCTGAGTACAGTCATATTCTCAGCTTCAGAAGACAAATGTATATTGAGCCAGGTGATATTAATAAACCAGATGCTATACAAATAAACTATAAAAACACGATATATTGGATCTACGTTTCAACTGAAAAATTGACTTGTTTCATTTGTAAAGACGAAGGTCATATCGCCAAACATTGTAAAAATAGTAGCTCTGTCAATCAAAATCCTTCATTTACCGTTCAGCATGAAGATTGTACTTCCCCCACTCCAATGGTTCACCTCGAGGAGAAATCCAGTAACGATGTGACTACTTACAATCAATCTGCGAATGACATATGTGATGATATCAACCGTTCTCAAGAAATTCATCCGGATAAACAAATATTAAATGAAGAAAACGATTCATTCAAAACTCCTCTTGCAAGCAACAGCAAACGTTCTCGTTCAAATACCAGCTCGATCAACGATTTCTCTAATGTAAGTGAAATTCCAAGTACAATGGACATCGCCAATAAAAAAAGCACTAACAACAATAAAAAGCTTCGGAGAGAAAGCCGTTCAGATGAATTTAAAAAACAATTCGATCTTATAAAATCATTCATTAGGAGTCCGACACAAAACTCCCCCCTCAGTCTTGAAAATTTATCTAATTTTCTTGTGGAAAGCTTGAACAATTCAGATATACACGGCCTTGCTTCTAAATTCACCACGGACACTCCTGCACTCATAGAAATGTTGAAACAAACGCAAGAACATATCAAACAGAAGAAATTTAAGGTTCTCACTTACAGGATCATTAAAAAGTTACTATAAAATAGGAAAGACATTTCCAGCGAGGACTTCAGTTCCTCAGATGATCAATGAATAACTTAAACTCGCTCTATCAATCTCAATCTTCCACCTATTTTATTCAACGAAGTTGCAACTCCTCGAACCTACGGCTGTTCTTCTGGAATGCGAGAAGCATCATACAACGAAAAGAAGAAGTTGAAGCCTTGTTAAAAAACTTAGACATATTTGTGTGTGTAGAATCGTGGCTAACTCCCGAAAAAGATTTACAATTTCCAGGTTTTAACGCATATAGACGTGATAGACTTCACACTCGTGGAGGCGGCATTATTTATCTTATACGTAAGTCCATTGCGTTTTCAGAGATAAATAATTTAACTTCGGGTCATGACTCTATCGAAATTAGTGGCGTAAATGTAACTGTTGTGTTCCTTATACAACTATTAACATACTTATATCGTAAACTTATTCGTTAGGAAGTTATCGTAGGTAAAAGTTACAAGCGTTGTCATGGAGCGCTATTGTTGCGTGTCAACTACGACTGACTGCGACGCCTCTAGTCGAAGAATCTCCTGAATCCCACACGAATCTCCACAGGTGGCGCACTCGCATGCGGTCGCTCCCTACCTCCTTCGGACGCGACCACCCTAACATTCCCTCCCCTTAAAGAAAGGTGCTAATGTTCCCGCCAATCACCATAACGTTGTGGTGGTTGTCGGTTTCGCATAGGTCTTTGCCGTAACGGTGGTATCTCCCGTACTGGTGGGCTAGTCAGGTTCGGTTCCTGTCCTCGCGTTGCTGGCATTTCTGGAGGCTCGTAATCTAACTCCAGCTCTGTATCTTCTTGTCTCTGCATGGGGCCTCCTGTTTTCCGTATTTGGTCTATGTGACGTTCCTAAATTCGACCGTCGTCCAGTTCGACTTTGTAGTGTAGTTTTCCCAACTTCTGTTTGACCCTTCCGAAACGCCACTTTTCTGTGGCTACGTAATTACGGCACTGCACTCTCTCTCCCACCTTGAGCCAACGTATTTTCCTGGTTTCGGTACTCCTTGTATGTACCCGTTGTTCGGCGGGCCTTATAAAGTCCAGGCGTGTCCTAATTTTTCTAGAGAACATTCTTTCCGCTGGCGATTCGTTAGTGTTCGCATGCGCTGTTCTCCTGTATTGTAACAATAATTGCTGGAGTGCTGTATGAACATTGTCGTATGTAGGTTGCTTATTTTCTAAATTCTTTTTCAACCCTACTTTTAACGTTTGTACGAAACGCTCCGCCAACGCATTTGTTGCAGGGTGATATGGCGCCGTAAATTTCGGAGTAACTCCATTTATTTTTAAGAAAGACACGAATTCCTGGAAACGGAAATTTGTACCGTTGTCCATTACCACAACGCGAGGAATACCAAGTGTGCTGAAAATTTCTCTGCACTTTTCGATAGTTGTTTTTGCCGTAATATTATTGACCATCCGAATTTCTGGCCACTTGGAAAATGAGTCGACAACCACAAGAAAATAATGGTTTAAAAACGGTCCCGCGTAATCAATGTGTACACGATCAAAAACTGTCGTTGTCGGTTCCCAACAATGTGCGTCCACCTTCGCTGGATTATTTCTATTCTTATTACAATGTACGCAATCTTTTGTAATACTTTCTAAATCTCTATCTATGCCTGGCCACCAACATATTCCTCGTGCTAAATGTTTCATTCTGATCACGCCAAAATGTCCTGTATGTAGTTCTTGTAATATTCTATTTCGCAATGTTTTTGGAATCACTACTTTATCATTACACATAATAACGTCTTTTTGTAAGCTATATGCAGTTTGATTAATATTAAATCGTTCGCGAGCCTTCAATTGTCGCCCGGTCTGTAGTGCTGATTTAATTTTTTGTAATTCTGCATCCGCTGCACTTGCTTTAGCTATGTCAACCGCTGTGACTGGCAATGTATTTATACTATCTACTTCATAAACATCTACTACATCGTACTGATATTCTGGCACCCCCTGTTTGGGTAAACGGAATAATCCGTCCGCATTTCCGTGCAATTTCGTATTCTTGTATTTTATATCGAAGGAAAAACCACGCAAGAACAGTGCATAGTGTTGTATTCTCATTGCACTATGCGTCGGTAATGCTTTAGTTGGTGCAAAGATTTGTACTAATGGTTGGTGGTCAGTGTACAGTGTAAAACGATTACCGTAAAGGTACTGGTGAAACTTTTTTATCGCAAAAATGATTGCATATGCCTCTTTATCTATCTGAGAGTAACGGCGCTGCGTTTCCGACAATGTCTGTGACGCGTATTGTAGGACCCGCTCTGACCCATCTGGGTATTTGTGTGAAAGTACCGCTCCCACACCGTATGCGCTCGCATCAGACGCAACAATCAACGGCAGTTTTGGATCGAAATGAGTTAAAACTTTCTTGCTCTTGAATTGCTCTCTCGCTTCCAAAAATGCCGCTTCGCATTCTTGCGTCCACTTAAATGGCACCTGTCGGCCCAATAAATGATATAACGGCGATAACACTGAACTCAAATTTCGAATGAATCTACCGTAGTAGTTTACAAAACCGATAAACGCTCTCAACTCTGTAATGTTTTTCGGTCGCGGCATCTCATCGATTGCTTCCATTTTTGCTATGGTTTTATGTATGCCCTCTTTGTCAATTGTATATCCGCAGTACTGTATCGTATCTTTGAAAAATTCGGATTTCTCCACATTAATCCGTATATTCGCTTCGCCTACCCAATACTTGTTCTAAGCGTTGTAAATGTATTTTATCGTTTTGCGCTGTAATTTTAATATCATCGAGGAACACCGTAACTCCCGGAATATCCTTTAAGCAGTTTTCCATGTGTCGCTGCCAAATTGCAGGCGCACATGCGATTCCATACAGCAAACTTGTACATCTGTATAATCCTTTGTGCGTATTCAGCGTAAGCAATTCGCGATCATCCGGATGAATTTCCATTTGTAAGTACGCATGTTGTAAATCGATTTTAGAAAATTTCGTTCCTCCCGCCATTGCTGCGAAGAGTTCATCGGTTGTCGGGAGCGGATGTTCGTCGATGATCAACTGTTTGTTTATAGTAACGCTAAAATCGCCGCATATTCTAATCGTGTTGTTCTTTTTTAATACCGGAACAATGGGTGTAGCCCATTCGGACGCATTTACTTTTTCAAGAATACCGTCTTTTTCTAATGTTTGAATTTCTTTTTCTACTCGTGGCAGCAAGCGAAATGGTACCGTACGCGCCTTTAAAAATACTGGTTTTGCATTCTCTTTTAATGTCAAACGCGCTTGAATGCTCCGAATTTTCGTACTGTTCGGGTCGAGTTTCTTTTGATAACTTTCCAAAATCTGGTCTAGTTCGTTAGGTTGTACCGAGAACGCTTGTGCAACCGTTTCCTCTAATGAAATTTTTAATTGTCTAATCCACTCTCTGCCTAGCAGAGGCTTCCTATCTATGTTAGAAATGTAAATGTTCAACCGTTTGACAATGTTTCCGTACCTAACCTCCACGCTGTACATTCCGACAATACTAACGACATTTTTACAAAATGTTTGTAACTTCAACGTAGTACGCTTTAACGTTTTATTTGGAAATAATTGTTCACTCATTTGCCTACTCATTATTGTTACCGCAGCTCCGCTGTCGACCTCGAAACTCACTGCTGTACCTTCCACGACGATCGTCACCTTATATGGTTCTCTATGTTCCACGTGCTCGACGCACATAACCTCCATTATTTGATTCGTTTGTACAGTCTTCTTTTTACAAACTTTCGCGAGGTGCCCCGCGACACCACAATTTTTGCATCGCATGTTTCGATCGAGTTTGCAATTTGTAGCGTAATGATTCGCGCCGCACCTGAAACAAACGCAATTAGCCCCCGTACGGGAATCATTATGTAGTGGCCTTGAGGACGTAGCACGTGGTTGAGCGTGCGTGCTCTTCGACGCTGGTTTCTTCCACGCCTCTTGGCCCTTCCTGTCTATTGTAGACCTCTTCGTTTGCGCCGAGTTCGCGTAGTCCACTCTGGCATTTCCCGATTGTAACTGCGTTGCGTCTCTCTCGGACAATTCCATAGACGTGGCAATTTGTACCGCCTTGTCGTAAGTTAAATCCTTTGTTTCTAGTAGACGGGCTTGTGCCCGTTTGCTCGTCAGTCCGAATACAAATTGGTTTCTTAGAGCCGTTTTTAAATAGTCGCCAAAATTGCAATTAATACTTAGCTTGTGTAGTGCGGCAACGAACATGTGTATGGTTTCACTTTCAGCTTGCTTGCGAAGATGGAAACGGTAATTTTCCGCAATCTCTAATGGTGTCGGCGCGTAGAATTCTGCTAGTTTTGTTGTCAGGTTCTCGTACGTTTCCTTGTACGGGTCCTGCGGAGCCAGCTTATCGCAGATCATATCGAATGCTGCAACCCCGATGTAGTGTAGCAAATATGCCACTTTCTTCTCTGGTTTTACTTGAAACACCGTACAGGCTCCCTCGAAACGTTGCAGCCATCTTCTCCAGTTCGTAACGCTCGGATCGAATGTATCGATGCTGAATGTGCCTTGCAAAATCACTTCTGCCATTTTTTTTGTATTATTATATGTTACGTAAACAGTTTGTGTAAGAAAAAATAACGTAAGTATGTATGTATTTTGCACGTGTATCTTGTCTATTCCGGGCTTGTTCCTTTCATTTCACTTACGTGAGACGCCTCAAGGAACACGTGGTCAATTGGAACTTTCTAACCTTTGTATGTACTTTTTCCTCAATATCCGATCCTCGTCGCCAATTTGTTGTGTTCCTTATACAACTATTAACATACTTATATCGTAAACTTATTCGTTAGGAAGTTATCGTAGGTAAAAGTTACAAGCGTTGTCATGGAGCGCTATTGTTGCGTGTCAACTACGACTGACTGCGACGCCTCGAGTCGAAGAATCTCCTGAATCCCACACGTTCTCCACAGGTGGCGCACTCGCATGCAGTCGCTCCCTACCTCCTTCGGACGCGACCACCCTAACAGTAACTAATATCAGTCCTCCTTTAAAGATCATATCTTATTACAGAACTCCAGGTTCTGTTCTCTCACAGATTCAATGGGACCAATTAGTCAGTAATATCGGAAGAAATAACAATTGTATTTTTATGGGTGACTTTAACTCCCATCATAGGGTTTGGAATTGTTCCAATACTGACCAGAATGGTGAGAGGCTATTACAGGCTATTGACAATAATGATTTATTTCTGCATAACTCAAATTCAATCACTCGTATTGATCTTTATAGAAATAGTAAGTCAAATATTGATCTCGTTCTATCATCTATTAATATTGCAGATAAAATTAGCGTTAAAATTAGCGATGACACTTTAGGTTCTGACCACTATCCTATCTTTATTGATATTTTGGTTGATAAAAGTTATTATTGTAAAAAATCCCTTAAAATTGATTCTGTTCGCACTGATTGGGACGGAGTCCTAACATATCTAGATAATCATTTTGCAGATTTTTTTGATCCCATTTATGACACTCTAGCTGCAAGCGAGAAGTACAAATTTTTTATTAATGTAGTAACGAATTCCATTAAGCACAACACTCCCGCAAAGAAAAAGGTAAATCTTTGTAGACATAGAAATCCTGTCCCCTGGTGGGACTCAGAATGTGATAAGTTGAAAAGATTAAGAAGAGCTTCATATAAAAAATGGGAATATTCTCATGACCTTACTGATTTAATTAACTATAAGAAAATTACAGCCCAAACTAAAAAATTATTTAAAAAAAAAAAGAAAGACAGTTTTAGGGAATTCGCTGAAAAAATTAACATTCATACAGACACAAAATTTACTTGGAATAGAGTTAGAATGTTGAAAAATAAATGGGTTAAAATTAACCCAAAGTGCATTACTGAGAATCTCCAAAACGAAAATCAAATTCTGTCCGTTCTGATCAAGATTAGCCCACCATGGGTTCCCTCCGATCCTACCTACGTTCGAAATAGTGATTCCAATGAGTTTCTTAACGCATGCTTCAATCTAACAGAATTTATCGTTGCCTTAGCTTCACGAAACTTTATCTCGGCTCCGGGTCTGGACGGGATTAATTATCTAGTTATCAAAAGATTATCATTACAATACAAACTATTACTTCTAGATATTTATAACGAAATTTTCTTATCGAATGATTATCCTCATGGTTGGAATCAGTATTATATTCATTTCATTGAAAAATCAGACAAGAAAAATGTCCACCCAATAGCCCTTCCCTCTTGTTTCTGTAAACTGTTCGAAACGCTTATTAAAAATAGGTTACAATGGTGGCTCGAACACCACAATCTACTTCCAGCTAGCCAAACGGGTTTCCGTAAAGGACAATCATGTATTGATAATGTCACTAAACTAATGTTGTACATTCAAGAAGGATTCTTTAAGAGAAAGGACACCTTGGCAGCCTTCTTGCATGTCCAAGGTGCTTTTGACAACGTGAATAGTGATATTTTGTTGAATAAATTGGCCTCTGTAGGTTGCACTAACCGTTTAATTCCATTTGTTAAATTTCTAACATACAAAAGAGAAATATTCACAAGTCTGACGGGTGATGAATCTAGACTTGTCTTCAAAGGTGTCCCTCAAGGAGGTGTATTAAGTCCGCTTCTCTATTTAATATATGTTTTAAAAATTACTAACAATTTGCCAAAAAATATTTGTGTATCTCAGTTCGCAGACGATATTGCAGTTTATTCAAAAATCTCGCCGCTAAGAAAATGTAAGCATCTTATAGAAAGATCTATTTCCATTATAAAGTGTAACCTTTTTTCATTAGGTTTGGAACTAAGCCCACAGAAAACAGCTCTCCTTCACTTTAATAACAAAAATATCCTTCCTGGACAAATCGAAATTACAGTAAACGATTGCCTCATCAAATCTACCTGCTCCACTCTTTTTTTAGGAATAATTTTTTATTATGAACTGTCTTTCCAAATTCATTTATCCTATGTTCAAAAAAAATGTATGAGAGCTTTAAATATCGTTAAATTTATATGCGGAACATGGTGGGGTTCAGACCCAACAACATTATTAATTTTATATAAAAGTTTTGTTCGTTCACATATTGACTATGGGTGCTTTATCTATTTTCCTTCACGCAAAGGTCTAACGTATAAACTAGAAAAAATTCAATTTTCTGCCATCAGATCGGCTTGAGGTTATCGCACATCTACTCCTACCAACATTCTATTGGCTGAATCAAAACTCCCGTTAATAAGAGATCGTGCTGAATTCTTATGTAATAGCTACTTGAGTAAAGTTATTTCCAACACTTCCACCTTGGTCAACAATGCGATACATCAATATTATACCAAGACCAGAAGTTTCAAACGCAAGAGGAAAAGGCTCATACATCAATGTATTGATGATATCCCTATCATAAAAAGAAATTTAAAAATTAGCAACTATTATGATATTTACCGTCTAGATTATGATATTATCAATAGCTCGATCCCAATAAATACTGAACTTGGTCATGATCTTAAAATATGTAACCATCCAAACTCCATATTAAATAACTGGCTTTCAAACTGTGATTCATACACAATTTTTACTGATGGTAGTAAAATTCCAGGCTCTATCTCTGTATGAGCTGGATGCATTTGTTAAGATTTAAATATATCAAGCAAAAAAAGCATCTCACTACGTTCTCGACCGTTTGAAGCTTCGCCAAACAACGATCACGATTACTTTGACGGGGATAACGTACTGTAGTTTACTCAACTCAGGTCGCCAAGAGATGTAAACTCTATCACGTATTTGTTCAAATACTAGCGTGATTGAACAAATTAAAAATTATTTTGAATATCTTGTAATGAATAATGATTATAGTATTAAAGATAAAGTGGGTAATTTTACATTGTCAGAGGAACGCCTTAAAGTGTTTACTGGATTAACTTGGGAAAATCTAATAGAACTTCGAGAAATGATGACTTCCATGCGAGATACGCAGCAACGTGGCGTTACTCAAGCTCTTGTGGTTTCTTTATTCAAATTGTGAACTAGTAATTTTAATAGTTTAATAGATTAAAGAGATTAAAAATTGATGAAATAGTTTAATAGATTAATAGATTAAAAATTGATGAAATAACGATTGGTCCGAAATTATTTTTTGACGTACTTTACCTTAAAATATTTTTTAAATATTTAAATATTGGTTCTAAAAGAATTCTACAAAAATATCATTGATTATTACGTAGTTAAAAAAAGGAAAAAAAGGACCTGATTAAATAAAAAAAAAGTAGACTTATGCTGGGCGCGAACCTAGTATAAGCTGTGACGTGGCAAGTGTTGCCTACGTTCCTCTGAACGCTTTCCCGAGGACCGGACCGCCCTCTGGCTAGACCGATAAGAACTCGGTCATCGTGAGCGATTCTCCGGGAGACGATCCGCATCGGATTGGTCACCCATTTCACGATTTGAGCGTCGCGCCACTTCGGCGCGGCGTGATTCCACAGGACCGGAGCCCGGGTCCAAGGGCCCGGGTTCATCAACTCTCTCCCCGCTGACGGAGTACCCGAGGGCACAGCCACCAATAGGAAGGCCCGAAGAAAGCGGACCGTGACGAGGACTGCGAGGGATAGGGCGAACACGGGCCGAACAACCCGGAGGCGCCAACGAGGGATTTGGCCGAGCAGGAGCGACCATCGTCTCCCCCTCGCTGCCGCCTCGCCCGGAGGAATGGCCAGAAGTCAGATCCGGAGCGGCTCGCACCGTCCCGCACCTCGTCCGGAAGATTCAGCGAGACCCGCGGAAAATGCGCCGATCCCCGATAAAAACCGTAGGGCCGGGAACCGATCCTTAAGGATCCGCCCGTGCCGCGCGCTTAGCGTTAGGGGTGCCGCGGGGAAAACCGGGGAGGAGAGAGCGTAGGGAAGTGGGGGACGCCTTGCTCCCCCGTTACCGAGTCGTCGACGATCGACCGTCGATCACTCTGTCGTTGGCTTTTGGCGAAGGTTATCATAGCGTCTTCGATTGTACTTTATAACCGCGAGTGTTGTATCGCTGCTGCCGACCACGAGGGGCTAGGGTGAACATCGCTGCCGACGGTAAGCTACCTCCGTAAATTGTTAGCGATTTCGTTTCGTGAGGGCTCGGTAACGATTTGGCGTGGTCCGGGATAGCGTCGCGTTTTTGGCGAATCGTACGCGCCGCCGGAAAATCGCGCCGAGATTAGGGGCGCGTGGCCGCGTGTACGATATATTTTGGCGACCGTACGCCGCTTAGATATCGCGATCGGGACGATCGCGAGGCCGCGTACGGGTTTTATTGGCGAGAAGTGACCGCGCGACAATAGAGACGTCTCCGCGTGGGAAGCCGCGGTAGGATCGCGGAAACGCGGAAGAAATGGTCGTGCCGTAACGCTCGTGCTACGCTGCCGATAGTTTGTAGAGTAAAGACCGCGGGCGGTTCGAATCCGCCGCATATTTCTTTGCCGGTTTGCCGGACAGAGTCAGGGAGAGGAAGCGCGTGCGTGCCGAATATCCGCCGCGATATCATTTGTGACGCGTCCGGCTATCATAACCGTCGCGGGTCGAACCCGCGCCTGTAGAATCTCGATGTTGAATAAAAGATCTGATGGCCGCTAAATTGTATCTGTAATTTTCCCGAGATCCATTCCCGCCGCGGGGAACGCCTCACGTCCCTCCGCGTAGAAACCTGTGCCCGCGCTCTCGAGCTATTCACTCAGGCCGGTTCTCTCAGGCTTATTTCGCGTTGCCGAATTTTGTGTGACACCTCGTGTGTCTGGCGCCCGAGAAATAGACCGAACCGGTAATTTTGCCGATCTCGTAAGCCTGAGAGAAACCGTTTTGTCCCGGGTGGACTACGGCTCGCGCGGCCGCCCGTAGCCCGGTCGAAAGGCCTGTAAAAACCCGGTGCCGTTGCCGAAGCCGATCGCGGTCGAAAGCAACGCGCGTGACAAAATTGGCGCCCGAACAGAGGGACTTTTTCGGACTTTATTCTTGCCGGAAAAGTCGCAGAAAATAAGGGTTTCTTCTATCGAGGTGATACGCGAGGAACGTGAGGCTCTCGGAAGCAAAATTCCGTAGACTCTTCCTTGCCGATTTCGTGACAGAATTTGCGCCGAAAGCGCTTTTGCCGATTCGATGCCGGAAAACGGGAAAGACGTGTAGAGAACGCGAACCGTACGCGGGCGATTCGAGCCGATCTTTCGTTTCGTTTGTTTCATTTCGTTTCGAACGGATACCCGGTATACGAACTCGACCGTGAAACGTTCCCTCAAATCGTTACCAAACGCCAACGAAGCTCGCACTGTAGGAAATGATTATTATTTATGATGTTTGATGATTTAAAATGTGATTTCTGATTTGGAAATTTTGTATGTTCGGTATGGCACCGTTTTTGTAAAATTTCTCTGTTATGTCGCGCTGAGGAAACTGTTTGGACCATTCTTGGAAAATTTTACATAAAATTTCATGGTCGAAATAGTTCATTCATTTTCTGTCGTGGTTTATTCGTTCGAGATTATCCGCGTTTTGATTCGTTAATTTATTTTTCGTGTCTCGTTGAGTCTAATTTATTTTTTTTTGTTAGATTCGTTTTCGTATTTATTCTATTTATTTCGATTTTATTGAGTTGTTATTATTTATTTCGTTATTTTCAGTTGTTAAGTTTGTTCTTATTTCGTTATTTTATTGCTGATTTTTTTTATTAGCCGTTATTATTTATTCGTTTTGTTTCTTTTATGTTGATTTATTCGTCAATTTTATTAGTTTCGCGATTTCGTATTCAAAATTGTTTTAATGAGATATTTATTGGTGCCGTACCTGATTCTATTTATTATATGGTATTTATTTGCGATGTGAATATTGATGAATTTTTGTGATATTTGCGATATTTTATTTGATGTTATTGTCTGTAATATTTCACAATTGGTGATATATATTGTCTCATTGTGGTGGTGGAAGATCCGTCCGGGGCGTGTCGTGAATTAGATTTTTGTTTCGTATTTGTTTATTTATTGTTCGCGAGCGAAATAGCGTTCCCGGAAAACGACCGCAAAGGAAGTCGTTTAATCATTTTGCGATGATCTTCCGTGTTGAAGGAAATATTGTACGAATTGCCGGGGTTGCCGTAGTAACGTTAAGGATTTAGCTGCCGAAAACATTCGCGTTCGCGTAACCAAAATTTCGTGACACCCTGTAGATGCCGAAGTATTGCCTGGAAAAGTTTTTTTTCGTACATTCCGTTCGACGCGAGGATCGGCCGTGTGTTTACAACAGGCAGAGGACACTCGACCCTATCGTAAACACGTGTCCCGTACCGGCTCACTAAAGGCAAGTTCGAGGCCGCGTGCTATACCGGATAGGTACGAAATACGACGCGGTAGATAATGTCGAGAATTTGGGTAGACTCGAAGGCCGAAGATTATCTTACGGTCGACTTTCCGGACAATGATGTCGAAGAAGACGCGGCTCGTTATTTTGTTGGCGATGATACGAAAAGAGAACCGCGTGAATACGAGCGTTCACCCCCGCGTGACATCAGAATTGCCGTTCCGAATTTTCCTTTGCAAAACCGGACCGAAAAACCAGCTGCCGATCATAAGACCGTGGTTCGTATCGCGGCAGACGGAAATTCCGAATTTCCGCGGACTGGCGCAGCCAGCCTCGGAAAAGAACGAATATATGCAGCCGGTTCTCGAGATGGTCATTGCCGGGGCACCTCAGTAGCCGAAATAATGCGTAGATGGCGAGTGCGATTTGCCGGAGCGCCCGGGGAAGATCAAGAAACCTTCCTCGATCGCCTCGCGGATCTCCGCCGATTTTGTAAAATCTCAGACGCAGATCTACTTAGATGCTTGCCGGTATGCCTCGACGGAATCGCGGCTCATTGGTATAATACCGTAGAATTCGAATGGTCAAGCTGGGAACAATTCGTGGATGAATGCCGCCGTTATTTCGGAGATCCGGATTACCGCGAAACCTTAGAACAGAACATTAAAGATCGAATACAGGGAGAATTGGAACCGGTTCGCGATTATTTGATTTTTATGCGAGCGTTATTTAAACGATTACGGCCTCCGTGGACAGAGGAAAAACGAATTAAGAAAGTTTATTGGGGAACGAAGCCGGTAATTCGTCAAGCTATCGCGTTAACGACGATTCAATCCTTTCGCGATTTAGAAGATCAATTATTAGAGGCCGAAAGGCAGACGAGCGAGTCGCGACGGAAAAATCCGAAGCCATCGGAAATGGCAAATCCGGAACTCGCGTACGATCCCTATCGGTACCACCGTTCAAAGTTGCCGGGAAAGGGCAGGACGATGACGTACGAGTATTCGAACGCCGTCGCTGCCGCGGCACTAGGGGAGCGAGAAGGACCAAGCGACTCGCCCGGCCCCTCCCGTTTCCGCACCTACGAACTGTCGAGCGGGGATGTTCGAGATCCTCGAGCCTCGCGCGCTGAACGAACTTCCGCTGCCGGGCCGAGGGGACTCGACAAAACCCGACCGGTTACGAACGCGCTGCCGCGATCCCGAAATTCTCCGCCGCGCCGACGAGACCCGATCCGTGCCGAAGCCACGTACGACGATGCACCGAACGTCGAACAGCGTACGGTTGCAGCGGTCGTATGCTGGAACTGCCGGAAAAAGGGTCACTTTTCTCGAAATTGCCGCGAAGATCCGCAATTACATTGCTACGGCTGCGGGGAACCAGGGGTAACGATTACGAAATGCAGGCGCTGTAGTAAGGAACAGGGAAACGGGGAGAGGAGCCGCTCGATCGGGCCGGAGAGGCTTCCGCGGAATTAGAATCGGCTCGTTCAGAATCTTGTATTGAGGACGCTTGCCCGAAATTAATATCGGCTCGCGTAGAATTAGTGAACAGAAAGTCGTTGCCGAAACACGTTGACCGGCCGCTGTTAGTATTGGAAGCGTTCATCGGGGCGCTGCCGGTGAGCGCGCTGGTCGATTCAGGATCGACAGTGACGTTCGTAAGTCGCGCGTCGCTCGCGCGTACCGATGACGTAACCATTAGGATAGAGACAGCTGCGCGGCCGTGTTATTTCCTCCTTGCCAACGGTGCCGTAGATTATGCCGCGAAACAGGCGAGATTTAAATTACGAATTCGCGATCAGGAATGAGAAATTTTCGCGTACGTTTTAGATAATTTGGTAACGCCGATATTATTGGGAATAGATGTGCTCCTTACGGACAATGGAACGGAATTCGCGAATAAATGCTTACAGCAACTTGCGAAAGATTACGGAATAAAATTGACGACGACACCACCGTACCATCCGCAAGCTAATCCCGTAGAGCGTGTCAATCGCATACTAAAAACAATGATCGTATCGTATATCGGCACGGACCATAGAGAATGGGACGTACATTTGCCGCAATTTAGATTCGCGTATAATACGGCGTATCACAGCGTTCTACGAGCTTCCCCCGCATTTTTAAACTTCGGGCGAGATCCACAACCGGCAAAATGCGTACGAGCGGGGGCGGAACCGCCCATAGTAATGCAGGTGCCGGATATAGAGAGGTGGAGAAATCGAATAGGCCAGCTCACGACGTTGAGGAGCTGGGTGATAGACAACTTAGATCAGGCGTATTATAATCAAGCGCGACAGTATAATTTACGGCACAGAGATACCGAGTTTAAAGTAGGTGATTTAGTAATGAAACGGCAACGAACATTATCATCCGCGGCACAAAATATTGCGGCAAAATTAACACCGAAATTTACGGGACCGGTAAAGATAAGCGAGAAGTTGTCACCGGTCGTATTTAAATTAATTACGGTGGAAGGGAAAGAATTGGGTAAAGCCCACGTATCGGATCTGAAAGCGTATCTTCCACCACTCGGCAAATAAGTAACCGAGTATAAAATAGGCCACATTTCCACAGAAAAGGAGATAGCAAAGGCTGCCGAGGAGAAGATGGAAGCGGAACAGCCAATGGGCGAGCTGCTACCGGGAAAGATGCCGAAGAAAGAACGGCAGGAGAAACGCACGGTGGGCACGCAGACCCAAGGGCGTTGCGTGATATTGCCGGTAAGAACGAACGCCAGGCAGGTGGAGGTCGAAATAGCGGGAAGCAACGACACCTCGGACCGGGACAGCGACACGTCCTCGCTATACGAATCAGCAGCCGAGGAAGAACCGGCGACGTCACCACTGCCGGAACCGGAAGTAACCCTGCCGATACCGGAAGAACCGGCGACGTCATCACTGCCGAAACCGGGGGTAACTCTGCCGATACCGGAAGAAAAGGAGCTGCCGACAGAGGCCCTCCGGGAGACACCGGAGGAAGGACAACACGAGAACACTGCTGCCGAAAAGAAGAAGACGGAAAGGCAACCACCGGAGAGCCAGGAAATGGTAATGACGGCAGAAGATTTTGAAAGGGAGCACCAAGCCGGACTGAAGAAATTTAGGGAAGAGTGCTGCCTAGGCCCAAGGAGGCCACGCTGCCGCCTGGAACCGTGGGAGAGGAACTATTTAATGTCGCTGCCGCCAGTCAATCCGACCCAGGAAGACGAAGAAGAAGACTGGGGAAGACCGCCGTCCCCCACGCCTGAATGGAGGCCACAACGCGTAAAGGAGGGCAAGGAAAATTATCCGCCGCCGTGTGCTCTAGCACCAAAGCACCCCCCAATTAAGACCCCGCCGCCCGAGCTGCCGGACAGACAGAGAGGCTGTTGGAGGTGCGGGGCCAAAGGACATAAACACACGGACTGCGTCGCGCCGGCAACGACCTATTGTTTTAGATGTGGTAGAGTGGGCTACACTATTAAAGAATGCCCCAAATGTGGCCAAAATTGGAAGGAGGGCGGCCCCCACCACCCATGGGGATACAAGAAGCCCCGCGAACTGCCGAGACCCTTCCGGAAATATTAGAAATAAAATAAGAATTTAGTATCGCTACGTTGTTTTTTTGTTGCCGCCCGGGGAAAAATTAAGTAAAATACATTTTTTTTTGTTTGCCGCCGAGTAGAAAGTAAGCTCGATATAGGTTCTTTTTCGTTTGCCGTTCATTAGAAATTAAGCACGATATTATTTCCATTGTTTGCCGTCGATTACGAATTAAGTACAATACATGTTTTTCTCTGTTAACCGTCAATCAAAAATTAATTACAACCTGTTATTCGTTTGTTGCCGCAGCAGTAGTAAGATCCGAGTGTAATTGCCGAGCGAAATAAGTTTTTTTTTGGCCGTTATTTATGCCGTAAAGGGAGATATTTTGTTTTAATATTCTGTTAATAACACAAAAGAGAATAAAGGTTCTATGTTGTCGCTGCTGCCGCCCGGAAAAGTTGTACGGAAAATTATTTCATCGACACCTGCCCTTGCGACATTGTAGCGAAATGAGAATACCTCGCGGGTGCGATAGATAGGGAATGCGTGAACACCGCCGGTTGGTGATGGATAGAAACTTCGTCGGACGCCGAAAAATTGTAAGGATCTCGCTCGAGAAACGTGTACTGTAAAGTAGGTAAGTTTATGTTTGGTGTTGGGTAAGAGTATCGTCCTGTATTAGTCCAGTATTTTATGATTAAAACGGAGGAAACGTCTTACGGTGGAGCGCTATCGTTGCCGAGTCTCACGAGGTCGCAGGGTAGCTGCCGTCGGTACGGTCCGGTCCACCTTAGGGGGGGGGGGGGGAGTTGTGACGTGGCAAGTGTTGCCTACGTCCCTCTGAACGCTTTCCCGAGGACCGGACCGCCCTCTGGCTAGACCGATAAGAACTCGGTCATCGTGAGCGATTCTCCGGGAGACGATCCGCATCGGATTGGTCACCCATTTCACGATTTGAGCGTCGCGCCACTTCGGCGCGGCGTGATTCCACAGGACCGGAGCCCGGGTCCAAGGGCCCGGGTTCATCAACTCTCTCCCCGCTGACGGAGTACCCGAGGGCACAGCCACCAATAGGAAGGCCCGAAGAAAGCGGACCGTGACGAGGACTGCGAGGGATAGGGCGAACACGGGCCGAACAACCCGGAGGCGCCAACGAGGGATTTGGCCGAGCAGGAGCGACCATCGTCTCCCCCTCGCTGCCGCCTCGCCCGGAGGAATGGCCAGAAGTCAGATCCGGAGCGGCTCGCACCGTCCCGCACCTCGTCCGGAAGATTCAGCGAGACCCGCGGAAAATGCGCCGATCCCCGATAAAAACCGTAGGGCCGGGAACCGATCCTTAATGCCGCGCGCTTAGCGTTAGGGGTGCCGCGGGGAAAACCGGGGAGGAGAGAGCGTAGGGAAGTGGGGGACGCCTTGCTCCCCCGTTACCGAGTCGTCGACGATCGACCGTCGATCACTCTGTCGTTGGCTTTTGGCGAAGGTTATCATAGCGTCTTCGATTGTACTTTATAACCGCGAGTGTTGTATCGCTGCTGCCGACCACGAGGGGCTAGGGTGAACATCGCTGCCGACGGTAAGCTACCTCCGTAAATTGTTAGCGATTTCGTTTCGTGAGGGCTCGGTAACGATTTGGCGTGGTCCGGGATAGCGTCGCGTTTTTGGCGAATCGTACGCGCCGCCGGAAAATCGCGCCGAGATTAGGGGCGCGTGGCCGCGTGTACGATATATTTTGGCGACCGTACGCCGCTTAGATATCGCGATCCGTAGGATCGCGGAAACGCGGAAGAAATGGTCGTGCCGTAACGCTCGTGCTACGCTGCCGATAGTTTGTAGAGTAAAGACCGCGGGCGGTTCGAATCCGCCGCATATTTCTTTGCCGGTTTGCCGGACAGAGTCAGGGAGAGGAAGCGCGTGCGTGCCGAATATCCGCCGCGATATCATTTGTGACGCGTCCGGCTATCATAACCGTCGCGGGTCGAACCCGCGCCTGTAGAATCTCGATGTTGAATAAAAGATCTGATGGCCGCTAAATTGTATCTGTAATTTTCCCGAGATCCATTCCCGCCGCGGGGAACGCCTCACGTCCCTCCGCGTAGAACCCTGTGCCCGCGCTCTCGAGCTATTCACTCAGGCCGGTTCTCTCAGGCTTATTTCGCGTTGCCGAATTTTGTGTGACACCTCGTGTGTCTGGCGCCCGAGAAATAGACCGAACCGGTAATTTTGCCGATCTCGTAAGCCTGAGAGAAACCGTTTTGTCCCGGGTGGACTACGGCTCGCGCGGCCGCCCGTAGCCCGGTCGAAAGGCCTGTAAAAACCCGGTGCCGTTGCCGAAGCCGATCGCGGTCGAAAGCAACGCGCGTGACAAAGCATATTCAAAGTCGAGCGCCTAACTTTTTTTTTTTTTTTTGAATAAATGTTTATTAAAATGTTTGTACAGTATAAAGTTTCAAAATAAGGTATAATAAACATAACTAAAAGAATACCAGTCAGTCTTTGGTTTCAGAATTGCAAGTGAGATTGCTCGAACGCTTCGAGTCTTTCTTACTAACTAGATATGTTTACGGAGGTACTAACTAATAAAGGACTATCTTATTTTAATAAAGCTTAGGATGTTAACGGTCGCTATCACAAGATGAGGAATGTGTCGTAGGGCTACTTATGAACTAAATAAAAATACTATGTACAGGGAGGTCTCTTACGACTAAAAGTATTCGTCCCGCCTTAAGGCACTTGGGACTTACGTAAATTAAGTTCGCGGATCGTACTCGTGTTTCTAGAGAGCCACCAGTATTTTTCGTGGTTTAATCTGTGGAAGTCGAGGTGGTCTCTCTGTGGTATTGCCATTGAGAATTCAAAGTTTAACTCGTTTGGTAAGTTCTCAAGCAGGAAGGGCGCTATTCTTTTATCCGCCTTATTGCGTTTCCAGTGATACATAATAGGAACATTATTACTATTTTGAATGAATCCTATTTTATCACAGTATATGAAGGCCTCTGGAGATGTGTAGCCCGAGGTTATTTGTTTGCGTGAGGTAGATTCGTCCTGGATGATCAGAGATTTAATAACGTTGTTATTGCTGTTGCTGAGATTTGAAAATCTGCTTGCCCTGCATTGGTTTTTGAGGTTAGTTTCGCTAGGGGTTTGCGAAATAGAATTGTCTCGCATTTCCCTGGGTTAAGTCTGAGATTCCAATTCATATAATATCTGTTAATATTGTCTACAGCTGTGTCTAATTTATTTTGCAGTGATTCTACTCGTTTGTCAGCAAGGTATACTATAACGTCGTCGGCAAAGGTCAATAGTCCAGCACTCCCCTCTTTGTTAAAATTAAATAATCTTGGAAGGTCACAGATGAGAATATTGAAGAGGATCGGTGAGTTGACCGTCCCCTGTAATAGACCCTCTGTGATATTAAACTCTGTCGACGACAGCTGTTTGCCATCGAATGTGAAGAAAGACTTGCTTGAGATCATGTCCCATATTATGCCAATCAGCCACATTGGGAAGTGTTTTTTATACAGTTTATAGATTAGCCCATTAAGCCAAACAGAATCGAAAGCTTTCTCTATGTCTAATAGGGCAGCTCCAACTATATAGCTATTTCTAACTTTTTCGTTTATGTCCTTTAGGAGCTTATGTATTGCATGTGTGGTAGAGTGGGAACGTCTAAAGCCAAATTGTTACTCCGGGATTATGTTATTATCGTCACAAAAAAGCCAGATAGAGTTATTGATAACCGCCTCGAAGACCTTACTGATGCTGGGCGTCATACTGATAGGACGATAACTTGATGGTGCAGTGGGGGGTTTGCACTTTTTTAATATCGGGAGGATTTTTGCCTTTTTCCAGTGTGCGGGGAAATAACCTCTATTTATGGCGTTATTAAATAATATTGTTAAATCGCGTATTATTTTTTTAGGTAAATGTTTTAAGATAATGGGAGGAATTCCATCTAATCCGCAAGATATTTTGTTGGGTAGTTTTTTAAGTATGAGCTCAACTGATATTGGATCACAGAAGGGCTGAAGTATTAGTCCTTCTACGGATGGATCCATTGCCTTGTTGGATTCGGTAAATTGTGTGATTGTGTGGCCTTGACTATTGTTTGTAGCGAATTCGTATTTGAGTTGATCAGCTATGGTATCTACTATGGTTTTAAATCTGGTATTACTGTTAAGGTATCGGGGCGAATTGATGGATTCATAAAACGCACCGATAACATTGAGCTTATCCATGGGAGCGGTGATATTATAATTAGAACCGTTAGTGCTTAGGTTAGATACGTCACAATTGCTTCTGCGTAGTAAATGCACGTTATCTTGGGATATGTGAAGCTCCTTAATACCATCAAATTGTTTTGGCCTGAATATGGCGTTGATCTTAGGGAAGAATTTATCGGGGTTGCGGTAATCAATTTTTTGTATAAGGTTATTTCAGAATTTTTCACTAGCTAGTTTGAATTCCTTGTGCAGCTTTTTGTTTAAAACTTTTAGTATTTCTTTAGCTGTTGATGTGAGTCGAAGTCTTGCTGATGGATCTAGAATGTGGAGGTCGTGCAGTAATGAAATTATATAGCTTTTGTGTTTTTGTAGCTTAATGATCTTTTTGTTAATATATTTCTGCACACTGTTTTGAGGCTTAATAGTGGGGACGGTTTCTCTGATGGTTGTTAAAATAGTGTTGTCTATTTTATGCAAGCTGGTGTCTATTTCGTCTATGGATAGGTTTCGGTCTTGAGGGATGCTATTATCATATACTCTATCTAGCTTTTTAGTAAATCGCTTCCATTTAGTTTTCTTAAAATTATATCTGAATTCTGTTTGGATCAATGGACTAATCGCTACGTTACCCTCACTCAGTTGAAATTCCAGTAAGAGGGCTGCATGATCGCTGTCATATGGCAGAATCTGGGCTCTCCCAAGCAAGTCGTTGACTAGGCTTAATCTGCAATCGGCCATGCAGATGTCCAAGTATGACTGTGCAGGCTTGAATGTGGGGAATGCTGGAGTGATTATGTTTAGCCTATAATCACAGTTTTTGTTTGATTCCCATTGTCCTATATATCTACCTCTTTGGTTACCAACCCTGTCTCCCCATTCTTTCCTTTTCGCATTAAGATCTCCTGCAATGATGTAATAACAGTTAGTACGGTGTAATTTAAGGTTCTTAAATAGTAGATCTAATTCATTTATGAATAGTCTTCTGTTGACGTTTGTAGCATAGACACTAACTAAACATAATGTGCTGTTATTGTTAAGGTTGATTTTAATTGCTGTGAATTCTAATATTTCATTATCTATTGCGGATGGGAGATGGACTTCTTCGTACTCAATATTTTTTTAAATTGAAATAGCCGTGCCGCCTCCTAAGGTGGCATTAGGTCTGTCTTGTCTGGCTACATTATAGTTTTTAAATGAGATTTTGTGGCTCTGGTTAAGTTTGGTTTCTGATAAAAAGATGAGATCAAGGTTGTGCTTGTTTATAAATTTGAGCAGTTCATATCTGCGGTAATTAGCTACTATGGAATTAACATTAATAACTGCTAGTCTGATTTTATTTAAAAATAGGGCCGTGCTATTCATGGGTGTCAGGGAATAGCGCATTTAATATGAATTCTATTTTTTCGGAGTTAGCAGCAACTTGTGCAGCTAAGGTTTGGAATTGAGATGTAATAATTGTTGAAAGTTCCTTTTTCAGATCTTTTACCCAACTCGGGGGAGGGTGGCGTATTCACTGTCAACGTTTGGTGCGGTACTGATGGGGTTGATCGTTGAGGCATTGGTCCTCCATGGTGGGTGACGTTCCAGTTTGTCATCTGGGTGAGGGGGTGGTTGCCTTCTCTGTGTGTTGGTGACCTGAGCGTAGGATCTGCCATCGGTGATGTTATTGCTGATAGCTTTGATTTTTTGCCATGCGGACCTGGTTTCCTGATTCTTCATCTCTCGCTTTTTCGCCACTGCAAATTTTATGTACGGGCACCCCTTATATGAAGCGGGGTGGCCTAATTGGTTGCAATTGGCACAATTTGTTTTCATTTCTGCTTACTGGACATACTCCAGGGTCGTGTGATTGTGCACATTTAACGCACCTGAACTGCATTTGACAGTTCCTGCTCGCATGGCCCAGCCTCTGGCACTTTTTTCACTGGAATATGTCAGGCTTTCTTAGGTGTTCCCATCTGACTCTTTGGAACGCTATTGATTTGATTTTAAACAGCTCCGAGGTTTTGCTGCTGTGTGTTAATTGAACCAGGAAATGAAATTTCTCTGGCTGGCTTTTGTCGTAAATAAATCTGGTGATACTGACCAGCTCCAGATTTGGGAGATTTAACTCCAAAATTTCTTCTTTGATATCTTCTGGTGTGAAATTACCTTTGACTCCTTTTAATATAATGGATTTAGGTTTAAGGTGTCTTGGAGTGTATGTGAAGTGTTGTACTTTCGTTTCTGTCAGTTTATCACATATCAATCTGTGGTGGTCAGCGTTATTAGACAGAACGGTGTGGTTGTTGCTGTCGTTTTCCTTGACGAGGAATTGCGTCTTACGTAAACCAATTGAGAGGAGTAGCGCTATGATTTATATTTGACTGCGCTATGTAGATTGGCGGTGGTTTGATCGCTTTCGGTTTTGGGCTTTGAGACGGAGTCTCTTCTTGGGGGTTCATATCGAGAATCATATAATTGTTATCTGAGAGTAGTTGGAATCTGTTATTGATTTCAGGATTCAAGGTCTCAGCTCCATTAGCTGTTTGGATTTTGGCTGTCTTTTGGGGGGACTTCCATGGGGACGAAGATGCTTCGCCATGTTGGGATGTGTCCTCACTCGTTTAGGAAACGCCGGGCGTTTCACTAGAGGGCGTACCAGGGCTTGAGGTCCTAGCGGCTCCTAGGTTAGGTTTCGCGCTATGCTTCGCGGTAGTTTTATTTTCTTTAATAAACTCTTTGTACATTCGTTCCAGGTGTAGAGGATGCAGCCTTGGTGTTTTCGGCGGTCTGGATTTTGTACTTATACCCTCAGGGCTTGCTTTTTCCATTTCGCCGCCTTCTAGTGGCATTCCGCGTTTGGTGCCATGTGCTGCGGCGTTATGCATTGTTCCCGAAAGGGATGGGATGATCCCATTGCACTATAATCCCAAATAATTGAGTTATCACAGATTATTTTTCTCGCTACACGAAAACTCCGTCGTAGGACAGCACTTTTGTGATGAGATATAAAATATATTCACGAAAAACTCGTCAAAATATACTAATACGCTAGCCACGCGTCCGCACTCCAGGCCAACTTGCGCGAGACTCCGTCGAGCGCCTAACGCGCTGACCAAACTGAGTTGTTGGAAACATGGTTAATATTTTCAGATGTTATGCGCTGACGTAGTAGAGTACTAATTAAGTTAATTTCATTTTTTAATTATTTCTGTGAAATGTTCAAGGTTTATCAGTGTCCAATAAACTCACAGAATGAATAAAATGTTACAATTTGAAGGTTACCTTCGTTTTTCACGGAAAAAATGGCGAAAAAATCGGTTTTTATTTTTTATAACAACGGCGCAAGAAATCGAAAAATGTGAAAAATTTCATATATGATACTTATAATAATATATCGGTACTGTAAAAATATAAAGTTAGTCACTCTAGAACTTCCATGTGAAATCTGCATTTTTTCAATTTTTTTAAGGTTTTTGATGTTTTACAAGCAGGATTTTCTATTTAAAAATCTAAAACAAATTGCAGAATATGTATTCACGTGTTTGACATGTCTCAGATTTTTTTCAGAATTTATAAACTCCGTTAACTAGGGCAAATAGGCCAGAAACTGGTTTTTCCATTTTACCCCATAACTACCCTCCCGATCAAGATATAGGGTTAAAATTTTACTCAGTATGGTTCTTTTGGATGCCCTATCGAATGACCCGTCCGCGATATCATTCGGCTCAATGGCAGTTTTGATCATCTTATCCGGCTATACCCTTTTGGCCGATTTCTTCACCAACCCGATGTGAAATCAGGGTGTCACTAGAAAGTAGACCTCCATACGTCTACCGTATTTCATAATGCATCATAATAAAACAAATTGAGTTTGCAATGCGCCGTATTTTAAAATTACAGAATTTAAAACACGTAGAAATTATAACTCGTCGATTACAAACGTATCCAAATTGCCACACCTGATAATAGAAGAACATCTCACAGCATGTACGAATTGTGAACTAATTATAGAACTTCAATATTATACATATGTATAAGGGTTTAAAACGGTATGCAAACTTGTCGGCTTCAAAATATGAAATTTGTTACTTTTATTTACAATTTTGTGTGTGTAAGGTAACTGCTACAATGATTTTATGAAATTTAACAAAAATAGTGAAGTTATAAGACTGATATCGACTAGATTTTTATATTAAAGAAAGGTTAACTTGAAACATTAATTCGAATTTCTGTCAATTTTGTCGATTACGTCGAATTTATGTTTAATTCGATCAATTTATGTTTTCTGACCTAGCATCCAGTAGATCTCTGAAAGTATTTATGTGATTAACATGAAATTGTAACACATTATTTTTTATGAAATCATTTACAAAGTAAGATACGATTATATTGATATAAAAATAATTATAATGATATAAAAATAATTAATACTCTGAAATGACGTTGACGAGGGTTAATATCGGTAACGATGGGCCCGACAGCGTGGCGCCGCGACGGTCGTAAATTGTCCAGGACTCTTGAAGACGTCACTGAGGGAAGGGACTTTTCTGGGCGGGACGAGGCATTCGAGCCACGCTTGTCGAAGAGCACACTTTTGTCAGCGATCTCCGAACTCTAGAATATATTTCGTTAAATCTCTCCACTCTTCTGTTTCAATTTCCTCTTATAGAACAAAAATTTTTGTCTTTAACAAGCCTGCATTTTCGCATTTTTCAAAATTATTTCAAAATCGTACACTAGTTTAAGAACACTATATTTGTAATTATATTGGCATAAGGTTCTTTATTTTTTATATTTCAGTCACGTTTTTTTTTGGATGCACGGTTAACATAATATCATTACATATACAGGGTGTTCGCGATAATCTGTACCAGCATTTTTTTCGTAGATGGTAAACATTAGAAGAAAACGGCAGAGGATAAAGTATATTTTACTTAATGCTCGTCTTAATGCCCACTTTCGTATGATGTAAAAAATATGTAGGATTCCTTTTAAAAAAATGAACTTTAGCCCGATCTCACTAAGAAAGTCGACTCTACGAGATGCAGCACCACGTTATACAATTCGTAACTACGTTAGTACTAGCCCGCGACAGTAAAAATGTAAGAGTTTATATACCCCAAAAATGAGTGGGGGTGCGCCTGTTTATTACGTGGAAATGCGTTAAACAGAATCTTATTTTTGGTCACTTTCTTAGTAAAATCGGGTCAGAGTTCATTCATCGTTAAAAGGGTCAATTACGATATGAAAGGTTATCTAGGACGCTTCCTGCCAGAGATGATATTGAAGGGATTCTTGTGAGAAAGTTGAACGGAATTCGTTCTCTAACCGTAACAATCTCAAAAAACTCAAGCCGTTTGAACCAACTGTAAAACAATTTTTTGTTTCTGAAGGGTGTCCGCATATTTTCGCACGGCAATGTATATATAATACATACATAATATTATAGTCTTTTTAATTTTTTTTAGTCCTACAAATACTTATCTATGACGGCACAAAGTTGCAGATTTCTTTAATAAATAGATTTCGAATAAGCATTCCTCGAAAATCAGTTTTATCTTTCCATTTTACACGAGAACCCTCCCTTAAGAGAACCATCGATCAGAAACTATCGTATTTGTATTATATTAGGGCTGTTATTTTTCTTCGAAGGTCGAGGATTTCGATGCTTCAATTTCAGAAACATCGAAGGTGATGAACCTTCGGAACTTCGAAACTTCGAACCTTCGATTCGTTTCCAGTTAACGGATAAAAGAAATAAATTTTCATAATTTGTTACTATATTCACTATTTGAATTATTTCAATAATTTATTGTTAAGATAATATACTTGTAATTTGAATTATCCTTTCGATAGCACATTGTTGAAACAATTCTTTAAATAAATAAATTTTATAATTTGTTTCTATATTCATTATTTGAATTGTGTTCTTGATTCAAGCCGTGAAATTCGGTGTATATTGTATTTACTGGCGATCGCGGTTTCATACGGTTTTTGCCGCGTCTGTCAACACGCGGCAGAGCGCGTGTCGCCGTTGTTCGCCACCGGGTAGCAACAGTTTTCATTCTCATTGGCCAAATTCCACCGCTTGAATCCTTCAAATCATGAAAAACAAGGATCATCCGATTCGCGAGCTCGTTCCGCCGGCTCGGGACTCTCGTTCGCGTGATCTCTCTCGCGCTCGTGCGAACCTCGTGACGCTCGTTCTCTCTCGCGCTCGCGAGTGACTCGCGCCACGTGCGCCTTGTAGTATTGTGCAATTTGTAAGTGCAAATAAAGTGTAGTGATGTTCAATCTCTCTCTCTCTCTCACTCTCTCAACCTCTCACTGATCCGTTCCCGTGGATTTCCTTGCGCGCTCAAATCTGAGTGGTCCCGGCATCAGGCTGTTGCGAAAGTCGGTCGACGCCGAAACAAATTGTTATTTCATTTATTTATTGTTAAAATAATTGCTTAAATAAATAAATTTTTACAATTCTTTTCTATATTCATTATTTTAATTATTTCAATAATTTATTGTTCAAATAATTGTTTAGACAATGTACGCGTATTTACATAATTAATATACGAACACATTTCTATAGATTATAAAAATTTATAATCTATAGAAATGTGTTTCTATATTCATCATGTAAATACTTGTACATTCGGTAATTATTTACATTAGGAGCTTCCGCACCGATTTTGATGACGAAATATGTTGTCAAGGTCATCATTCTGAACAACTTTTTCCTATACATGTTACCGCCGCTCAACTTTAGTTTCTGAGATATTCGCAAAAAAGTTTCAACATCTCGAAAAGTGATCGGAGTAGGTCTGGGTTAGGTCTGGGTTATTTATATATTATTTATATATTTATATACTGGGTTATTATATATTTTCTTGATTGTTGCAGATATCCAAGAATTCGTATAGTTTCATGCTTAATACTCTGTATGCTAACACAGCTGACAATGAAATGAATTCGCGTTCGACACGATTCATTTCACGTTTCAGTTCGTAAACATAAACAGACAAGACAGTGGGTCTCAACTGATTAAAGTCGTTTTAAGTTGTGACCATGGCCGCGTTATCGGCGGCCACAATTTCAAATCTAACCCAGGCCTACTCCGATCACTTTTCGAGATGTTGAAACTTTTTTGTGAATATCTCGGAAACTAAAGCTGAGCGGCGGTAACATGTATAGGAAAAAGTTGTTCAGAATAATGACATTGACAACACATTTCAACGTCATCAAAGTCGGCGAGGAAGCCCCTAATGTAAATATTTACCGTACATTCTTTAAATAATTATTTTAACAATGAATTATTGAAATAATTCACATAATGTATATAGAAACAAAATATGAAACTTTATTCATTTAAACCATTATTTTAATAATAAATAATTGAAATAACAATTCACATAATAAATTTAGAGACAAATTATAAAATTTATTTATTTAAGCAATTATTGTAACAATGTGCTATCGAAAGGATAATTCAAATTACAAGTATATTATTGTTAAAAAGGTGGACTGTATAATACAATCCAACGACTTTTCAACGGTGTCTCGAATATGAGGAGATAGGAATTTTGTGGGAAAGTAAATTTTCGTACAGCGAGGTTATGTTGATAGTGACCCACCTAATGGTGGGCCGTTTATTGAATCAAAATATTACCTGTGGATGCAGGCAATCCGCATGCTCGTCAGTCTCCTCTGGGGTCGTCCCTTGGACGTCTAGCGACGTTGGCGTCTGAAAATTAAATAACTACGAACGAAGGTGTGAAAACACCTATTTGATACGATACGTATCCGTTCGAGACGCTGTTTCCCGTACGCTCCTGACTGCGACAATCGCTATCGAAGGAGGGGGAATACAGCCAAACTGCTCAGAACGCAGAGACTGTATATTTTTGACGTATCTCGATAATCGAGAATCCGTCCGCTCGCTCTGGTGTAGTCACGATTAAACCGATTCTACTGCGTGGGCGTCAGCGCAAAGGTGGCGGTTAATCTTACAGGGAGGTTGTAAGGCTCCAAGTTCGATAATCCAGCCGAATTAACCCGTGCTTCAACAACCTTGATCCAAAGCTCGTGCGTGACTCAATACGTCACGCGGCTATAGGAATCTCGGTGGAAGACGTGGTCCAGCTCACCACTTACTTGCACAAAAGCGACTATATATAGAGATATATAGAGGGGGCGTATTGTACGTGTGTTCAAGCCAGTCACTATCCCCTTTCGGAATACTATCTCCGTCGTATTGACGACGGCGTATATGGCAGGTGCGACTATATCGGTTGAACAGGTCAAGCCTGCCTAGCTGTGCCGCGCCGCTCACTCAGTAGAGGGGGGGGGACGCGCTAGGCCTTACCTGCAGGACCTGTGGCTGGACCGGGCAATTCTGACTCCGAATAATATGCCAATTCCGTAGAAAAGGCAAGGGCGTAAGGGAAATTGACTTTCGCAATCCGAGTCTCTGTATCTGCTGCGCTGGGACGTCAAAGCGTATGCCAGGGCGAATTGCAAGAACAAAACTCGGAAAGAGTGTCCTCCGTGTTACACGGGTGGCCGTACGGAATCGGAAACACGATTCCTTCCAAGAGTTTCTCTTGAACACTTACACGCACAAAAGCCACTATATATAGCGATGTATGGAGGGGGCGTATAACGTAAGCGTGTTAATCAAGAGTTTCTCTTGAACGGCGGGCAGTGAATTCGGGGACGAAACGTCCCTCACATGAGAAACTCTCGTCAACCACACCAAAATACACTTCTGCGGTGAAACAACAACCATGCACTTTTTATGTGATCGAAGCACGGTCAATACCGGTGCTCGATCGTGGTCACTATTGCCTGTACGTCTCTATTCGAATATCCTGTCGCGAGCTCGTAAAGGGAGCGTCGCTTGCTCCGAAAGGTCGTACGGCAGTGAATATATCACGTTCGATTATCGAGAACTCGGAAAATCCGGAGTTCGATATCTCGTTCGTGTTTGTCAATTCTCTTGTAACGGGTGGAACGATCTCGAGCACGAGACCAATTCCGTTCGTACAGTCGTTGCCAATAGCGTCGCCGTCAAAGACTTGTAACAAGTATCCGACAGCGCGACTGAAGAATACGTGACAGGTTATGGTGATCGAAGCTCGGAAAATCCAGAGCTCGATCTATAAATATCGTTATTGTTTGTCGGCTCTCTTACAGCGTGTAGAACGATCTCGTAAACGAGATCGGTTCCGGTCGCACAGTCGTGCCAAAGCTCGCCGTCAAATACTTGATACAAGTATCCAACAGCTCGACTGGAGAACTTTTTCCGCTGCGAAGACTTGTAAGGCAAGTGATCGCTAGCGCGCCTCAATAGCAAGTGCTCGCCAGCACGATTCGTGAGCGAGTTACTCCTCGCACGTCTCGTGAGCAAGTGACTACGCGAACAGGCCAGCGGCGACGAACGTCGCGAGAGAGTCTCAGCTGATCCGCTACGCGGCGCTGTCTCTCTCTTATTCGCCTGTCTCTGTTCAACGTATGTTTGTATGTTGTTCTCTTTGTCCCTCTATACCTTCGCGACACGAGTTTGATTTGAACGTTTTGCACGTTGATCTACCGATCGCCGTGTTTATCAGCTGACATTAGCTGGTAGTCAGAAAGTCACGCCGTTTTTACTTGAAATATTGTTGGTTATTTGGCTCCTCGGAAGAATAACATCGAGGAGGTCACCAACGAATATAGATCAGGATAATCGCGAAATTCAAGCACGTTTCAAACTAACGCGATATTTAAACAATTATCTTAACAATAAATTATTGAAATAATTCAAATAGTGAATATAGAAACAAATTATGAAAATTTATTTCTTTTATCCGTTAACTGGAAACGAATCGAAAGTTCGAAGTTTCTGAAATCGAAGCTTCGAAATCTTCGACCTTCGAAGGAAAGTAACAGCCCTAATTTGTATACATATAATCCTCGCGAACTACCATCTTGTTGTATATAATAAATTATATTATTACGAGGCAAACCAAGCAATTTCTTCATCAACTAAGCATCCACGGACAATACACGGTGGCGGATTTATTCTGACCACTTGGAATATCTCGAAAACTAAATTCCGGAGAAAAAAATGTTTCAAATAAAAAGTTTAAATCAAGAAGAGGCTGATGCAGCAGTCATATCCATTTGTAATTTTCATCATGTTTTTAAGGTCATTCCAAAGTAAACTTCATTTTTTCGAATGGAAATATATATTTTTCATTACCGTTTCCGGTTATGTAGAGAGTTGAAGTGCATTTGAGAGCGGAAGATACAGAAGTGAAAGTGAGAAAAGAAAGAGCAGGGAAGGTGGAGTTAGTGGTTCTGAGGGCGAAGGGAGAGAAGAGGAATAGGTAGAGGTAAGAGAGGAGGAGGGAAAAGTTGTAAGAGGTTAGGAGTATAGTGGGAAGAGGCGGGTAGGACAGGCAAAGACATCAAAAGGAGTAAAGAGCGACATCTAACGGGAAAGGAAGGATGGAAGAAACAGAGAAAAAGAGTCCATAAAGAAGGGAGTCAAGGAGATAAGGAAGGAAAGGAATACAGACGAAAGAAAAAAGAAAGACAGGAAAGAATAATGGGGTTAAGAGGGCAGGATCGAGCAGGAAGCAGCAAAATAACAAAAATGGAGCCCATAAAACAATGGGCTGAGAAGAGAAAAGAGAGAGGGAGCGAGGAAAGAGAAGAAAGGGAAGAGGATGTTTTCTGCAAAAGCCAGAAAACTGACAGGTCATCGGAGAAAAAAGAGAGAGAGAGAAGAGGAGAAAATATATGAACGGAAGAAAGAATCAGATAGATCATGAGGGAGGAGATAAAGGTGGGCTTAAGAGAAGCGATGAGAGAAGAGCAGGGAGACATAAAAGAATTGAGTAAAGGTATGAAAGAAATGAAAGAAGGATGGAGAGAGTTAAGGGGAATAATGAAAGAAATGAAAGAAATGAGAGAGGACTGGGAGAAGGAAAGGAAGGAAAACAGAAAAATGTGGCAGGAGATGGAAGAGAAAATAAAGAAGTTAGAATTGGAAGGGTGAAAAGAAGTTAAAATAGAGAAACAGCTAGAATATTTAGAGAATATTGGGAATATTGGAATATTGTAATAAAGGGTATAGAGCGGAAAGAAGGAGGAGATGGAGAAGAGGAAGTGTAGAAATTATTAGAGAAGATAGGGGAAAAAGTTGAAGTCGAAGAAGTCAGGAGAGGAGGAAGAAGAGGGGTACGAAAGGGAGAATGGGCAGTGGTAAAATTAGCGACAGAAAAAGAGAAAAGAAGAATAATGAAAGTGAAGAAGAGATTAGCAGGGAGAATAGAAAGGATAGAAGGCGACCTCACATGGGAAGAAAGAAGCATACAGTGGAAAACAAGACAGACAATGATAGATGGGAAGATGTGGAAGTGGAATGAGAGGGAGAATGCATGGGCCAGGCAATGTCTGAAAGAGATAGAAGAGAGAGCTAGAGAAGGAAAAAAACTATCAAAATGGAAAAAAGGAAGAAAGAAATATATAGAAGAGAGGGGGAATAGAAGGGAGCTAGAGGAGGGAGATAAGGAAAGGAGAGAGGAGGAGTGGGAAAAGATAGAAAACAGAGAGAAAGGGATAGAGAAAGAGGAGAATTGGAGGATGGAGTTGGATTCGAGATATAATAAATGGTTCAAGGAGATAAGAGTAGAGGGTAGACCTAAATATCTAGAAAAAAGAAAGAAGGAAGAGAAATGTAAAAGAATAGCACGGTACAGACTAGGGAATGAAATGAGGAACATGTGCTGGAAAGATGCACAGGAGAACAAGGAATAGAAGTTGGGATACAAGAGAAGGTGAAAGAAATACTAGATCAGGATGGGAGGGGAGAGGAATGGATGAAAAAATTAGACAGGGAGAGAAAGGAGAGACAAGAAGGAAAGTATGAAGGAGGGGGAGAGAGGGGTGAGAAAAAAGGGGAGTGAAAGGAAGAATGAGAGAGAGAATGAGTGCGAAGAAAAAAAAAGATAAGATGTCTATATACAGGGTGTCCCAAAAATGTCATAATTCCTTCTAAGGGGAGGTTCATGAGTCCATTTGAAGCGACATTTTCCTTTGCAAAAATGGCCGTTTCGGCTTTGTTAAGGAGTTATTAACGAAAAACACGGACCAATAAGAGCGCGACCTAGAGGCGTATTGGCAGAGACGGCCGCGCGCGACAGCAGTCGAGCGATGGTGATACTCCGCGTACGAAAGCAAGGAACAAACAAGAGAAGAAAATTTTTCGAGTCCTATGTCGGATAGTTCAAATTTGAATATGTTGTAGTCTTTAGTAACCTGTGAACGAATCTCGAAGGATTTTTCGAAATCTTAAAAAACGTTGGTTTTACAGACGTGTAAAGAACTTTTTTTCATTAAATTATAACACTATAGCTAACGTACTGAGGAAACTGAGTCTTGAAAATGTTTTAAACAAATGCAATTTTCTTATAGCCTGGACTATTTTAAAAATTCGAAAATAAATGAGGTGACAGCTCCAAGTCTCCTCTTTACGGACCTATTATTGAAAAGGCAGACACTTAAAAATTGACGGAATTAAAATTATTTAAAGCGAACGCTGCACCACGATATTGCTGTCGCGAACGGCCCCGAAGGCTCGCGGCACGAACAGCTGTTAGATACGCGACCACCGTACACTCTAACAAGAATTCTCTAACGAGAATTGTAACTTGTTAGCACGGGGAGCCTTAGAGGATAGGGCCGTGCTAGCAGGATTAATAGGGCGGATTCGGGCGCTAGAGTTGGGAACCGGAATCGATGGATCGCTAGGCGAATAATTCGAATTCAATTCGAGTTTTTTTAATAAACAGCCGATGGTCTACGACTGTTATTACACACAACTAGTTTATTCACCACAATAGACTTAGAAAAATACAGCTGCTCGGGATTATAACGCGAGGTACAACTTGTTAGCCGTGTAATCGAATTTAGAATACGTCCCGCTTTGTTTGAAATCTAGACGCGACTGTGTCCGACACGCACAGCTGGGTCACATCCCCCCTCTCACTCGCTCGGATTACCGAAAATCGCGCTGGAGCGAAAGACGACGACAACGGGCGGCGTTGTATCGCTCGCTGCGCGAAATGCAATCATTTACGTGTCAAACACAACTTAATTACAAGAAAATCAATTCAACAAGTTTTCAGTAACATTCTAATGTTATTTGCATTGTAAAATACATAAAATACAAATACACCAGTAAAAAACTGGTGTATCCCTATGGTCTGTGTTAGGTTTAATTATTCATTTAGATTACATGTTTATTTGATACTATTTTAATTGGGTATTAATTTCATTTATCATAAATAAAATGATTTTCTCCGTTAAAACGACATTGTGTACTTTTTTTTTGAAAATTCAATATTATACAAAATAATCGGCGGAGAAAAAAACGTTCCAAATAAAAGTTATTTGTTTCAAGTCGTGGATTAAGAAACTGTAATGAAAAATATATATTTCTACTTAAAAAAGTAAAGTTGACCTTGAAAACATGATGAAAATTACAAATGGATATGACTGCATCAGCCCCTCCTTGACTTAAACTTTTAATTTGAAACATTTTTTTCTACGGAATTTAATTTTTGAGATATTATATGTATATCAATAATATCTTGAGTACTCTTTCGACTCAAAACCGAGCTTTCTCGCACTTTATTTTTCACGCAATACGTACGTCTTTTTTGGAAAAATCGTTTTGGAAAAAGTATCAAAACCGATACTTTTCGTAAACTGTGTGCGATAGAGCAATTCTGCTTCCGGATTTAATTTTAGAATGAGAAAGTCTATAAGAATTACCCAGTAGATATTACAAAATATTTTTGGTGTTGTAAAGTGTAATAGTCTGTAACGAGGCTTACAGGCCTAAAATCGAGGAAAACTGAGAGTTTCGCCACGTATAACATTTCCAGGTTATAGCAACCATAACCGATTTCGATGACATCTCCCAAATCTATGTGACTATTACAAATCTATAAAATATATTATTTGAGTTTTCAACACAGACCAAGATTAGAGAAATGTAAAAAGTGACCTGTAGTATTTTCATGATTCATCATCGTCGTCTAGTAAACTAATCCATATAACTTCTAAAAATAACTAAAATTGTATAGTTTTATTTTTTAAAAGTCATGTTTTGTAGGGTGTGCGAACAGTAATGCTGGTCACTATTATTCGTCATTATTTGTAGTAACGTGTTGCCGTTTATCAAATAGTTCGAGTATGATGAATCATTAGGATAATAAATACATCATTACAATTTCTTACCAGAATCAAAATTCATATGTGTCTCAACCTAATAAATAAATCAGAATTTCAGCTCGCTGCTAGAAAATTGAAATTTAAATGGAACGTTTGTAACTCTAGTTTAAAAAGGGCCCAAGACCTGTAATCCGAGGATTAGTAGGTTTCAGATAAAGAACATGTTAAGCGTACAAGTTTCGAGTTTGGGGGTGTTCGGATTCAAGAATAACTAATATAAGCACTGGATATGTTTCAAACAGTACCCTGCGCAGTGACTTTCGCAGATTTCCCCCATGGGGAACTATGAAGACATTGTCCATTATGTAAATTGTAAAGTATTAGGTCATCCGAGAAGTTTGTGCCACTTCTTACACTGCGAAACAGATGAACATTATTAATTCACCTTTGAATATCATAAAAAAATATAATCATCTCCAAATTTCGTAATTTCTTCCTGTTTTTTAACACACACGTTTTTCCAAAATTTTTTCTGCTGAAACGTGTTCTAATGCTTGAAAGATTTCTCCCTCCCTTTTTCTGAATTCTGTAAACTTTACAGCTCTTTTTTGCTAACTTGGTATTCCAGTCTTATAGAGGAAACCTTAATTTGCGGCGCCACATGTGTGTCATAAAAATTTACTTTTTCGACCGACATCAGCATCTAGAGTGTTCATAATTTGCAACATTGTTCTCATTAAATACAATCATTACAACTTCCAACAGTTATAAAAATGATGATCGTCATAATTTTCAGGCGTAACTTCATTTTTTTCTTTCTTTTTAACATTTCAAACTTACGGGGTTTTCATACCACTAAACAATTGAAGAATAAGGGAAACAAAAATTTGTTGTATATGTAACATTATGCTTCCATAAAAAGATTGTGTATACTGTAATATACACATGTTATTTAGGTAGTATTTGCTGAAAATAGAAAAAAATGGAACTAAAACACTGTCTGTGGTACTAAATATATCTCCATGGGATTTTATTCGAAATATATCGATGAGCTTTTGCCAATAAAGGCGTTTGACAAGATATTTCTTTTGATAATCATCGCAATGTGACATACTTAAACAGAGAAGGACATTTTTAAAAACATGTCCTTTTCCGAAATAATATTTTTAAAATTACGGATAAACACCATTTAAAGGAATTTTGACTTGGATTATGAATTTCTAAATCTATTTTTTGTATCTTTTATACTATAGGTACCTTTGATTTTAATTAATTTTATTTAATTATGTTAATGTTAAATAATTAATATCCATTTTGTTGACATTGCTTATATGATTAGAATTCTACTATATTTCTTCCATTATTGATATAATTTAGCACCAACTTAAGTTACATGTGTAAGTAAATGTAATGTTTTTCCCACATTTGTTTTTTAACACTAAATATTTTCAAAAAATCTTATATCTGTTTTGATTGATTTATTGCAAGGCGTAACGTAACCAGCAAGGGTAGGACGCGTACAACGGGGCTGCGGCCCGAGGAACGGACCTTCAGCGCGAGACGAGCGGCGGCTACCACCCCCCCCCCCCCGGCCATGGACTCTTGACTCCGAGGCAGTGTTGGGATATGGTGCATCTTTTCTCGCACATGCGCGGCGATTTTGGCCTCAGTAAAGTAAGATTCTCGATAAAATGGGGTACCTTGAGCACCCAGAATGTGTAACATGTGTATTTGTGTATATTTTGTAACTCGTAGGACATGTCCTGAAATCTTTTTGTCCGGAATAGATTGTTTCGATACTTTCCCGCCAATATAACTGTCTTAGGGCTCCACTACCTCGTCATCATGATATAGATACTGTTTTACTGTTACTGTTTTGGCCGCGCATGCGCGAGAAAAGATGGACCATATCCCAACACTGCTTCGAGGAACAAGAGATGACTCCGGGCAGTCATTCTGTTGAACATTCCCGCACCCGCCGGAACGTTTAGCCGATAGCATTGCGCTTAGCATAACCTCTCGAGCCGTATTTTATACGTACGCGTCTGTACGGAAATTATACAGTCTTACATTATGTCTACTTAAATGTACTAAAATACTGCCCGTATATAATTAGCTTCAATGGTGTAACGTAATAAAGAAACCCGATATTCGGATAACAGTGACTCAAATCATTTTTTTAAAGCTTCATCATTTTTTGGTGGAATTAAAATTCTAGTTATTAAATTATGTTTTTTATAAGTATCGTGATTTGATAAACAAACGAACGTTTCAACTTTGAGCTCAACTTCAACTATTCGAGCCGAGTTCCAGTCGACTTAAGCGGGGCCGGGACACGCTCTTCAAGCCGAGTCAAGTACCCGCACGGTGCTGCTCGCACCGAAGCGAACGGCTCGCATGAAGAGATTGACTTGAAATAAATTCTGGCGTCATGTAACATGATGCGTGTTATAGCGGGAAGATCGGCAAATCGATATTATCAATTCAGAATTTGTATAACGCATATTGAAAATAGTTATGGAATAATAACTATTTCCTAGATATATGTAAATAATTAGATATGATCTGCGAAGAACATTATTTTATTAATTTTTGTACGTATAAACGTACTCGTCTGACGGGTGTACAAACATCAGTAGTATTAACTTGAAGGAGTGAATCTACATTCCGATTTATTGTGTAATCGTAAAACGGTGTTGTCGCAAAATTTTTTGTAATGTTGAAAATTAACGTTAAACTTCGTTAAATTGTTTTTGAAAAGAATGTGTACATAAATATTATATAATATGGGTGATTCAATTTGGAACAGACTTGGGCAAAAGTTATACGTATATCAGATTATTCATTATTCGGGAACAACCTGCATTGCGGGCATCGAGCTCGTTACTGCGTGGAGATCTGTAAACACCAGTAGTGTCGACATACAATGCATTATGTACCACACGAAATGTGATGGATATATCTTCATTTCGCGCACGTTCACACTCAATATATCTCACTCTACCTTACTACCGCGACTTACACTTTTGAAGAAAATAACTTTTTTAAAATTGGTCCAAACGACTTAAGCTCTTTTGAGATATTAGAAGGATTAGCTTACCAGATAATATGTATGTACAAGAATTTTTTTAATCTTGCTATTGGTCAGAGTTGTGAAGCAAATGTGAAGGCCATGATTTTCAACTATTTGATCTGTACCTGTAACGAAAATGTATAACATGCTTTTTATAAATATAAGTGAATTATAAAGTTTCATCGAAATCGGCCGAGGCATAGAAAAGCCATAGGCATTAAGAAATGTAAAGATCTTTGTGTTTCGTGCTAACATCGCATTTTCTCAAAATTTTTGCCATATTTAATCATTTATGACTCTTAGCAGCCATAATCGATTGCGTCGAAACTTTATCTATGTATATGTATAATTGATTTAGATCTACCAAAAGCATGTTTTATATTTTCATTGTAGATACAAATGAAAAAGTTAAGAACAGTGACCTACACATTTTCTACACATCTCTGACCAATGGCAACTTGAAAAAAATTCTTTCACATATTATCTAGTAAACTAATCCTTCGTATATCTAAAAAAAACTCTTAACTTTTGTCAGTAAGTATAGGTACATATGTATATTGTACTTTGCATTATAAGTATACTTTACGAATAATAAAGTAGTGAAAGGTTTTATTCAAGTATATCTTCTTTGCGTTTTCATACTACATTCTACAAGTACGTCTACATCTCATTGAAATGAACCACATAAGGGGTGTTGTAATGTTTCATTCAGTAAAAAATAGTATGTATTTTAGTTTTTGTGTCAGTTATGTACAGAATTTACAAACTTAGTTTAACATTTGCAAATTACATTTTGAGATGGAAATCAGTAAATTTTTTACAAAGATTACAATATTAACTAAAGTTCAAATCCTATCACCCATCTTACACAGCACTGACTGACATGATGCTGGCAGGTTGTAGACTGGAACATATTGGCTCGAATACGTGTACATATCAGGGTGTTTCGTCTAAAACAGGACACCTAAATATCTCCTCTACCTCTGAAAATACAAAAAATGTTACTAACATAATCTAAATGGTTGCAAAAGACGAATCGGATGAAAGAATCGTTTTTTATAAATTGTAATTTTTTAATCGTCTTTTCAAGGTCACTCGTGTTTTTTACATATATTTACACGTTACAGCAAACATTATTTTGCATTCACCCATGTTTAATAGCACGACCTTGAAATGACCGTGAACTCTAAAATTTGCTAATTGATGCAGCACTTACTTTCAGCGACATTTCAGATTTCAACGGTAGCAGAAATTCGACTATGAACTTGAACTTGTAAATAAACACATTGTATCATTCTTCTGTGTACATAGATAGTGAGAGAGAGATATGTATTTAAGAGTTTGCTCAGTGCTAGATTTCTCAGTGTATCGACAAGCCATCCATAATGCGTTATTCAGAACAGGAGAAAATTCAAATGGTTTTAATTTACGATGAAGCTCGAGATTATCTAAGAGAAGCAATACGAATTTACAAAGACAGATTTCCAGATTTTTTGTCCATCACGTTCTGCATACTCAAGTATTGTTAAAACATTTTGTGAGACTGGTAGTGTCAACAGAAACATTCGTGTGAGACGTAACACTGTTACTCATGAAGCAAATGTGAACAATATCATCGCTAAAGTTAATCAAAACTCGCATGTTAGTATAAGGCAACTTGGACGTGAAACCGGTATTAGTGTGACTCCATGGAAGAGACTTTGAAAACCGCGTACACTTTTCTCAATGGGGTATACGGAAATATGAATGTGATGAAATGTTTTTCCAAGCAGTATTGTTTACGGATGAAGCATCCTTTACAAATCATGGTCAGGTGAACCTCAAGAACATGCATTATTGGTCGGTTGAAAATCCACGATGGCTTAGACAACTCGATAAGCAGAAACCATAGAACATAAATGTCTGGTATGGTATTCTAAATAATAGGATAATAGGGCCGTATTTTATCAACGGTACGCAAACTGGGCAGAAGTATTCTGAATTTTTAGGACATATTCTACCAGGTTTATTAGAAGATGTACCATTTAGGGACCGTCTAGTATTATGATATCAACACGATGGGTGTCCAGCACACTTTTCCCATATTGCAACACGTGTCCACAACGAAAAATTCCCAAATCGTTGGATTGGACGCAATGGACCTGTATCATGGCCGGCTCATTCACCCGATCTCACCCCACATGAGTTTTTCTTACAGGGGACATTAAAGAGTACGGTTTATCAAGTGCAGCCCTCGACGCCAGAAAATATGAAGGAACGAATAATTGCTGCATGTGCTGATATGAAACCTGAAATCATCGAAAGAACTGTACAATCTGTCGTTTTTCGCCTCACGAAATGTATTACAACGGAAGGACATAATTTCGAACATTTATTGCAGTAATAAATGTGATTATTCACAAGTTCAAGTTCATGGTCGAATTTCTGTCACCGTTGAAATCTGAAATGTCGCTGGAAGTAAGTTCGAAGAACGCCGTTGTTCGCGCGTTATTGTTTCGTATTGCGAACGCGCGTCCACTCAACCGTTTTCTCCTTCGTGCGATAAACATCGTCACCAACGGCAAACTCCTCCGTTTGAATCTCATGCCAAGAACAAAGGTTGGATCAACTCTACCAATCAGCGCAACCCCAAACCGATCGTTTCCAACGTCCGTGCGTTACCGTGCGCTGTCGAACGACCACTTCTCGTTCGAATCTTGCAGCACTCGCTCGCATTTTCATACATCTCGGGACATCGTCACAATTTCAGACACTACGTTTATTCGCGGCATCGTCGCTATTATAAGTTTTTCTTTATCGTTAAATTGTTCGTGTCGTCTATTATCGTTTATCGACGTGTATCGCCTTGTGACGTTTATTAAAGTTATTGAACGTGAAATTGTGTTCATCTGCTCGATTCCAACCGTCACCACTCCCTCAGCGTTCAATTCTGAGCGGTCCCGGCATCAGGCTCTCGATTATCGATCAAGCCGAAACATGGACTAACTAGCAAGTTTTAGAGTTCACGGTCATTTCAAGGTCGTGCTATTAAACATGGATGAATGCACAATAATGTTTGCTATAACATACAACAACAAAAAATGTGTCTATATATGTAAAAAAACACGAGTGACCTTGAAAAAACGATTAAAAAATTACAATTTATAAAAATCGATTCTTTCATCTGATTCGTCTTTTGAAACCATTTAGATTACGTTAGAAACATTTTTTGTATCTTCAAAGGTAGAGGAGATATTTAGGCTAATTTCATTAAGCTAAAGCCGGTCGGCTTACCGCAGATCTGCGGGTTAGCAGGAACCAAGGCGAGGTCCGCCCCGGTATCAATTAAAAAAGACGTTTCCGTCAGGCGGTCGCGAACGTGGAGACGGGAAGTGCCACGAGAAGCCTCCGAGCCCATATCTGCCACGGAAGGCTTACTCAGTTTGCCGACTGAAAGATACTAAACTTGTCACACCACAACTTGCAAGATGTCGGGTTCTGTGGATATTTTTTATGCGCTAAACACAGCCTAGCGCCGCCGGGAGGGTTCCGCGACACTGAACGCCCGCGATGGGCCGGCATCATGGAACGCGGTCGTTGCCGATGCAACCGATTAACGTCTGTGCGGAGATTTGTAAGCTCCGCAGAAATGCGTTTAAGTTCCGCTTCGACCGAGAACGACGTAGAAGTCGGCCGCGCAACTGTCCAGATGTCATGGTCAGAGGGACCTGCCGTGTTCGCGATCTTATCCGCGACCGCCGCCAATATATCAAGTTCGGTAACCCCCGTCGATGCAAGAATCGCGCGGTGTCCCGACGGAAGGTGATCTAAAAACACCGAACGTATAACGGCGTCGTCGCAGGTACTGTCATTAAGGTTTCGCAGCCGGTTAAGTACGAGGGAAGGTTTGCCATCAGACAATACCTGTGTTAGAGTGTGCGGTGGTCGAGTATCTAACAGTTGCTCGTGCCGCGCGCCGTCACGTTCGCGACTGTAATATCGCGGAACAGCGTTCGCTTTAAATAATTTTAATACCGTCAATTTTAAAGTGTCTGCCTTTATAAAAATAGGTCCGTAAAGAGGACACTTGAGGCTATCTCTTCATTTTTTCGAATTTTTAAAAAAGTCCCGGCTGTAAGAAAATTGCATTTGTTTAAAACATTTACAAAATAAATGGTGAAAAAACCATTTTTTCCAAATCTAAATATTTTCAATAGATACTCTTATGTGTTCACTATAAGCTCCTAAAAACTTATAATTTCTATGATTCTATTGTTGAAACAATTGGCTTGTGATAGTTAAAATGTGATATAAATATTCTTGATTCAATTTTGTCTAAATGTCTTGCAATTACTGCATCGAGAGTTGTTCCTGATCGTGTTGTCGCTTCATTAGGATTATTTACCATTTCCAATCTTAATTTACTTCTAAAATATTCTATTCATAATTTTGATTGTTCCGATGCAAAGTTCACGTTGAAATCTCCACTTAGCATCATCGGAAATTTATCATAATCTTTATGAAGCAATGTCGAACCCTCAAGCGTATATGCTAATAGAATAGAATTTCGTTTCGTCGTTTCATCGTTTCATCGTTTCATCGTTTCATTGCCAGATCGGTTTTACGTCTACCGCGTCGAGGTTTTACACCTAACGCGCCTAAAGAAGTTTCACTTCAAAAATTTCGTACCCTCGTCGGACTTGAACCTGTCCCTTAGTAGGGTACTCGCACAGCCCTGCTTTGAATACCTCGAATTCTCAGAAAATGTTTTAGTACTATGTTACAGGGTAAAGCCGGATAAGATGGTCAAAAGTGCACGTGAGCCGAATAATATCGCGGATACCTCGATCTGGAGGATAGTTATGGAGTAAAATTGAAAAATCAGTTTTTGGCCTATTTTCTCTAGTTAACGATGTTTAGAAATTCTGAGAAAAATCTGAGACATGTTAAGCACCCGAATCCTGCTTGTAAAAAATCAAAAACCTCAAAAAAATCGAAAAATGCAGATTTCACATGGAAGTTCTACAGCAGGCATGGGTATTTTTGTCTCAATTGAGACAAGACCGTCCTCAGCATAGCCCCCACGGTTCCCCAACAGTATCCACCGTTACCATGGTGAAACAACGCGCATCGCCCGTCGCGAGGACTCTGGGGTTAGCTACGAAGATACGTATGATGGAGGCAACGAAGGCGCGGGACATGCGCGATCGCGAAGAAGGTGCGCGCTGCATGGAAAAGAGGTTGGTGAGAGAAGCAGGCGTTTGAGAGCATCCACCCGTGCCCATGCCTGTTCTATAGTGACAATCTTTATATTTATAAAGTACCGCTACATATTATAACGGTAGAAAAAATAAAAACCGATTTTTTCGACGTTTTTTTCCGCAAAAAACTAAGCTAACCTTCAAATAGTTATGTTATATTTTATCTATTCTGTAAGCCTATTGGATACTGATAAACCTTGAATATTTCACAGAAATAATTAAAAAATGAAAATAACTTGTTTAGTATTCTACTAGGTCAGCGCAGAACATCTGAAAGTATGGAACATGTTTTTAATAGCTCGGTTGAGTCAGCGCCTTATGCGGTCGACTGTGGACATGCTTGTACATGCGTGTACTAGGTTCGTGCCCGACATAAGTGTGGGATCAGGACCCCCACCCCCCAGACCAAATATTGTATGGAGATTAGGAAAAGTAGGAGGGTTCCGTGGGCATGTGTAAGAGCTGATCAGCTACAACCGCGAGGGTCCCGGGTTCGATTGCCGGCCCGGAATTCCTCATTTTTCCTAAGATCCTACAGAAGTCTATTTTTTATTTTATCAATTCCTTTTTTTCTAAGAAGGACGTCTAGAACACTTTTTATTTTCCAGGTGAAAATTTTCTTTTCGGAAACGTCTGAGCATAACGACAAGAGCGTATACGTGTACGACATGGCATAGACTTCTCGGATGATGTAATATTAAAAAACGCTAGATATTAATACATCCCTTACCAGCCAGCGGAGGACCTACGAGATTAGCAACACCCTGAACCAAAAGCAGGAGACCATATGCGTTGGCGAATCTCTCCAGCGTGATCAATTCGACGAGGATGATGCTGGTGAGACTGCAGTTCGCCGAGATGAATAGTCCGAAAGCACCAGAAATTACGCACAATAAGTAGTAATTTCTAACCACCTTCGGTATCAGAGCCGTAACTGCACCACAGAATGCCATGCATACTGCATATACAATGGATGCGTTTAGCCATGCTCTGTCGCCTGCCCAACCAAGGAGAACCTGAAAAGAAACATCAAAGATTTTTTATCATTTCATCTCTAATCGCGTTGCATAAATTATAACGTAAATCGACAATATTCCTTTTCCGTTATTGCATTACCGGAAACCATAGGCACAACTATAAATAAGGAGCAATTAGTACGATTCTGCGATAGTAACTCGTGCAAAGTGGCGCATCTCAGGCTTGATAATTATTCAACTGATAAAGTGAATTGTCCTAATACAGAACATCTTTTTCATTCATAAAAGTTAACTATCAACATTGCGGTTTTGTAAAAATGACATGTTCTTTCAACCTTTCGATCATTCGGTCTGTAACAATTAAAATCTAAATACAACTGCTTTTCTTTGAGGTTCTCATTTCCTACATATGGCGGGGATGCCCCACTTGGACGCCATCCGATTGGATGCGTTCCTTTTGGACGCCGTGCCGATTGGACTCGTCGTTTGGACGCCATGACGTTTGGATTTGAGACATTTGGGTGCCGTAAATTTTATAATCATTGCTTTTCGAATTCTACATATGGTGATATTTTATTGTGAAATATATGGTTAGTTCTGCGTTAGGCCTGGGTTAGGTCTAACCGGTACGGAGTCCAAACGGCACGGTGTTCAAACGATACGAGTCCAATCGGATGGCGTTCAAACGGGGGTGTCCCACTATTTAGAAGAAATACAAATAGGATATCTATAAAGTACGCACGCCACAATTGCGGCTGACAATTACTCCTACCTACAAACAAAGTTAAATTTCATATTCTTCAAAATAAAATCATATTCGTTGAAAGTATTTAATATTTCTGTTAGAGAATGTATGTTGTGTTGCAACAATTAAATATTAGTTGCGAGTCACTGCTAGGGTTATGTTTCATTTACCTGTATCAGGTCTGAGCAGCATAGGGGCCCCTCAAACGCCCGCTTTCCCAACAACCGCCCTTTCATGCAGCGCGCACCTTCGTCGCATTCGTTGGTGGGAAGCTCTATATAAGATTTACTATGCTATTTCTTTGCACTCTCCCTACTGCCCACCAGAGTAGGTAGGAGTCAATGAGCGTGAGAGGGGTTACTAGTAGAGTGGAGGAAAATCTTGTGCAGCTCGCGAGCCGCAAGCTGCCACAGCATGACCTATATGAATATTTTCTGTCCCGAGGTTAAACGTTTTAAAAATGGCCCTGCTGTGGTCTACGGGGAAAATGTTTTACAATAGCGTGTTTAAGATTTAAAACGTCTTACATTTCGTTCTGCGAAGCGAGTTATTTCGAGCCAGCGGAGTTCTTGTATATTTCGCAACCAGTTCTTATGCCGATTTCGTGCTCGCGACAACGACGGCCGATGTAAAAGAACTTTGCGTCGCGAAAGTTTTTGTACACCTCGAGATCAGAAGATGAGCTCGCCACGTGCACCGAGGTGAACGCGACTGTAAACCTCTTGACGCCGTCTGTTTACGTGTCGCAGCGTACTTGCCTCGTGGGCCATCGACTCAATATTACACATTTTAAATGCCTCTTTCCTTCTTCTTTTTCGATTGCCAACGAACGGACAATTTCAAAAATCCCACTCCTCAATTTCTCCTAACGGATGGCCCCGGGCAAGTATAAATAGGCTCGCAAAAATCGCTCGCGCTCTCGTTGTTTCTGACTGTCTCACTCGTTTGATCACGTTCCCGCAATATTTACATTTGTGCGTTAGTAGGGAGTAAACACGGTTTCTAAATCAGGAGCAATGAGGGGGGGGGGGGGTGAGGCGCGCGGGGGGTATCCGCTGGCGGGAGCGTATCGGGTTACTGCGGGGCCGGCGGTTATGTCAGCGGGGCGGGGTCGTTACGGCAGCGGCCGGGGGGGCTCGCGTTACGGTGGCGACACCGGAGGGGGGGGGGAGTATTATTTAGGCAATATTTTTTATGAAATATGATACCCCTTAGGTACCAACAAGAACGACCAGGAATCGACCGCGGTAGGCTGGACGCCTGTGTCTCTGAAAAGTCAGCAAATTCCTGTGCAAATGAACACCGATTAGGGAGAGAGAGAGTGACTAAGTTAGGACAAGGAATGAAACACCGATTAGGGAGAGAGAGGCTAAGGTAGGACAAGGAGATGAAAGAGCTATTATTTTTTTAATCACCTTTCATTTTATCAGCATTACATCTAAGCCTAAAGCTAACAATTCGGTGTCTATTAATGAATTGCGTTCAAAATCTTCGTGTTCCACAATTGCTTTTGCAAAATCGTATCATGCGGTGACATTAGAGACTTTAAGACAACTCTGAGCTGCCAGGATTGTTTGAGCGGCAAAATGATAAAGTCCCCCTTCCCGGAAGGGTCCAAGCGTTCTACGAGTGCACTAGAAATTATCCACAGCGACGTATGCGGTCCGATGCGAACATCATCGAACGGAGGTAACCGATACTTTGTTACGTTTATTGATGACCATTCGAGATGGTGCGAAATACACTTTGTAAAGTCGAAGAATGAGGTATTCGACGTTTTTAGAGATTTTAAGGCGTATATCGAAAAACAAACGGTTTGCAAGGTTAAGAATATTCAGTCGGACAACGGTACAGAATACGTAAATGCGCGTTTCGATGGATTCCTGAAAGAGCACGGGATAAAGCGTAGATTAGGGGTCGCGTACAATTCGCAGCAGAACGGCGTGGCGGAACGAAGAAATCGGACGTTATTGGACGTCGCGAGATGTTTGCTTATACAGTCCGGTTTGTCACCGTCGTTCTGGGCGGAGGCCATATTAACGGCGAATTATATTCGCAACCGCTGCCCATCGAGAACGCTGGAGGGAAAGTCTTCCTTCGAGATGATGTACATGAAGTTGCCGTGTACGAAGTATTTTAGGGACTTCGGGTGCGTCGCGTATGCGTTGGATAACAATCCGAACAAGGGAAAGTTTGAGCCCCGATCACAAAAGGGTATTTTTGTGGGATACTCGGAAAATTCGAAGGGTTACCGAGTATGGCTGCCGGATAAGAGACGGGTCGTAACGGCCAGGGACGTAAAGTTCGTGGAAGAATTCGGCGCGGTTCCGGAAAGAAGGCGCGATGAACTTCGACACGAACGCATAATAGGCGGCGAGAAGTGCGACGAAAACCGTGACGAGGGCAGCGTCCTGATTGACCTGAGCACCCAGAGCGGAAGTCGGGAAGAAATTGAAAGCGACGAAATTCGCGAGCGTTTCGAGGAGGACATCGATTCCGACGATGACAGAGTCGAGGTAGGCCGGGAAAACGAGGATCGCGAAGTTGCGGCGACGAAAAGGGGTCGCGGTAGGCCTTGGAAGGTACTCACGGGAATGAGGGGAAGACCTCGTAAACAATATAACACAGTCGAAACTGGAAATTTGGCTGAGGTTGAACAAGCTTTTGCAGCAGAGGTCCCCCTGGAGCACGCTATCACGGGATCCAACGCGGATGAATGGCACGAAGCCATCGCGAGCGAACTGAGATCGATAATAAAAAACGATACGTGGGAGCTCGTAGAACGACCGAAAAGCGCGAAGGTAATCGGGAGTCGATTAGTATTGCGAAATAAATTCGGTCCGAGCGGTGAATTAGAGAGACGAAAGGCCAGAATAGTAGCGCGAGGATTCTCGCAGCGCTACGGAATCGATTTCAACGAGACTTTTGCCCCCGTGGCGCGTTTGGAATCGATAAGAATCATGGACGCTCTCAGTGCTCAGTACAATATGATTGTACATCAAATAGATATAACGTCTGCGTACTTAAATGGCCATCTCGACGAAGAGATACTGATGGAAGTTCCCGACCATATCGCTGTGCCACTGGAATTCCTCATTAAGAGGGAGAAATGCCAAGAAATTAAAGCGAAGGCGCTGGAAATGCAGCGCGCTTTGAAGCATGGCGATAGGGTTTGTTCAATGCGGAAGGCTCTTTATGGCTTGAAGCAAGCCGGTCGTAGCTGGCATCGTCGGCTAGACGGCGTATTAAAGAAATATGGCTTAGTCTCGAGCGGGGCCGATCCGTGCGTATATTATCGAGGGCGAGGAGAGGACGTTTTACTGGCGCTTGTTTATGTAGACGATATCCTTATCGCCTCGCGTCACTCCGATGAGATTAACCATCTCAAGGATCACCTTAAAAACGTTTTCGAGGTGAGGGATTTCGGCAGCGTAAAGAGTTGTTTGGGCATCGAATTCGAACGATCGAAAAATTCGACGAAGTTGCACCAACGAGACTATATAAACGATATTCTAAGTCGTTACGGCATGTTACATTGTAAGCCGGTCTCGACGCCGTTAGAATTAAATGCGAAGCTGCGAAAAAGCGAGAGAGATCCGAAGGAGGGCGATGAAAAGTTCCCGTTTAGAGAGCTCATAGGCTCGCTTATGTATCTTGCGACAGCTACAAGGCCCGACATTGCGCACGCGGTGAGCGTACTAAGTCAATATAACAATTGTTATGATCGTACCCACTGGGGTAGTGCGAAGCGTATTTTGCGTTATTTGAGGGGCACTAGCGATTTAGGTCTAGTTTACAAGGCGAACGAAGAGCAGGTAAAGGGTTACGTCGATGCGGATTGGGCGAATTGTACCGAGGACAGGAGGTCTTTCACGGGGTATTGTTTTCTACTGGGAGGCACTGCCACTGCCTGGGAGTCGAAGAAACAAAAGACCGTTGCGCTATCCTCCGTCGAGGCTGAGTACATGGCCCTGAGTGCGTCCGCGAAAGCGACGATTTACCTGCGACGTTTTCTAACCGAGTTAGGTTTCGGGGAATTGGCGAGCGTTGTTTTGCATTGCGATAACCAGGGTGCGATGAAACTTGCGAAAAACCCGATATTCCATAATGGCACAAAACATATCGACGTGAGGCATCACTTTGTACGTGACGCATTAGAGGCTGGCGAATTTAGTTTGAAGTACTTGCCAACAGACGAAATGATTGCCGACGTGCTTACGAAGGGCGTACCGGGCCCGAAGCATGTGAGATTGTCGAGTTCACTTGGAATGGGCAACGCGTAGCGTAGCCAGCCGGTCCGTTCGGTCTCGAGGGGAAGTGTTGTAAACAGTGTAAGCGCGGCTTCTTGGACCTTTCCGTTGAGCGATACCGAACTGTAGACGGCGCACGTGGTGCGGTCCCAGCGCTTTGACTGTGTGCCGTACCGGCGAGTCGGGATCGTCGGGATGCGTCAATCGTTCCAAAACCACCGTATGGTCCTCATCCATTGTATAGTGTTACAAATATATATTCTGTTCAAGCCACTAGAACGCCGTCGCGGCTATTGCTTCCTTCACGGAATAATCACCTGCCCCTGCATACTGCTACAATTTCCTCCAGCAGTATCACTAACAAAATCAAACAATTTTCGCACCGTAAAGTTCTGCAGAATGTCGTCTCTCTTGCGTAGCAGATCTTTCCACGTGTTTAGGTAATAGTAGATATGAGATGCGCGGTTTCATATCACAGTCGCGAAGTTACAACGTTACATTATAATGGATTAAGGTAAGAGTGGGGATGTGAGACTTTTTATAAAATGTTCTGCACAGCCGCCAGTGAAATTATATTGCAGACGTATTACATGCAAAGTGCATCGATCTTCAGTTTTCGCTACTTCACACTTTAGCAGTAAGTACAATAAAATTTTACTTAAACGGTTCACATCATCCGGGTTTATTTTTAGATTTTTTCTTATTTATTTAGATGGCTCAAATCACCCACATTATAGATATGGACGGGTTTATTGTGAAAAAAAATTTTTATGTAAAGAATTGGCGATTATAAATGTCGGCAATGGTTCTTACCAATCATAATCTATCCACTGCTGACAGAAAGTCGGCATGGTACGTCAGCAAGTTTATACATGGAATCCCATTTAACGATTTCGGCTATGAAACATACCGACAGGATGACCTCATTGGTATTATTCATAATTTTGTATAAAGGGGGGTGTTTCGAGAGAGATATCCTTCGAACAGTGCTCGTTCGATACCGTTCAACACTCGTTCGATGGCGTTCGATACCCGTTCGATACCCGTTCATGAGGATGGGAAAAGAATAGGAGCTATAGAAGTGATATCATTATACTGACAATGTTTGTAAACATATCTAGAAGTACGAAGGCAATTTCCGAGATATCCAGACGCGAGGCAGTGGAATCCGTTGAGCCGCAAGTAAGCCGAGTGCACGCACACTAGACAAATTTTCAAACACATTTTTTTCGAAAACAAAGCATTGTATCAAAAAATTTTATTCTATATTTTCAACTCAGTTTTTCATGTAGAATCATCCCCTGCTCGGTTGTACCACCAGTTACGGGACACCCTGTAGATGTCGAGACTGTCGTTTCGGGAACTTGCAATCATCTTATTTTTATAAAATAATAATGTTACTTAACATACTGAAGCACCATGAACCAACTTGTTGCAGCCTTTTGTAATCTTCTTCATGCCTTTATTCAGAAATGGAATTTGAAAGACCAACGTTACAAATTCAAAGCGGCAAAATTAGCGCCCACGCGTTTCAAGCAGAGTCGAGAGCTGATGTCGGTGCGACTCTTAGCCATTGAGAGGTTTAGGAAGGGGCCTTAGTCGGCGTGTGATCCCGAAAGAGGGTGATTGAGATTAAACAGACCTGCCGCCCAACCGTTGCCAACGACCGCCTTGGGTCATTGAGACATCAGTCGGCCCAGGGATGTTTATGTGGAGACTGCTAAATGAGAGTTTCCCGAAGGGTAACTTGGCGTTGCGTTGTCCAAGCGAATTGGGTACAATGAATACTTATGTGCGGCGAACTCTTAGGACTAGTTCAGACACGACGGAATCCGCGAATATGAATACGTCAATGTAAATAAGCTCCGGGCGGTTGATCCGTGCGGTTTCCGCCGTGTCTGAACTAGCCGTTAGAGAGTCACGGATACTATGTTTATGGGATCGGTTACAATATCGTTTGTGCCGATTGTCGAACTATACTCGTGTGACCGATGACCCGAAGTCATGGCGTCACGCGGCACGTGGAAAGAGGTGTGGAAGGTGACGAACCTTTGACAGGCATATGACTACGCTTTCACTCGAAGGTATACATATAGAATATAAATATAGGCACTTGAGAAAGAACATTGTAATGAAAATATCCATGAAGGAAAGAAGAAAATGAGTTTTCTGCAAATGAAATAAAGAATGCTTGTACTGAACTTGTTACGAAAGAATCTGAACCATTTGACTACTTCATACCCAGGCTTTTCAAATTCTTACATGATAAATATTCAAAGGATTAGACACACCAGTAATCACGGCAACAACTATAATAAATTATGTTTTCGAAAAGCAGGATGATTTTAAAAATGTCATTTAAGAGTCATGTAAAGAACGAATGATTTGTTATATACAGGGTGTTTGACAACAGGTGGGAGAAAATTTAAGGGGTGGTTCTCGCCGATAATATAAGACGAAAATGAAAACTAAAAATATTGCGATTTCGGCTTCGTTATTTAGTTATTAACAATTAAAAATGCGCCTAATATGCGGCCACACTTCCAACAGGATATAACGTTGCGTACGTCACACAGGCGCGCGACAGTCACGTATGAAATGACAGATTCATGCATACCTTGGTTCGTATTTGGGGCTCCAGCGAGGTGAAAATGTTTAAAAAATCGTTGAACGACATTGAATCTACCAAGTCGTTAAAATCCACAATGGCATTTCTAATATCCGCCCTATGGAATTATCGAGTAGAAGAGGTCAATGCCCTTTCACTTTTAAATTGTTCTCACACATATCCACAAATTCTTAATCTGCACTATAATTGTTCATAACACCGTACATAATACACTGGAACAAACCTACAAAATGTTATCCGTTGGGTCCATAAATGTTGAATGAAATTCTCACAAAGTCAAGTATCCACAAAAATGCTCATGCGTACCGGAATCGTTCACAGCTAATTCACGTTTGATGCACGCTAATTTGACTTTTTCACACGAAAAATAAAATATTAGTGAAGTTAATGTGAAGTACGCCCACTTAATTAACACTCTAATTGAACGTTTTAAGAAAATGTGTTTGCGCAATGCTTGTCCGTACAAGCGAGCATCCATATGCATACTAATTCAAATAACAGTTGATGAGGTCAATGCCTGGGCCCAATCGATAAAACAAATGCCGATCTACAGCAAACGCTCGCCCAAACATCACGCATTGCTATGCCAATACATTGTGTGTCCCGTTTACACGAACTTCGTAATTCTTTCTCATTCTGTCCAAATATCTCACGTTCGTTAAAAAAATGAGAACGGTTTTAAGGTCGCTTTATACCGCCGTGCGGGATTTTTTTTTACATAGGTTTGGTTCTAGAGAAAACTCCGACCGAGTTTTCGCTTTCACGTCGACCAACTTTTCAGAATGCCTCGTCCGGGCCATTATCTCGACGTCTGAGCATTTCCAGATGGCCTTTCGGAAGCGCGTTGACAGTTCTCTGCTGCGCATGGCACAAAAAAAGATGTTTTCAGGAGTTTCACAGCTCCTTATGTAAACTATCGGTATCTCTCCTCTACAACATCGTGGAAATAGGAAATTTTCCTGTCCCTTGATGGAAAAGCATTTTACACATTCTGATATTATGCGTAAATTGCATGTGTTGTAAAAACGAGAATAACAGTTATTTTTTTAATTCAGTTATTTTTATCATTTAATTCACATTCCATGTGAAGTCGGATCATTTTTACATACAGACACCGTCAAAGTTTGCTACTTTGGACAATTTGTACGAAAACGACATACCTCCAGAAAATAATTTATATCACGGTTATTATTAAAAATAGAAACATTTTCTTCTTTTTAATTATCATCGCAAAATACTGTTATTCTTCTTAGATAATTTATCGTTCTATACGCAAATGTCATTTCTTAATACAAAAATATTAGAAATATCTTTGATTTGCCAATTTTGCCGCCCGTTCAATTGCGACAAAATTCGTTTTTTAATTCGCGCAGCTTCAGAAATTGCAAATATTGGGCACATAGAACTATTATAAAAATATGACTACTATGAAAAATGATTCCAGATACACAAGAAAATAATAATATGTTAATTTTAGGAGAACTAATATTGTCATTTCGTCGACTACAATATTTTGCTACTTAGTTAACCTTTACTGTACGAACCGTATAAAAATTTCATATGGTACACATGGGAAGTAACACACCCCAAAAACTAGAAACGGCTGTAAGGTTTGAACTATTTCTTATTTTGGGTTCATAAAGTTGCTGAATATTTTTTAAACATTCTGAAATAAGGTTGACGACGTAGTCCTAAAATTACAACTTTCACGTAGTAAAAGAAAGAACACGGGGAGCGGACGCGAAATGTCATTTAATTATTACAATATTTTACCTAAACTGTTACTGGGATGTCGTAATCGCCGAACGCTGCGAACTTTGGCGGCCTTTTACCTGATCGCAATTTTCGAGGATCCGCAAATTAAGCAACGAAATTTCAAAGAGAAAGAATTCGATTAATACTTTCTAAAAATTCTGTAAAGGAAACTATTGTATACTATGTTATATATTAATATTAAAAATTTTGAAATTGGGCCATTCCACGCGAAATCGGATACTTTTCTGAGTAGTGTTTCAGATTTTGTTCACATTTGAGTATGTTGTAGTCTGTAGTGACCTGTCAACGATTTTCAACGGATTTTGCAGAATAAGAAGAATAATTGCACATAAATTACATCATTTTGTCTTGCAGCAGGAAAGAATGTATATTAGGATGGACCTTATTTTTTGACCAGAAAATTTTTTTGGTCTCACCCCCCAGAATTGTGACAAATGTTGAGAGAATATCTACCAAATATCTTATACGTGTGTCGTAGAAGGAATAATAAAATTTTGCACGGAACTATTCTCTAGGATGGTCTATAACCTATGTTTATTCGTTCGAGCTCGGGCGACAACTGAACTGTCGTTATCTGTGCACGCTTTCATAGGGCAGCTTCCGCAACCCCCCGAATTTGCAGGTCCCATCAAAATATTATTCAAAAGGTGCCGCTCATCGCCACGACGCTGCTTTGATGGGACCTGCAAATTCGGGGGGTCGCGGAAGGTGCCCTATGAAAGCGTGCACAAATAACGACAGTTCACTTGTGGCCCGAGCTCGAACGAAAAAACATAGGTTATAGACCATCCTAGAGAAAAGTTCCGTGCAAAATTTTATTATTCGTTCTACGACACACGTATAAGATATTTGGCAGTAATAACCAGAACGAGAAAGAATCGAGAAATTCGTTCAAATGGTTCATACAATGTAATGGTATAGTAGTGACGCGCGATGCTGAGCGGCGCGGCAGTGTGCTGTTGAAAGGCCAGTGACCTCATCAGCTGTTTTGAACTAGTCTTACTACGGACGCGAGCATGGATGGACGCACGATTTTTCGTGCACAGACAGACGCACATGCGAACGTCGAATTTACGCGCATCAGATGTGAATTAGTTGTGCGTGATACGTGGATTTTTGTGAATCACTTGTGTGGATATCATTCAATATTTGTGGACCCAATCGATATGTGTGAATAATTTAACGTGTATGATGTGGCCCCGATTGTGCGGTGAATGGATAATGACCCCTTCTGCTCAATAATTTCATAGAGCAAATATTAGAAATGCTCTTGTGAATTTAACGAGTGGGCAGGTTCAATGTTGTACACCGGATAATTTGTGAATACAGGAACCATTTTCACCTCGCTGGGGCTCTACATGAGAACCAAGGTAAGTAAGGTTTTCTCAGTTTATAACGTTAATAACTAAAAAGTGAAGAGTGAGTTTTACCAGTATGTATTGATGGTGTTAGAATGTGTGATGGTCGCGTATCTAATAGCTGTTCGTGCCGCGCGCCGTCAGGGCCGTTCGCGACTGTAATATCGCGGTGCAGTGATCGCTTTAAATAATTTTAATTCCGTCAATTTTAAAGTGTCTGCCTTTTCAAAAACAGGTCCGTAAAGACGAGACTTGGAGCTATCACCTCATTTATTTTCGAATTTTTAAAAAAGTCCCGGTAATAAGGAAATTGCATTTGTTTAAAACATTTACAAAATAAATGGTGAAAAAACCATTTTTTCCAAATCTAAATATTTTCAATAGATACTTTTATGTGTTCACTATAAGCTCCTAAAAACTCATCATTTTCCTCGGTACGTTAGTTCTAGTGTTATAATTTAATGAAAAAAGTTCTTTACACGTCTGTAAAACCAACATTTTTTAAGATTTCGAAAAATCCTTCGAGATTCGTTCATACGTTACTAAAGACTACAACATATTCAAATTTGAACTATCCGACATAGGACTCGAAAAATTTTCTTCTCTTGCTTGTTCCTTGCTTTCGACCGCGGTGTATCACCATCGCTCGACTTCTGTCGCGCGCGGCCGTCTCTGCCAACACGCCTGGAGGTCGCGCTCTGATTGGTCCGTGTTTTTCGTTAATAACTCTTTAACAAAGCCAAAACGGCCATTTTTGCAAAGGAAAATGTCGCTTCAAATGGCCTCAGGAACCTCCCCTTTAAAGGAACTCAGACATTTTTGGGACACCCTGTGTGTATATATATATATATATATATATATATATATATATATATATATATATATATATATATATATAACTGACAGAGATATAAAAGATTTTCATTTAAACGTTCATACATGTATCTTGTAGAAGAAAGATATACCAAAGTACCTAGGTGTTTAAGGTACATTTTAAATTTTATCTGATATATATATATATATATATATATATATATATATATATATATAATAGTATTTCTGATAATACTACAGTTTCTTAAATACTTAATTCGTATATTTTTTGGAATGTTAATTTTGAATGCCTTCGAACTGTGTCAGGTACTCAGTCTACCCCGAATAATTTACCGGGCGTTCAGTATTGAACAATTACTAGGAATTCCTGCACTTCTATCCGGTAGTGGCAAAAATCAAACCTCTGCGGTACATGATTTAGTACAAGAATGGGATTTAGATGAAAAAGTGCAAGCACTTTGTTGTGACATAGCGTCATCAAATATGGGACGTTTTCAAGGTACATGTGTTCTTCTAGAATATATTGTATTTGAAAGAGATTTGATATATTTTCCTTGTCGGCATCATATATACGAAATTATATTATGAAGTGTATATGATGAGAAATTAGAAAGATCATCGGCCCCAAATATACCTATTTTTAAAAATTTTCAAGTTTTTTGACCCCAAATCAATAAATCAAATTTTATAGCAGGAATTAAGAACGCGTACGTCCATCAATCGATTAGTAATGTTGCGGAAGTGCTGGAGTTTGGAATGAAAACTTTAAAAAACGAAGAGCAACCACGGGAAGATTACCGAGAATTTATAGAACTCATAATTATTTTCTTAGGCGGAAATTGTGCCAAAAATTACGCGTTTCGAGCTCCGGGAGCTCATCACACTCGATGGATGACCAAAGCAATATATTGTTTAAAAATATATTTATTTAGAAAGGAATTTACCTTGACCAGCGAAGAGGCCACTGGAATTCGTGACATTTGTATTTTCCTTGCGAGTTTATACTTAGAAGCGTAGATACGAGCTCCAGTCTCAATAGAGGCTCCGCGGCAGGATTTGGAGTTCCTACAAAATTTGTACGGTTACCGTCAAGTTGAAACAATAAGCCCTACTACACTGAACAAAATAATTAACCATTTATGGTATTTGGCACCAGAATCGGCTGCATTGTCATTTTTTGATAGTGCCGTACCATATGAAACAAAAGTACAAATGGTAGAGGCAATGAATGCCAGTGGAGAGAGCGATGACGAAGGAAGTATTAAGAAATATAAAATCCTTCAAAATGATGTAGAATATTATATGGGCAGAAAAATAGACCATTTTATTTCTCCACAATCCAAACGATTCTTTGCTAAATTTTTAATACCAACACCATTTTGGTAAAAAAGCTTTGTACATGGAATAATGACCCTGACTTCAAAATTGGGATGAACATAGTTCAAGGACTGAAGGTGGTCAATGATACCGCTGAACGGGGTCTTAAACTAATGGAGGATTATAATAAAATGTTATCAAGAAACGAAGAGGAGAAACAATACATACTACAAACTGTGATGGAATGTCGAAAGCAGTATCCTGACGCCACAAAACAGAATTTGTCAAAGGATTTTTAAAGATTTTTTAATATAGAGAGAAACACCTGATCAATCCCTGCTTTTTAACCTTTTCGTGACCAGCGGGACGTGTATGTCCCACTTCTTCTGTTTTTAGACTATTGTTGATGTATGCAGTAGAGTTTTTTTGGAATTACTTCGAAAGGGTTAACACAGTCGCGTCTAGGGCAGGATCTGCTTGGTTTTACCGAATGTTCACAAGCAGATCTGGGACGAAACGCTTCCGAAATTTGTATATATAATTTAAAAACTTACATGATTGTATCAAGAATTGAGACAGAATTTGCTGGACCCTACTTACGAGTCCGCAAGTAAAGCCGGAACGAAATAATTTTATGTCACCGTTTTTAATAATTTACATAATATTCATACTAACTTCTTTTTCCGATCTTAGAACTGTTTTTCTTTTGAAGATTGGAGCGTTTAAATGAAAATCTTTTATATCTCTGTCAGTTATATACAGGGTGTCCCGTAACTGGTGGTACAACCGAGCAGGGGATTTCTACATGAAGAACTGAGACGAAAATATAGAATACAATTTTTTGATACGAAGCTTTGTTTTCGAGAAAAATGAGTTTGAAAATTTGTCTAGTGCGCGTGCACTCGGCTAAATTAAAGTTGTAGGTGTGCTCTTTTATCTTCTATGTGAAATCTGCATCTTTTCAATTTTTTTCATGTTTTTCATGTCCTAAAACCAAAATTTGCAACTCCCACGACGAACTTCGAATAGTTCTACTTTACACTCGACGTCGATAGAAAAAACATCGGTGAAATAAGGTTTTAAATCATACATTTATAATGTTCCTCTGCCTTGATGTAGCTACACCACGGTCAAAACACGGCGAGAAATTGCTCGCCGAGCAACTTGTCCGGGACGACGCCAAATATCTCGTACGTTCTACCATAGGCATCCCATGCGGTGTAGAGGGATGCGGAAAGTTCTCGGGTTTCGGCAGTAAGCCACCAGATTTCAAAATACACCGCCGTCTTGAGTGGCCTAGGCCCCGCACGGGTACGTATAATATAGCCGACCGTGCATCCGTGATCCCGCACGGCAGTATAAACCGACCTTAAAGCGCCGCCATATTGATATATTTGCTAGGTGATACCACGGACTTAAAGAACTGAGCATAAAGTGGGTTTATGGGTGAGAGAGGTCGTGCCGCGAGCGGGGAGGTATGGTAGACTGTGGCCATTTTGGATGGCAAAACTAGTGTTACCATCTATATAGCGTTGCGGGAACATTGATATGATTTGATTCTGAAAAATGAATGCATAACAAGTGTATTTGCATATATATCTGCATAATTATATATATATATATATATATATATATATATATATATATATATATACAAAGTATTGCACATTCGGCTCCAATATAACTGCCTCAGGGCTCTGCTACCTTATCACCTCACGTTACCCAACACTACCCTACAATTTAATGGCCAGGAAACAATATTAGTTTATTAAAATAGGTTCTTTTACTACCGGAAACATTACGTTTTTGCTTACATATGTAATTATATCTAACCTTAAAATAGTTATTAATTATACACTTTATAAGGTGTATCCTATGGTCGTAAAGTGCATTTTGATCATTGCAATGGTTGAGTCAATTTATAAATAAGTTATATGTATCTATTTCCCGCATGATTGCATTGCAAATTCGCGCAACTAGTATTTAAAGTTGCCTATAGACAGCGTTGGGATATGGTGCAAGATTTCACGCGCATGTGCGGCCAAAACAGTAGTGTATCTATATCATGATGACAGAGGTAGTGGAGCCCTGAAACAGTTATATTGGCGGGAATGTCTCGAAACAATCTGTTCCGGACAAAAAGACTTCAGGACGTGTCCTACGAGTTACAAAATATACACAAATACACATGTTATACATTCATTTTTCAGAATCAAATCATACCAATTTTTTAAAATTCTGCTGGGTGCTCAAGGTACCCCGTTTTATCGAGAATTTTACTTTACTGACGCTGAAATCGCCGCGCATGCGCGTGAAATCTTGCACCATATCCCAACACTGCCTATAGTGCGCACCACAGTGTTTGCCATCCAAGATGGCCGACAAGTTGATACCCCTTCCGTCTTTCGCCTCACCCCCGCAGCATAATGCAGAGTCCTTAATCCGTGGGTGATACACATAAAATGGGCTAAATACTTCCGAACAGATCCGTTAGATGGCAGCACAAACACGTACGTAATACATAATAACACATTTACTAAATCAAAATGGAAAATATTATACCGTGGTCGGGCTGGACTTCTCCGCTCCCACGACGACCTAACCCCAAACCATCTTGGACTGTACCTTCTTTTTGAAATCCTGTATGTGATTCTGTATATTTTAATTACTGGACACCGAAAGCGACTGATTCCATGATTATTGTTATAAATTTTCATTTCGCACCGATGAGTACGACATTTTTAAAATTTCCGCAACAATCCACAATCCTGAGTCCAAGTAATTGTTTCTTCTTTACTACTTGGCATGTCTCTAAAGTTAAAATTTCCAATACTTCAACTAGCAATTTCAAAATCAATAATAAACTTATAAATTAGTTTGTGAAAAACACTTGAAATTGCTTATGTTTACAAAGTATGTGTAATCACTGAATTGCCATCTAGCGCATACACTCAGTACTGTTTAGCCGATCCCGCAAATATACCGTACCACAGACGAGGTATAAGAGTAGATAAATCACCATATGGGTTTTCTTACGCCCTCTACGCTGATGAACGATAAATGTTGGAACTAGATCCACGAAAACGCTCAAAAACAAATGGCTAACGAGTTGTGTCTGTGGAAACAGTTATGATATCGGTTTCGTTCCCTGAAACAGTTATGAAGGACCGATATTCTAAATAACTGTATGTATATATATAGATCTGCTCTCTCCTATATGTTCAAATTATATATTTTTTTATTTCATGTCATTATGTTATATATCTAAAATTACTTTTATCAGTAAAATATTAATAAACATAAATACCAAATTTTCAAATTATAGAAATACAGTTTTCATAAATCTTGAACGTATGTACAAAAGTTTACCCCATACGTATAATTATTATTTGCATTACTACAATTTTCTAACACTATTAATACGCATCTCTTTTGAATATGTGGGGTCCGCATAATTGCTAATTTGAAAAGCAACGGCCGTCTCGCGAAAGAGTGCGTAAATACCGCAATGTGTCGCGAAAGACAAAGCGCGAAGAATGTGCGTGCGAGAGAGAGAGAAAGAGCGTGAAGACTGTGCATTGGAGAAAAAAAAGAGTGCGAAGAGTGTGCGTGCGAGAGAGAGATAGAGCGCGAAGAGTGTTCGTGCGAGAGAGAGAAACAGCGCGAAGAGTGTGCGCGCGAGAGTGCATGCGGCCGTAACGTGTGCGACCTCCCGTTGACTCCAGTGCCCCCGTCGCTTGTCCGTTCCCATTCGTTTCGGACCGTAATCCGTGATCCTGTTGCTCTCTTCGGCCGGTGCGGGCAGGGAAGTCTCCAACCGCGGTAAGGGCCCGTCCCTAGGAGGGGTGCATTTTACACATCCCCAGTACCACCCCCTATCCTGTGTAAAGCGACGTTTATAAAACATGCATTTCTTGCAACCAAATATACCATTACATACATATATTTAGCACGCCAGTCAGGCAGTAAATACATGCATTGGTCAAAGTAATAAAATTAACAGAAGGGTGGTCCACGTGAAGGCGTGACAGAATTTCTTATTCACCCTAGAGTACAGTCAATGTTTACCAACATCAGCATATGTATATAAACATAAACATCACAATAAAATATGCAAAATATATATCTACACATTTTATTAAGCAAAAGAACACTGAGTGTACCTTGAATCGTGAAAAAAAGAAGAAATGAAGTACTAAACTACTAAAAATCTACCATATTCTTTTAGACAAAGCAACTACAAATTACAAAGCAACTATGTATATACATATTTCTTAAATGCTTCCACAAAAAATTCATTTACAAACTGTTTATATTAATCTAGTTTTCAGAGTTTCATATCCACGACGTATACACAAATCTCTATGCACGAAATTCCGGAAATATGATTAATAACTGATTTTAATGAATTTATTATAGACACAGTTGAAAAATATGTAGGAATACCAACAGGATTATTGATAAAAATGAAAAAATTTAAACACGTCTGAAATGCGATAATTTGGAAGATGTTTTCGCGGAATTTTTTATACATCTAAATTTCTGTCCGAGCCATACTGTATCCTTATGAATTTTTACAGTTAATGTAAAATATACAATATCTTTCCTATGTGCAGTGCATTCGTTTGGTTAAACCAGTTTGGATATTTCTGTTCCGCAGAACGTGAAATGATCGAAAATAGTTTATCCAATATGAATGCCTCGCTGCGTATAGATGGGTAAACCATATCAAAAGTTGTATTTATAATTTTAAAAATTGCCGAAAAATGTACACTCGGGACACAAAGATGCCCAAATTCAATGTTATCGTGTACAATATATGCTCTAAAAGATAACAGTAGTTGCTCGTTTCGCGTGAACGTTGCATTGTTCTCTAAAAACATGTCGTAACACCTACGACATCCCGATTTGCCAATACATTTTTTAGCAATATACCCTGCAGAGTATTCAAGCGCATACGATTCTAGCGAGCACACCGATGTTGACAGTTCTTCAATATTATTGATTTCAATATTGTCAACAAAACTATCATCACCTGTGTTCTCTTGGATAGCAGACAATGAAGTATCTGATTCCAACGTGGCTGATTCACATTATGATATCGTATCTCCCGGTATGAACGGTGCATCGTCATCAGGCATGCAGTTACCACTATGTATACTACGATTAAAACTCAATAATATATTTTTTCGAATTGCAAGACGCACCGCTTTTACCGAAGGATTGCGATTATAAGTGCCACCGTGCATTCGAAGAACGGAAAAAAATGTTCTATACAATCGCTATTTAAGCGTGATGTTATAAGAAACATGGTACCGTTTCTTGTTTTAAATCGTTCCACAACTGCAAGGTGGCATTTATAGATCGCCGTAATCCCAAAAAACATGAAGGTGTTTTACAACGTTTAGGTGTAAGTACAAACCAATTTCTCATGTTGGCAACATGAGCAATTAAATGCTCTTATATATCATTGAAACGCGAAATAGCCCGCTTCATGGGATTTGGATCACTGACAGATCGACTTTTTAAATTGTCAAACAAATCATTAAGCGTTTCAAAGAAACTAGCTGTGTATTGTGCAGTATTTGTATTAATGCTACCAGTAAGTGAAGCGGTAAACATAGCAGATGACACTCTTTTGCTAAAAATTTGAAGAGCAAGCTTACATTTCATTTTATCAAAAGAATTTGGATACACATGTTTTTCGGAGAACTTGTATGCTGCTCGCGTACTTTTGTCTTTCTCTAAATTCCAGAGAAGTACTATATCGCGCCACGAAACTATACGATCATTAATACAAAAATCATAGTTTAATCAATTATTTCTAATACTCTTGAATAAATGGAGATAATCAAAAATGTAATAAATTTTTTCACCATTTCTTATAAAAAATGGCGTTTCAACGGAAATACGTTCATCCGCTCCGCTTTGATAACTACTTCCCCGATCGGAAACAACTGCTCTGACTTTCAAACCTGTCTCATGTAATGTATCTAATATTTTATTTTAAACAATTGACGACTCATCTTTCTTAACAATAGTTTTTGATACAAAAAAAGCCAATGCTTGTTTCCAATTAGTGAACAGCTCGCGTATCATAAATACAAGAACCTGTGTATCCACAGCTACATTTCTTCCCAAAAATCCTAAATCTTCGAAACCTTCAATGACCTGTTGTTTTGGGTGGAAATCGAGACACTTTTTGATGGCCATTTCATCCAATACAAGAATACCATTACGATCTGCAATTTCCATGTGTGCAAACTTTAATTTCAATGCATTAAATAAATTTTGACAAATTCCTGGCCAAATGTCAATTTTCCCGAACCATCGAATAATTGTGGTTGGACATGGCAAATGAAAACCAAAAATATCACGCATTTTATGATATAAAACGGGAGAAGTGTAGTGCATTGTCATGCATAATTCTTGCTCCTTTTTCGAAAAAATTCGCCACGATTTGGCGAATATTAACGATATTAACAAATTTTAATAAATAACCGGATACTCTTTTAGAAATTGCTTTCTTCAAACATGTTTCATCTATAATACCTGAAGAAAGCTTATTTTACAACCGTTTCATTGCCTTACACTTTGCCAGCCAATTCAACCGAAGAATATTATATTTTTTCTTCTCTCGCTCTAATTGCATTTGAGCTTCCATTAGCTGCTGTCCCAAAACATTGCAGCTTTTTATTGATGAAACGTCATCTTGTACAGACATAGTGTCTGATTTAGTGCTGCAACTATTATTATTTATATTGGACGAATCAAAAATTACCGGTACGGCATCTTTGCGCAGTCTACCCGACTCGTGAAAAAAATTTTTTAGAAAAATGTTGACTGCATACATATTGTTTTTGTAATTTTTTATCAAAGAATTCCATTTCCACCCAATCACCTAAATCAACGTTAATCAATCACGTTATGCCCCGATCACTATCTCTAGTTCGAAATTAATGAAAAGGAATACTGTCTGCTCTTTTTACGGTTTGTTAAACCCCAAAAAGAATAGACACATTTTTTATAATGGGTTTTATTTTCGTTTCGCTTCATTGTTTGCGAGAAATAGAATGGCAAAGCGATTAGATAGAAATAGATTAAGAAACGCTAGTTTTCTAAGTAAATGCAATATTTACTAAGCGCATGCAATATAAAATAATATATGTATATGTAATATTCAGGTAAATCATGTATACATACGTATTATGTATGTATATGATTTACCTGAATATAAGCTTTCCCATGTAGAAACGTTTTCTTCGATGCAGTCGCGTAACAGACGTAACGGAATTAAAAGGACACAATATTCTTTTGTTTCATACATCATTTATATAATCCCCAATATTTCGTTACCAAATTCTATCAGTAACAGTGCCGTTGTAGAATATAAGTTCCACAATATTAGTTTTGGTCGATACGGTAGGATGTGACACGGAATGGTAAGGGGGCTCTAGAGTCCCTGGGGCGTGAGACAGAAAAACACATCGGGTGAGTGATCTACTCTTATACCTCGTCTGTGACCATACTATCTAACACATGCGCTGAACGCTCACGATCTATCCAGCGCATGCGCCGAACAGTTCTACCTACTTCTACCACTCAACTAATATCCAATATGGCGACGCTCTAACCTGTCAAAAACGCTTAAAACTGCTCATCTTTATACGGGTATGATTTATAAACCAGAGAATTCCTAATAACCATACACATTTTCGGAATGTTTTTATCGATGTCTACAGGATCACATAAAGAAGACTTCAAAAAAGTTAAGAACACGGAGTTCTCGCAGTCGAGGCCTGAACTGTCATAATGGACTGTTTAGATGCTCCCGCTTATTGTACGGAATTGCCTTTGCTCCAGCAATTTGGCAAAGAGAAATCCAAAACATACTAAAAGGGATTTCTGAAGTGTCAGTTTTCGTCGATGGTATTCAAATTACAGGCCCAAACGACAAAGTTTGCAACGACTTAGGGAAGTTCTAACTCGTCTAGAAGAAAACAATATAAAGATAAGTACAGCGAAAAGCGAATTTTTGAAACATGGGATACGTTACTGGGGATATTATATTGATAAATCAGGTCTACATAAGGAAAAGAAGAAAATGGAGGTCATTGAGAAGATGCTTCTTCGACCAACTAATATTTTAGAACTACGTGCGCTCCTTGGTATGAGTACATAAACAGCGTTCATTGCAAGTAAGAAAACTTTTACAAGCAAACGAATCCTCGCGCACTGCGGTCCAAGACTGCCGTTGAGCGTGGCTTGCAACGCTAATGCATACGGTGTCGGTGCGGTTCTTTCGCAAAAATGCCCAGACGGAAGAGAGACGATAATTCCAGTATGCATCATAGTTACTTTTACGTACATAACGAAAATTCGCACAATAGATAGAGAAGCTAGCGCTATTATATTTGCTTTAACGAAATTGTATTAGTACCCTTAACGCAAATTTTTGCAAAAAGAAAAAGTCGGCCGGTGCACAGTGTGATGCGAATGCAGCACTATGCTATCTTTCTGCACGGTTAGAAATACGACATCAAATACAAAAATCTGGGCTTCCGTTTTCGGTGCGAATGGTGTTGAGAGGTGAAAATAAGTGTGAGAGAAAATGTGCGTAAGGGAATTGTGGTCAAAAGAGGTGAAGGGAAGGTGGAATAGAGGAGAGGTGTGGGAGAGAAAAGAGGCGGAAGTGAGTGCTTGGTGAGTCTGAGGGATAGGCAGTGTGAAAGAGAAAGAAAAATCGAGTGCAAAAGGAGGTTAGGTAAAAGAGAGTAGGAAGAGGAATTGGCGGTAAGAGCGCTAAGAGAAAGTAGTGACAGCAGGCGGTAGAACGGGGAAATAGAGCAGTGCAGGTAACAGGTGTGCGAATAATAAGGTAGAGTAGCGATAATAGCGGCATGAGCAGAAGAGAGGAAATAGGGAAGAAAAGTAGGGAGACAAGATTAGAGAAGCTTAGAAAAATGTCGAAGCAGGAGAGTATAGGTAGAGAAACGAGTAGAAGCGTGGGAAATATCCCGGAGATGAGGAAAAGAAGAAGGGAAGGGAATGGCGGAGATGGCGGGGAGGGAGGAGAAAGAAGAGTAGAGGGGTTCAAAAAGAGTAAAGTTACGCAAAGAACGCCGGAGAAAGAAAATAGAATAGAGCAAGGGAAAAGGGAAATAAAGGGCAGTGACGCGGGAAAAGAGGGGCTATTGGAGGCAATATGGGGGGAACTAAGGGATGATTTTAAGGAGCTAAAAGAACAATCGGAGGAGATAAGAGGGGACATGGAGAGGGTAATGGAGGAGATGAGGAAAAGAGAGGAGAAGTGGGAGAGGGAAAGAAAGGAAATGATAAGGAAGTTGGAAATCTAGGAGAGAGACTAGGTGTTATAGAAAGGAAGGGGAAGAAGGAGGAGGTCGAAAGAAAATTCAGAGAGCTGGAAGAAAAGGTAGAGAAAATAGCAAAAGACGGAATGGAACAGGAAGGGAAGGTTGGGGAGGGGGGTATGGAGGAGAGAGTAAGAATGATGGAAAGGAAATAGGAAATGAAGGAGAGGGAGGAGAGAAGAAATAATATTTTAATAAGAAACGTACAGTTAGGGGAGAGAGGTTTAAGAGAGGAGGTACAGGAAAGGGTATAGCCGGATGAGATGGTCAAAACTGCCCTTGAGCCGAATGATATCGCGGATGGGTCATTCGATAGGGCATCCAAAAAAAACCATACTGTGTAAAATTTTAAACCTGCATCTTAATCGGAAGGGTAGTTATGGGGTAAAATTGAAAAATCAGTTTTTGGCCTATTTGCTCTAGTTAACCGAGTTTAGAAATTCTGAAAAAATTCTGAGACATGTCAAACACCCGAATACATATTCTGCAATTCGTTTTAGATTTTTAAATTGAAAATCCTGCTTGTAAAACATCAAAAACCTCAAAAAAATTGAAAAAATGCAGATTTCACATGGAAGTTCTAGAGTGACTAACTTTGTATTTTTACAGTACCGATATATTATTATATGTTGGATACGGTACAATTTGAGGCTATCGTCTAAGTGTGTATGTGTGCAAATGTTGGTATGCCTGCGTCTTCGTTAGAGGTGCGTATGCCGGTCGATAGATTTGAAATCGGCCGAGCCCAGTCGATCGAGGTCGGTTAACATAAACAGTCACGTTTTTGTACGAGGTGTTAAGCGCGTAGAGACAAAGAGTTGTACACCCTGTGTCTTCACTATTTCCGTGAAGTTATTCTAAATACTTCTTTTTCCACTTACTTCCAAAACCTTTCGGGTTTTTCTTATTATCCAACCTTTACAGGTTATGAGCCCAGATAGGTTATACGTAGAAAAGTAATACCTAGTTAAGTTAAACCAAGTAAATTTCGGTTAACCCAGTATCGAAAATTCGCCGAAAGTGTTTCAAAAGTTAGTGAGGTTGAGTAAAGTGAACTCGAGAGAAAAAGCGTCGGTAAAAAGTGAAAAGGCTTGAAGAGATTCCAAGATGACGACATCCACGTTCAAGATCAAACAGCTCACAAAATACAACTATGAAAGTTGGGCAATGCAGATGGAAGCCGTGGCAATAAAGAACGGTACCTGGAAGCATGTGAGCGGCAAAGTGCCTAGGCCAATAATCAAGCCGGGAACAGAAGAAGAACAGTCCAGGCTAGATCAAGAGAAATGGGATGATGATGACGCCAAGGCAAGGGCAGACTTGATAATTGCAATTGATCCGAGTTTATTGCGATTAGTAAAAGGGTTGAATACAGCTACGCAAGTGTGGTGCATATTAAAATCTGAATTTGCATCGACAGGGCCCGTCAAGAGGGCGAGCTTGCTAAAGCGTATTTCAACGTTCAAGATGGCCGAAGGCGACGATCTCCGAACACAATTAATGGAGTTCTTCGACGTCACAGCGCAATTAGAATCGATGGATATTCCTATAAACCAGGAGTTGTTGTCGTATATGCTATTGAACAGCCTGCCACCGAGTTTCCACATATTAAAATGTTCCATGGAGTCGCGGGACACCGTACCGAAACCGGAATCTATAAGGCAGAAAGTTCTAGAAGAATTTGATTCGAGAGCACAACGGCTGGACGACGAGAAACCTGAGGCGATGTGGGCGCAAGGAGGCAGGGGGAAGTTTCAAAATGGCCGAGGCGATAGAAGGAACGTAAATTCCCGCCAAGTGACTGGAAATAAAGCGAAAGTAAACAAGACATTCAAATTCAAGTGCTTTAGGTGTCATTGTGTGGATCACAGAACTGCCGAGTGTCCTGAAAAGGTTTCGTTTGAAAATACAAGTCGCGAATCGTCATCGAAAGCCGAAGTCGCAGGGTACGCGTTTCAAAGCATAGAAACAGAGGAGTTGTTATATGCGAAGGACAATGCCTGTGTTAGACGCTGGTGTTTGGACAGTGGCTGTACATCGCATATGTGTAACGATGTAAATATTCTTCGAGAGTGTACGAGTACAAGGAAGGATAAACTGTTGTTAGCTAGCGACGTCCAAATAGACATTGACGCGCGAGGCACGGCGTGTGTTGTGACCACGGAAGGAAGACAAAGGAAGTCCGTGAAACTTGACGACGTGTTGTTAGTGCGAGAGTTACGTACGAATCTACTGTCGATAGCGAAAATCACCGATCATGGACACACTGTTCTATTCGAAAAAGAAAGGGCAATAGTGCGCGGAAAGGACGGAGAAATAAAACTCGTTGCTAAGCGCGAAGGCAATCTATACTATTTCTGTGAAAAATTAGAGCAAGTGTATCACGTAAATGACGGTGCTGTAAGTGTAGATATATGGCATCGCAGATTGGGTCATTTAAATGTGCGTGACGTTCTCGAACTGTCGAGAAGAAGACTAGCAACCGGGGTGAACGTAAAGAGTGAGAAACAATCACAGCCGTGCGGTGTGTGCATGCGCGGGAAGATGACAGCGTTGCCGTTTCCGAAAGGATCGCAGAGAAGTTCAGAAGTGTTGAATATAGTGCATTCTGACATATGGGGACCGGCAAGGACAGAGTCATTTAAGCGTTCAAAATACTTTGTTACTTTTATCGATGATCACAGTCGATGGTGCGAAGTGGCTTTCCTTCGAAATAAAAGTGACGTGTTACAAGCATTTAAAGAGTACAAATCGCGAGTTGAAAATTAGACTGGTAAACGAATAAAGTGCCTAATGACAGACAATGGACGAGAGTATTGTAACCGGGAATTCGATAAGTTTTTAAAGGAAAACGGTATTTCTCGGAGGTTGACCGTAGCTCACACGCCGCAGCAAAATGGCGTTGCTGAGCGTAAGAACCGAACTCTCGTGGAAATGGCACGTTGTTTATTAGTGCAAACAGGATTAAAACGTGCTTTCTGGGCTGAGGCGCTTGCCGCGTCGAATTATCTAAGGAACAGGTGTCCGACAACAAGCTTGGAAGGTCATACTCCGTATGAGTATTGGTATAAGTGTATACCGGATCTGAGCAGTCTGCGAGCGTATGGAGCAAAAGGCATACGTTCTGCGAAGGGAACCTGGTAGAGGAAAATTCGAACCCAAGGCGAAGGAAGGCGTCCTGGTGGGATACTCTGAAGAATCCAAGGGGTATCGAGTGTACGTTCCTGAGGACAACAAGGTTGTGGTGACCAGGGATGTGAGATTCGTTGAAGAAGGGTTGACAGAAGAGTTGACTGAGGGTGACAGGAAAACCGAAGACGTTAACGAGTCAACGAAGCAGTTCGACGAAGAAGAGGATAGAGTTGAGATACAGATTATCTCAAACGAAGATGGTAGGCAACGTGCGATGACAGGCGACCCGTCGGTGCCGCAGATCGTAGTTGACACGCCAGCAGGATCGTCTGCAAGATCATCAGCGAGGTTAGGTGCAACGCGGGGAGTTGGCAGACCAAGACTAGTGCGTTCGGGCAGTAGAGGAAGACCGAGGAAAGTGTACCAAACGAGATCGGCTTCTAGTGTGTCAAGAGCGCATGCAGAAGAAACCGAAGAGCTTGATGATGTACCAAGTGAAAGTCAATCTGATTTAGAGGATGAAGTGTTCATGGAAGCCGCAGACGATGACATTCAAGCGATGGAGATGGCGAATCTAGCTGATCTGTCGTTGAAGAGCGCGATGAGCAGCCACGAATCTCAAGAGTGGTTAGAGGCAATCGCCGAAGAAATAAGAGCGCTGATAAAACATGATACATGGACACTGGTAGAACGACGTAAAGACAGGAAAGTCGTTACGTGCAGAATTGTTCTACGAAATAAAATGAAACCAGATGGAAGCTTGGACCGCAGGAAAGCGAGAATCGTAGCGCGAGGATTCACTCAACGTGAAGGGATTGACTTTGTCGAAACATTCGCGCCGGTAACTCGCTTAGACTCAGTAAGGTTGCTGATGGCTTTGGCTGCGAGGGAAAATCTACAAGTTTTCCAGCTGGATGTGACAGCTGCGTACCTGAATGGAGAGCTGGACGAGGAGATCTTCATGGAGACACCAGAGTACATCGAAGAAGCGCTTAGTGAAATAGTGCGTAAAGATGGCAAAAACAGTGAAATTGGTGTGAAAGCATGTAAAATGCTTCGTGATTTGAGTGAAGGTGAAAAGTGTGTCGGTTAAATAAAGCGCTGTACGGCTTGCGTCAAGCCGGTCGCCAGTGGAATAAGAAATTGGACAGAGTGCTTAGAAGTCTGAACTTGTGTTGTGTATGTAGTTGTTTATGTTGACGATATCTTGTACACGTCAAACAGCAAGGAAAGAGTGCGAGAGATTCGAGCGGGATTGAGTAAAGCGTTTGACGTTAAAGATTTAGGCCTTGCGAACTGTTGTTTAGGTATCGAGATCGAGCAAAAGGCCGGTGAAATTAAATTGAGTCAAACGGGATATGTGAGGGACTTGTTGAAAAAGTTTGGTATGGACGAGTCGAATCCCGTGAATACACCGGATGAGCCGCGAGAAAATCTGCCGATTAAAGTGTCGCGAACCGATGAGAACCGAAAGGAAAGACCGTATAGACAGATAATAGGTTCGTTGATGTACTTGGCCGTTGCCACGAGGCCTGACATCACCTTTACTGTAAATAGATTAGCGCAATATAATGTAAAATACGGAGAGGAACATTGGGCAGCAGCAAAGCGTGTGTTGCGATATTTGCGAGGCACACAAAATCAAGGGCTTGTGTACAGAAAGAATGAACTCGGAATAGTTGGTTACTCAGACGCGGATCACGCGGCGGATGTGAGAGATAGAATATCGTATACGGGATATTTGTTTGTATTGAGCGGTGCGGCGATCACATGGCGATCTTGTAAACAGAAGACTGTCGCGATTTCGACAACAGAAGCCGAGTATGTAGCGTTGTCAGAGGCGACAAGGGAAGCGGTTTATTTGCGTAATGTAATGCTTGAAATGAAAATGCCTGAGTTGTCATGTGTAACGATTGGAACTGATAATCGTGGGGCAAAAGCAATTGCTGAGAACGCGGTCTATCATTCGAGAACAAAACACATTGCAACGACATATCATTTTGTTCGTCAAGCACTAAAAGAAAATAAACTAAAATTGGTGTACACACCAACAGGTGAGATGCCTGCTGATATGCTTACAAAGCCGTTGCCGAGGCCAACGCATTTTAAGCATATGTTAGGCATGGGAATGAGTAATTGTTGAAAGTGTGAAAACGTCAAATTTGAGGAAGGCGTGTTGGATACGGTAAAATTTGAGGCTATCGTCTAAGTGTGTATGTGTGCAAATGTTGGTATGCCTGCGTCTTCGTTAGAGGTGCGTATGCCGGTCGATAGATTTGAAATCGGCCGAGCCCAGTCGATCGAGGTCGGTTAACATAAACAGTCACGTTTTTGTACGAGGTGTTAAGCGCGTAGAGACAAAGAGTTGTACACCCTGTGTCTTCACTATTTCCGTGAAGTTATTCTAAATACTTCTTTTTCCACTTACTTCCAAAACCTTTCGGGTTTTTCTTATTATCCAACCTTTACATTATAAGTATCATATATGAATTTTTTCACATATTTCGGTTTCTTGCGCCGTTGTTAAAAAAAATAAAAACCGATTTTTTCGCCATTTTTTCCGTGAAAAACGAACCTAACCTTCAAATTGTCACATTTTATTCGTTCTGTGAGCCTATTGGATACTGATAAACCTGGAACATTTCACAAATAATTAAAAATGAAATTAACTTAATTAGTATTCTACTACGTCAGCGCATAACATCCGAAAATATTAACCATGTTTCCAACAGCCCGGTTGGGTCAGCGCGTTAGGCGCTCGACTGATTAGACGCTCGACTCGCGATAACAAGAATACTTCTTCCAAAGAGTGCTAGTTCAGAATCAGATCGAAAGTGTGCATAAAATCATTGAGTAATTGTGTTTCCGGTTATTTTTTAACGTTGCGGATAATCCGCACGTTATCGGATCCGATGTCTAACCCTAATTCACAGGACTAAACGTGGTGTATCTCCAGATGCATCTGACAAAGAAAATGTGCCTCCGGAAGGAATACTACCCAACCCACGGGCATCCAAGACGCCAAAGCTGAATTCGCTTCACTTAGATAAACTTTACAAACAATTCTTAAAAGAAAAACATGGTAATAACAAAACCACGCTCCAACATAACCTCAATGTTTCGAGGAAACGCAAAGACACGACGCTATCCATGGACGCTGCTTCTTCAAGCAACCAAAATGTGACTCAGCCTGCCACAACGGCAACAGGTGGCTGGGAAATACCCCAAAAAACGACCAAAATACGTTAAAAAAAATGGAAAACAACAAGGAATCTGAACTTGATAAAAATAGGTTCCTCAGCCTTTCCGACGACAACGACATGGAAGCTGAAAACGTTATTGAATCTCCTATACTACCGGAAGAAACCAATGTCAAATCACCAAAACCACCTCCTATATATACTATGCAGACTAACATCAATGATCTGATCAATTTAATTAAGGGATCAAACACCCCAAAATCTGCATTCTTAATTAAAGAGCTAGAAAGTGATAAGCACATCTTATACATAAATAGTACCACATACTACAATAACATCACGAATGTTCTAACAACAAGTAACGTGCAGTACTTCACATATACTCCAAAAAACCTAAAACCCAAATCTATTCTACTGAAAGGTATCAATGGTAATTTTTCTGTGGAAGAAATTAAACAAGAACTTCAAGACCTGAACCTACCGAACTTAAGCATCTTAAATGTATCGAAGTTCGTCTTCAACAAATCACAACCAGACAAATATCATCATTTAATACAAATCTCCAACAACAGTAAAACCACAGACTTATTTAAAGTTAAAAATCTAGCCTATCAAAAGGTTAGATTTGAATATCTTAGAAAACCAGATATATTTCAATGCCATAAATGTCAACGCCTTGGACATGCCAGTAAAAACTGCCAATTATCATTCAGATGTGTCAAGTGTGGTGAATCCCATGGTCCAGGCAAGTGTACTATGTTACAAAGTGATGATAAGAACCTCCTTAAGTGTATTAATTGTGGTCAGAAAGGTCATCATGCCTCCTATAAAGGTTGTCCATACATTAAATTCGCTCTGGCAAAGAAAAAAGAGGCCAAGACTCAAAAAATCAAGCAAATCTCAAATAAATTGTACAGTCTTTCATCAGGCACCAGGGACAATGTCTCTTATGCACACGCAACAGCTGGTAAATCAATGCCAGAACCTCCTTCGAACATCCTACATTCTACAGAAGCGGATAAGACAAGAAGGACCCCCATAACCGCAACAAACACAGGACACTCGACACCCAATGTCCAGGAAAAGAATTCTAATCCACCTGCCTGGATTGCAGATCTTAAAAGCGAAATAGCAACATTAGTTAATAACCAATTTCATAACCTAATGATGCGAATCACATAAAACTCTGAAAAAATAGAATTCATCCTCAACTCAATTTTCAACAATCAAATATGAGCTCAATACCAAACAACATTTCACAAATTAAGATAGCAGCAATCAATGTAAATTCATTAATTGCCAATCACAGACGTGCAGAATTACTCCAATTTATGGAAACCCATAGGCATGATGTAATTCTCATCTCAGAAACTAAGCTAAACAGTAGACACGTAATTTTCTTTAAAGATTACAATCTTATAAGAAGAGATAGACCAAGGTGGCGGTACAGCTATATTAGTTAAAAGTAATATATTATTTGAGGAGATTAATTGGCCATCATCCTCAACTAATGAAATAGTTGAATACACTATTATTAAAATTAAGCTAAACAGTAGAAATAGTTTATTTTTAATCAGCATCTACGCTAGAAATGACAACAGGAGTCTATTCATCAACGAACTAAATGAACTATTTCTAAGACTTAAGCTATATGATAACAATAATTATTATCTCATTGCAGGAGATTTAAACACCAGAAGAACGGCCTGGGGTGATAGAGCTAATAATCAAAGAGGTAGATATTTCCGACAGTGGGAACAGATCTTCGATGTGCGATGCAAATTAAACGTAATCCCTCCGTCTCATCCTACATTCAAGCCGGCTCTGACCTTTCTCGATGTATGCTTGGCCGACTCAAGGCTGGTTTTCGGGAATGTTAACAATGGTAAAGCCCCAACCCTACACTACGACAGTGATCATAATGCTGTCTCTCTGACGCTTGAATTACCAAATGGCACAATTCCTTTTATCCATTATAACACGAACTTTAAATACAATTTTAAAGCTACTGACTGGGTCAAATTTGAAAAAAAGTTAACCAGATCTTATGTAAATGATTTACCAATTGATCGCAATTTATCAATAGAGGAAATTGATAATGGTCTCCAGAAAATTGTTGATTCCATATCCTTAACATTAGCAAGGTCGGTCCCTACATACAGTCGACACAATTCAGTCAATAAGTATATTAATCATAGAATCATCAAACTACAAAAAATCAAAAAATCCATAGTCTCAAAGCTCCACAAACTGCACATAATCGACCCTTATTCTAGACTCCCCATTACAAAAAACATTAAAGAAATACACAAAAGACTAGTTAAATCTATACAGACTGAGTTTAATATATCAATAGAGAAATATTGGACTAACCTAATAAAAAGCATTGATCACAGAATAACAGATAATTTTTCCCCCAAAATCAACGCTATTTTTCGCCCTAAGCAATTTTCCGGCATCAAAGACTTACACATTAATTCATCGAACACTGTTATCCTTAATAGAAGTAATTGCGACTTAGGGCACACCAATTTAGTCAATAGCAAATATGTCTTTACGACTAACATGGATAAACTGAATATCATTGGAGCATATTACGAATGCATAAACTCACCACGCTATCTCAACAATAATACACGTATTAAAGAAATAGTCGATAACGCAGTAGAATCCCTCAAAAATGATTTTAACTATATCAGAGACCAGAATTCTACCATAGTTCAATTTAACGCTAACAATACAGCAGTATATCCTACTATCCCAGATATTGATCTACAACCTTTCAGTAGCCCAAACTCAATAAAATCCATCCTTAAAAAACTACCAAACAAATGTTCTAGTGGTCTTGATGGTATCCCGCCTATAATCCTAAAACACTTACCACCAAATGTAATATATGATCTAACGATACTTTTTAACAACGCAATCAATTCATTTTACTTCCCGAAAATCTGGAAATGTGCAAAAGTTCTGCCCATTCTCAAAAAAGGTAAAAATCCCAATGAAACATCAAGTTATAGACCCATAAGTCTGACACCCAGCTTAAGCAAGATATTTGAAGCAATAATTAACGACAAAATTTTATATCACTGTGTAGAAAATAACATAATCCCCGACTGCCAGTTTGGATTTAAACATTCCCACTCTACCAGCCACGCAATACATAAACTGTTATCTGACGTCAATTCTTGGGTGGACAAAGGCCAGCTTGTGGGGGCGGCACTGCTTGACATCGAGAAAGCGTTTGATTCGGTCTGGATGAATGGTCTATTATATAAGCTAGTCAGGAGGGGGTTCCCACTGTGGTTAATATACATAATATGGGATATGATAAGTAACAAAAAATTTGTCACATGGAATGGTTCGGATACATCTGAAATTATATTTGACATTCTAGAGGGTCTCCAACAAGGAACCGTAAACTCTCCCATATTATTTAATATATATATTAGTGGCCTACCGAAACTATTTAATCTTAACACTCCTGGTATCCCTTTTTTAGGCAAGTTTGCGGATGATATGGTAGTTTACCTCTACAGCAATAGAGTAAACAAAGTTAAAGTCGAACTTGAAACCATAGTAGAAAAAATTAATAATTACTTAATGACGTGGAACCTCAAACTAAGCCCATCTAAGTGTGAGACTATACTATTCCGAAAGCCGCTAGATAGTCTATCGTCCAAAACAAAGAGTGGCAATAAAGACTTTCGCATCTCAACCACAGTTCCTGGAACTGATACCAGAATTTGGATTCCCCACAAAAAAATAGTTAAATACCTTGGAGTACACATAGATTATTTGCTTAGAATGAATAAACATATCGACATTCAAATTGAGAAAGCCTGTAACGCATTTCGCGCAAATAGCCGTATTTTCTTCAACAAATATCTAACAAAAAAGACCAAACTTATTTTATATATGTTGCTAATACGCCCTCTTATTACATACGCTGCACCAGTCTGGTGGAATTTTAACCACACAACTGCCGAGAGAATTAGGGCTCTGGAGAGAAAATGTATTAGGGCATGCCTTAAAGTGTACCGCTCACAGGGATCTGGTTGGCAACACTATGTTAGCAACCAAGCAATATACAACATGGCTGATATTCCCCGTATAGACATATTTATCATAAAACTAGTAAGGGATTATTTCAGTAAAATCCCGCACATAAACAACAGTATCTTCAAAGAGCTGATAATACTGAACAATATCGGTTTCCAAAGACAATCCAATTCTGGTTACATACCACCACAATCTTTTATTTATTATGACAGAACAGGTATAATCCAATATAGTAGGGATATACCTATTGTACATAAATTTCCATTAGTTCATAAGTCTTAATTTATAAGGTAGCATATAATTTAGTTAGTAAGCCATATATATAAATCAATACTGTTACAGAGGTTTTTTCCTTCTCTGGGTAATTTTTCCTCATGTTACAAAATCTAATATGGATATCTTTTATTCAGATATATTCCCTCATACCGAGTCCTCCCAAACTGTTATTGTTAGTTCCTAAGTTATAAATGCGTTTATACATGTTACCCTCATTTATTATCGTATGGTTTCATTTCAAATGTTTATTCTAACCATCCAATGTAAAACTGCACTCATACCCTAATAATAAACATTTTTTCTAAAAAAAAAAAAAAAAAAGTTAGGCGCTCGACTTTGAATATGCTTATACTAGGTTCGCGCCCAGGATAAGTCTACTTTTTTTTTATTTAATCAATTCCTTTTTTTTCTTTTTTTAACTACGTAATAATCAATGATATTTTTGTAGAATTCTTTTAGAACCAATATTTAAATATTTAGAAAATATTTTAAGGTAAAATACGTCAAAAAATAATTTCGGAGCAATCGTTATTTCATCAATTTTTAATCTCTTAATCTATTAAACTATTTCATCAATTTTTAATCTCTTTAATCTATTAAACTATTAAAATTACCAGTTCGCAATTTGAATAAAGAAACCACAAGAGCTTGAGTAACGCCACGTTGCTGCGTATTTCCCATGGAGGTCATCATTTCTTGAAGTTCTATTAGATTTTCCCAAGTTAATCCAGTAAACACTTTAAGGCGTTCCTCTGACAATGTAAAATTACCCACTTTATCTTTAATACTAGAATCATTATTGATTACAAGATATTCAAAATAATTTTTAAGTTCCTCTGAATCAATTACGCTAGTATTTAAACAAATACGTAAGCGTTCAACCTCCAAGTGGGAGGGGCGCATGGAAGAGATGGTAGTGTTGAGGTTAGGCAACATGGAGCAAAAAAGAAAAATAATGGAGGGAAGGAAAAGGATAAAGGAAAGGACCGAAAGAATCGAGGACGACCTGATGTGGAGGGAAAGAAGAATGCATTGGGAATTGAGAAGAGTGGCAACGAAGGAGAGAGGAAAGGGGAAAAGGGTATGGGTAGGATACGGGAAAATTCAAATGGAGGGGGCGTGGTGGAAATGGATTGAGGATAGGCAAGAGTTGATAAGGGTAGAAGACTCATTGGGGCAGTGGAAAAGGGGGGAAGACGAGAGGGATAAAGGGAGGGATGAGGGAGGGACTAAAGGAGATAAGAGATGAAGCGTTATTTGAGGAGACGAAAAGAGGGAGAAAGAGCAGAGAATGGAAAACGGGGGAGGGGTGGAGAGAGAAGTGTGGAAGATTGACTTCTGGAATGTTGCTGGCTTAGCAGGGAAGGATAGAAATTTCTGGAAAGGAGCGAGCGAATGGGACGTAATAGTGTGGACGGAGACATGGGTAGAACTAAAGAAATTTGAGAAAATGAAAGAGAGCCTGCCGAAAGGGTACAGATGGAGGATGCAGCCGGCAGAGAGAAGGAATAAGAAAGGAAGGGCAATGGGGGGAATTATGATAGGTGTAAGAGAGGAGATAGCAGCAGAGGATTGGGAAGAGTTTAGTTGTGAAATGGACGGAATATTGCAGGCGAAGTTAAAGGTAGGTGGAGAAATATGGAGAGTGGTAGGGGTATACATAAATGGGGACAGAGAAAGGAAACTGGAGGGTTTAAGAAAGTGGGTAGAGGAGCAGGAGACAGGAATACGCACAATAATAGGTAGAGACCAACGCCAGAACAGGTGAGGTAGGGGGGGGGTGAGAGGAAAGGGAGGGTGGGGAAGAGGTAAAAAGGAAATCGAAGGATAAGAAGGTGTATGAAGAGGGGAGACAGTTGGTGGAATTTCTGGAGGGTGTAGGGTGGGGGATAATGAATGGATGCGCGAGGGGTGACGAAGAAGGGGAATATACGTATACGGGAGGAAGAGGGGAAACGGTAATAGATTACGTGGTGGGGGATATGGAGGTGAAGGATAGAATAGAAACGGTGCAGATCGAGGATAAGGTGGACTCGGACCACCACCCGGTGGTGGTGTGGATAAAGGAATCGAGAGGAGAAAGAAGAGGGGGTAATAGTGGCGGGAAAAGATTGCCAAAAGGAATCTGGACAGAGGAAGGGAGAGAGAGTTTCGGAAGGGGATTGATCTGGAAGGAAGCAGGAAATATACATGGGGAAATATAGATGGGTAGATGGGGAGCTAGAATTGAGAGTGAGGGAAGTAAGGGAGGCAATAGAGAGGACGGAAATAAGGGAACAGCCCAAGATAGGACGGGGATGGTGGGATGTAGATTGTGAAAAAGAGAAGAAGGTAAGAAGGATGCTGAGAAAATGGAGAGGGGGTAGAGGAATATAGAATGAAGAGAAAAGAACATAAAGAACTGTGTGAAAGGAAAAAGGAAAAGGAGAAGGAAGAGCTGATAAGGGAAGTGGTGGGATTGAGAAACGAAAAGGAGGTATGGGAGGTGGTAAACAGAGAAAGAAGGGAAAAGATGAGGGGGGCGGATGGAATTGGTAAAGAGGAATGGGAAGAATATTTTATGGGCCTACTAGGGGGGATAGAGAAGAGGGTAGTAAGGGTGTCAGGGAGAGTAAGAGGTGTGGACAAGGAGAGTGAAATAGGAATAGAGGAGATACGGAGAGTGGTGAGAAAGTTGAAGGACAATATAGCGGTAGGGAAGGATGGGATACCGAACGAAGCGTGGAGGTATGGGGGGGGGGAGGAATTGACAATGTGGATTTGGAAATTCTGCAATAAGGTATGGAGGGGAGAAGGTTGGCCAGAAGAATGGAAAGTAGGAATAATTGTCCCGATTCGGAAGAAAGGGGAAGGAAGAAGGGTGGATGAGTATAGGTGAGTGACGATAATGCCAACCCTGTACAAAATATATGTGGGGGTATTGGCAGAAAGGTTAAGGGAGGAGATGGAGGAAAAGGGGATGATTCCGGAGAATCAGACAGGATTCAGGAAGGGAATGGGTACCACGGAAAACGTATACATAATAAATTATTTGATCAACAAGCAGGTTGCAAGAGAGGGAGGTAAAATGGTAGCGTTTTTCGTGGACCTGAGAGCGGCTTTTGATTCGGTGGATAGGGGGGTAGTCTATGAGGCTTTGGGGCTTTGAGGGAAAGGGGGGTGAGAGAGGGGCTCAGGAGCAGTAAGGCAGAGATGTCCCCTGAGCCCACACCTGTTCAGCCTGGTAACCGCAGATCTGGAAGAGGAATTGGTAAAGGGGGGATGGGGAGGTGTGAGACTAGGAAAAGGAAAAATATTCTCTCTGGCATACGCGGATGATATGGTGCTGCTGGCTGAGGGGGAAGAGGGGATGAGGGAGACTGGTAGGGCATCTACAGAAGAAAAACTTGGAGCTGAATGTGGGAAAATCAAAGATGATGAGGTTCAGGAGGGGAGAGAATAGATGGAAAAAGGTGGACTGGAGATGGAAGGGAGGAAGGATCGAAGAGATAAAAACTATAAAATACTTAGGGTACACGTTGCAAAGAAACGAAGGACAGGAAGCGTGTGTGCGAGAGAGGGTGAAAGCAGCGGGAAAAATAATAAAGCAGGTATGGGGGATTGGTAAGAGGAAATTCGGGAAAGACTGGGAGAGAAGACTATGGCTGTGTGACAGGCTAGTGTTGGCAGTGAAGGCTACGGAGCAGAAATTTGGGGATGGACGAAAAGGAAAGAGATGGAGTCGCTGCAGGAAATTTGGATGAGGTGGACCCTAGGATTGGATTGGAGGACGCCTGGATATTTAGTGAGGGAGGAGGTGAAGAGGAAAATGTTAAGAGGAAAGGGGGGTAGAGGGCTTGGAGCTTTGAGCAAAAGATGCTGGCGGGGGAGAGAGTAAATGGGATAGCGAGAAGATGCTGGGAGGAGGTAAGGGAAAGAGGAAGGAAAAACGGGAAAAGGTCGAAATGGGAAGAAGAGAGAATTGCATTCTTTAGAATCAGAGGTATGGAGATGGAGGAGGTGAAAAGAAGGAGGATGGAAGGGGACCTGGAGTATGAAGAGCTGGAAGGAAGAGACACTGAGCTGCAGGAGGCGGAGAGATGGAGGAAAGATTTGGGAGTAAAAATACAATAAAAATTATAAGATGGTTGGAACTAGGGAAATCACAAAATACCTAAGGAAGGGGTGGAGCGAGGATAGATGGAAAAGAGTAACAAGATTTAGGTTAGGGAACGAAATGAGGGAAGCGAGGTACTGGGAAGAGGAAGAGAAAAGGAGATGCAGAATATGCGGAGAAGAGGAGGAGAGTTGGGATCATATATTTGGCTAAAGGCACTAGAGAGAATGAGGCAAGGGAGGAGGCATGAGAAGGAGGAGGGTATGAATGGGGGAGAATGTGAATGGAGGTGTGAAAGTGGAGAAGGTGCGGAGACGGAAGTCAAGGAGGCCGTAGGCGGAAATAGATTAAGTTTAGGTTAAGTGCGGTGTAGAAATAAGGGATGGAAATTGTAAATAGAGATAGGATGGATTGGGTGTGAACGGTGGAAGCATGAGTCTCTCTCTCTCTCTCTCTCTCTCTCTCTCTCTCTCTCTCTCTTTCTCTCTCAGTCAAACGGCGAGATGTAGGTTAAGATTCGATATTAAGTAGTTTTAAGATAGTTGTTATTAGGGTAAGGGCGTTAGGAATAATTAGTTTAAGAAGCGGATGCCTTTGTAATCCCGTTGGGAAATCAATAAAGCAATACATACATATCTACATACAAAAATCTGAAGCTTCATAGTAATGCGGACGGATTATTGAGACTTTCAGTTACCTAAATAGAATAATAATAATAATAAATAATAGTAATACTAGATAGTACACTTAAACAGAAGATACATGCGATCATTATATAGTTGTTACGATCCTGGGCCGAGCGGTAGCGCGCGTGACCGGCGAGCGGTTTATGGTTTAAAGAGGAATATGGTTTTGAATGTTAGTAAGGTGTACGGACGAACCTGATGCGAAATCAGGGAGCCGCTAGGATGTTTGAGAGACTTCGTGGACGATCGCGATGCGAAATCGGGGAGCTATTGAAAGATCTTTTACTACATAAAAGAATGCGGGTTTTCCATGAATATGAAGAATCGTGGTTCCAAAAATAGGAATAGGGTATTGATTTAAACCGGTAATTTCTATTTCTTCTCGAGAGGTAATTTCTACTTTTCGACCGAGTACATCGAGTCTTACTTTAACTGCTGCCCCACCATCAATAATGAATTCGCCAATTCCTGAGAACAATTCAGGGATTTTGGTTTTAATTAATAGTGCGGGTGTTTTCTTGAGAAGGTTTCTGGAGAAAACTGACTTTTCTTTTGGCGAAATTTCTCGTTTCTACTCATCGTTTCGCCGAGACAATGAGCCCGATCGAAGTTTAAAGACTGATTAGATTCGGCGGACAAATCTCTTGACCGTTGCGAATATCTTGAATTACGCGGTTTTCGTTTACGAGAATTTCCGTCGTGACCAGTATTATAGCAATGCCAACAATAGAGACTCGGTTTGTGATTTTTGTCGGAACGCTTTAAGATAGAAAAGGAAGTATTCTTATCTTCGTTCTGTGGTGAGTCTGAACGGCTGGAAGGAGATCTCGAAGGGTTCTCATGACGTAAGGTTCATGCGGTAGTACGCGTTCGCCCTTCTTCTTCATCTTCCAAAACAGATGTTCTTCTCTGTTGTTTTGTATATCGGTCGTTCCTAGTCGGAGACTGCGGATACAACACGTCGCGGTCGCGATAACGATTCTCTCGGTCTCGATGATCCCTGTTCGACCATCTGGAAGGTGACTCAAACCGTGGTGTATGTCCACGATTCCTCAACTTCTTATCGATGTTTAACACAGCGTCGTAAGCTCCTTCTAAGGTCTTAATTTCTCGATCATGAGATGACACCTTTAAAGAAATACGATCAGGTAAACCGTCTAAGAAATTTTCTAACGCGTCGTATTCCATTTCTGAGATGAAATCTTCTGGCCGATCCTTGTATCGCTCGCGTATGGCTCCACGCGCACAGTACACAAGACGACCAGTACGATCTATATATTGCCGTAAAGTTTCACCGTCGCGAATTTGAAGATTAGCGATCTCTACTTGGAAACGTGATAAACTTTTCCCCGGAGCGAATCTTTTCTTCAAATGATTAATTAACTCGGATACGGTCGCGAACTTGTGTTCTAACGTACACCTACGTGCTGGACCGATGAGCTTGGTTAATATTAACGTAAGATACTCGGCTTCCGTACCCTCAGGAATCAAGGTTAATCCGTCTTCTACAGTCTGCGCGAAACGAGACAAAGGTGGGTTTTCCCCGTCGAAAGTCGGAATCGTTAATGTAACATTTTGTATGCAACTTCTTTGTGTCAAAAGTGACATAGAGTTTGCAATTGAAATTGTCAGATTCATCAAATCTGTAGATGACACGGTTGCGGCATTTTGAAAGAAAGTGTACCTAGCGAAAACTAGTATATTACTGAAGTAGTTTACTAAATGTTAACTAGGATAACTAGTAACGAATTTAAGATTGACTAGAGGAAAACTAGTATACAATCGGTATTTCCTTTGAATTAAAATTAGATTTTTGTGTCCGAAAATTCAGATGCAATTCTTATAAAGTTGACACATCCCACCGCTGTCACCAGTTCTGTTACGAGCCTGGACCGAGCGGTAGGGCGCGTGGCCGGCGAGCGGTTTATGGTTTAAAGAGGAATATGGTTTTAATTGTTAGTAAGGTGCACGGACGAACCTGATGCGAAATCAGGGAGCCGCTAGGATGTTTGAGACACTTCGTGGACAAACCCGATGCGAAATCTGGGAGCCACTAGGCGGTACACGCGCAGACGCACCCGATGCGAAATCGGGGAGCTGCTGGGAAGTTGGAAGGCGCGCAGACGAACCCGATGCGAAATCGGGGAACTGCTGGGAGGTTGAATAAAAGCACAGACGAAGCCGATGCGAAATCGGGCAGCTGCTAGGATACGGACGCACCTGATGCGAAATCAGGGAGCCGCATAGGTTGGATAACAGTTTGGGTTCCTGATACAAGACCAGGTAGCTCGTAGAATATGTTAGTAACGGCCTCGTAACTTTAATATTATAAATTAATTCATACAACCCGAGCGATAAGATTGTATCATGTGGGAAAGGTCAACTAAGAATTACTGGATCTGAATGGTGGGTTAAAATCAATTGTTACTCATAATTTCCTTGAACTAAACTGTATATTATAGGAAACTGGCTCTGTTACAACTGTTAGTGTCACGGTAAGAATTGAGTGTATGAAAATGTTGTGTAGTTACCTAAGTACTACTGCCTGTTGGATGACGCACTGGCGATGCGGGGAATACAGAGAGGTTGAATAATTATGCCAAGATAGATTAATACCGTACTCGCGGAATCTATAAGGTTACTTGATTCGAAAGGGTGCCTAGGCCCGATCTCACTAAATACAACCAACTCCAAAACGAGATTCAGCGTAACGACGTGTATAGCCCGTTTGTACTTTAAGCACTGCCCACGAGTGTTAAAATTCGAGGGTTTATATACTGTAAAATCTAAGTGGGGATACTCTCAAGATTTCCATATTAAGGAATCTTGTGCAACTGTCCCTGTACTGAATCATGCTTTGTACCGGCTGCATCCAGCTGGAGCATAGTCATCGTTTCTATAAGCAAAGGGTGGAATAGGGCGTTTTCCGTTCTCAGGAAAGCGGTTAGAAAACACTGGTTGAAATAAAGCAGAGATAATTCTCTGTACGTAACATAGTAGACGTTTAGAATCCGTTGATGCTTTCGATTTTCCCAAATTGAAAACAGTATCTAGCGATAACACCGTATGTCTCGTAGGGTACTTATGTACATATGATGCGTACAGCAACTTTAAGAAACTATTTTTGCGAATATCTGGTAAGCTGAAGCCGACCGCCACATACTTCCAAAAGGACACGTATTGGTTTTCTGGGAAGCAGGATCTTAAATAAAACACGTGTGTGAAATTCACTCTTGCAAGTGTCCTCTTAGCCTGTTCAAATTCGATTGACCGTACGACTGCAATGAAGAAGAAGGAACCCACGCCAGTCGGGCTGACCGCCCTTAGCTTTATCTGCGTGTAAACACACGGCTTTTGGGTATTGTATTACCGTGGTCATTCGGCTCTACGAGACCTGGCTTAGGAAATAAATATTCAACCTTCGGTATCTACTTTAAGAGAAGAACCGTTGTGACTTAGTATTCATTTTTGCCATTATATTAATAAAAAGTTGTTCAGAATGGTGACCTTGACAACATATTTAAAGCTCACTGAAATCGGCGAGGAAGTAACACATCGACAAGTTTTTCAAAAAATTTTGAAAAAAATTATCTTAATAATTACTTAAATAACGAATTAAACAATTGAATATGATTATTTTAATAATTTCTTAAATAACGAATTAAAAAATTTTTTATGATGTAGGCTGTCAGCCGATCATATGTTTCGCCGAATCCCATATGACGAAGGCAATATCGATTGCGGTGACGTCACTGAACAGACGAGCGTTTTTAAATGAACGAGCGGTTTTTTTTCATGACCGATGTACGAGCGTTGAGACAAGAGAGTCTCGTGTGGCCCGACGTTGGAGAAAGACGTGTTAGAATTGTATCCAACATTAAATTATTTTACACCATTAACAGCATTTAAACATTTAATCTATTGCATCTATCCCGGCCATCCCTTACAGTGATTATTTTAATAATTTTTCGAATAACATATGTACCGGAATTTTTTATAGCAGTATGACGCTAGGGCTTGCAATCCCGCAGAGTGGAATCCCGTAATCCCGCGGGATCCTGCGTTATTTCTGGTCCCATATTTCTTACATAGGTGATGCGAGCTCCCGCAAAGTTTGCGGGACTATGCGTGTAAGGCTTGCAATTCCGCAGAGTAGGATCTCGCAATCCTGCGGGATCTGTGTAAGAAATGTGGGACCAAAAATGACGCGGACCTGCGGGATTGCAAGCCTTACACGCATAGTCCCGCAAAGTTTGCGGCATCTCGCATCACCTATGTAAGAAATATGGGACCAAAAATGACGCAGGATCCCACGGGATTGCGGGATTCCAGTCCACGGGATTGCAAGCCCTATATGACGCCATACCGGTATTTTACATTTCCGTAGAAATCCCTGATTCTAACCTACCTTTTACATCAGGAAAACCGAAAAATACCGGTATTTTATTTCGGGTTTTTGGTACTACATCCGGTTAAACCTTTTTTTGGAGGACCAAAATTTTTTTAACTTTTTTTATGCATTTCTATAGATTTCGACGAGAAAACGCCGAAAATGAAAGTCCTATTGCCAGGAGTTCACTGGTTCAGAACAGTGATGCCAGAATCGTGGTACTGTGATAAACCGTGGTACGAAACCATACCCCCACTACGACCTACTGTTGCCCCTACGTTCCTTTTCCAACGCGCTCGCGCGCTACACACAACAGCGTACCTCTACTATGTCCGTGTGCGCTACTTGTGCGCTTGCGCCAGCCACAATCTATTTTCAGCACTTTCCATATACACATTGCTTTACGGAAACGAAACAGAAATTCGGCCGTCGCGTCGAGCGTATGAATCGCAATCTGGAGTTGGTGTTCGAGTCCCCGTGCAGCGATTTTTATTTTTATTTTTAATTACTTTTTTAATTACATTTTTTAACCTTCCAAAAAATTTATAATGTAAAAAGTATGTTTAAAATATATATATTCATTTTACAGGAAACGTTTTATTACTGTAAAAATTGCATTGATACAAAGAGTCTAGCAGGGTAAGAGTCAAAAGTGCCCTTGAACCAATTGTAACGGGCTATGCACTATTTGATAACTCATAAAAAAAAGCATTCGACACCAAGTTTGAACCCTTTATCTCAACCAGGAGGGTAGTTAAAGGGTAAAAACTAATTATTGGTTTTTGCCACATTTCCCCTATTTAATGGTATACTTAAAAATTCTACAATTTTGTAGATATGATTCCTTATGATTCTGAATTTTCTCAGATCTTTTTGCAAATAGTAAGTATGAAAAATCGAGACGTCAAAAAAAAAAAAACGAAAAATGCAGATTTTGTGTACAAGATATTTCGTGTGACCAGATTTTTTCTTTTACAGCAGTTAGGTATTAGCATTAGTATTATTCTCAATTTTTTCGGATTTTTCGATAGAGTGCAATGTAATAATCTTATTTTTCTGCTTTAAACGAAATGTATTAGTATTTATGTTGTGGTGGGTAACCATTAATTCAGCTAAGACACTGTTTATGTTTAGGAAACGTTTTTAAGTGAATAAAATTTATTGTCATGTAACTAATAATTAGAAAAATATATATTTCATGAAAAAAAAGTTTGACCTTTGCGGGGCGCGAACCTCTGCCAAAAACTATCGCAGCGTTTCCTAATCATAAGACCTTAACAACTTCTTTTTTTTTAGTTTATGATGATACACAAGTTTATTTGATTTTCTGTCTTCCTGTAATAAAAAAAATACATTTTATGATACATTTTATATGAGAATTTTTTATTTACAGCTAGAAACGCCACTGTCTCGGAAGGACATCCGATAGAAGCAATGAAATCAGAGCATCATTCCGAAAAAAGATGAGTTTGCAATAATCTCAATATTTTATGAAATTCTGTTCTAATTATAATTTTGACTGTATTTTTTTTATTACAGGAAGACAGAAAATCAAATAAACTTGTGTAACATCATAAATTAAAAAAAAAGAAGTTGTTAAGGTCTTACGATTCGGAAACACTGGGATAGTTTTTGGCAGAGGTTCGCGCCCCGCAAAGGTCAAACTTTTTTTTTCGTGAAATATATATTTTTCTAATTATTAATTACATGACAATAAATTTTATTTACTTAAAAACGTTTCCTAAACATTAACAGTGTCTTAGCTGAATTAATGGGTATCCACCACAACATAAATACTAATACATTTCGTTTAAAACAGAAAAATAATATTATTACATTGCACTCTATCGAAAAATCCGAAAAAATTGAGAATAATGCTAATGCTAATACCTAACTGCTGTAAAAGAAAAAATCTGGTCACACACAATATCTTGTACACAAATCTGCATTTTTCGATTTTTTTTTGACGTTTCGATTTTTCATACTTACTATTTGCAAAAAAATCTGAAAAAATTCAGAATCATAAGGAATCATATCTACAAAATTGTAGAATTTTTAAGTATACCATTAAATAGGGAAAATGTGGCAAAAACCAATAATTAGTTTTTACCCTTTAACTACCCCCCTGGTTGAGATAAAGGGTTCAAACGTGCATAGCCCGTTACAATTGGTTCAAGGGCACTTTTGACTCTTACCCTGCTAGACTCTTTGAATCAATGCAATTTTTACAGTAATAAAACGTTTCCTGTAGAATTAATATATATATTCTAAACATAGTTTTTACATTATAAATTTTTTGGAAGGTTAGAAAATGTAATTAAAAAAGTAATTAAAAATAAAAATAAAAATCGCTGCACGGGGACTCGAACGCCAACTCCAGATTGCGATTCATACGCTCGTTTCCGTAAAGCAATATGTATATGGAAAGTGCTGAAAATAGATTGTGGCTAGCGCAAGCGCAAAAGCAGCGCACACGGACATAGTAGAGGTACGCTACAGCGCGCGAGCGCGTTGGAAAAGGCACGTAGGGGCAACAGTAGGTCGTAGTGGGAATATGGTTTCGTACCACGGTTTACCACAGTACCACGATTCTGGCATCACTGGTTCAGAAGTTATACGCGCGAAAAGTTGAGTACTTTTAAGCCTTTTTGACAAGTTAAAGCGCCGATATATTGGTATATTTGCTAGGTAGTACACGTAAGATCGGCTAAGTAGTACCGAGCAGATCCACGGATCTGCCATCTAACGTGCAGCACTAGCACGTACGTAATAATAACACATGTACGAAATCAAAATTCCGAACATGTAAGCGTGACCAGGCCAGTCTAATGGCCGACCCTCTCCGCTCCCAGGACGACCTAACCCCAAACCAACTTGGACTATACCTTCTTTTTGAGATCCTACCACCCAGCGAATGTGATGACACTTTAATTTGTGAAAAACACTTGAAATTGCTTATGTTTACACGTGGATAACGTCTAAGTCAGTGAATTGCCACCTAGCGCATGCGCTCAGTACTACTTAGCCGATGCACTGAACACCCACCACCTATCCAGAGCATGCGCTCAACAGTCCTACCTCTACCACCCAACGAATATGCAATATGACGACGCTCTAACCTGTCAAAAACGCTTAAAATTGCTCATGTTTACACGCCTATATCTTATAAACCAGTGCATTCCTAACAATAATACTTACATTTTTGTAATGTTCCCATCGATATCTACTGGATTAGATAAAAAAAGTTAAAGAAGAGTTCAAGGAAATTAAAAACATCTGGTCCTCCAAAAGAAAGAACAGCCCTATATCCTTATACCTTGAAATAATACAGTGGGATATCCATACGAAGACGACATAGTTATATCATCGAAAACGAGCGAAGAGGGTACAGACAATTTTCTCTGCGTGTATTTGGATACTATTTCCTGAGAACGGAAAACGCCCTATTCCAACCTCTTTGCTTATAGAAACGATGACTATGCTCCTGCTGGATGCAGCCGGCACGCAGATTCAGCATAGTGACAATTCCATAAGATTTCCTAATGTAGCAATTTCGGGAACAGCCTCAATATTTCCTAATATACGGCTCTTTGATATCGCATCAGGTTCGTCCGCGCACCGTGCTAACAATCGAGAACCATATTTTCCTGTATAAACGATAAACCGCTGGTCGGCCACGCACCCTTCCGCTTGGCCCAGCCTGGTAACACGGGTATCGAAGTCTTTCGAACACGCGACTTGAATTTGAAATTGGAGAAGTGTTTCTTCCTCAAGGAAGCCATGGAATACTTGGGACGGTAAATAAGTGAATAAGGAGTGAGGCAAGCTCAATAAAAAATGTCCAATGTAAAAGAAACTCCAGTGCCAGAAACGGCAAAGCAACTCAAACAATTTCTGGGACTTGCGAGTTATTTCAGAAAAAAATAAGAATTTCGCAACAATAGCACCGTAGAGGTGTTTAAGCGTTTAACACGAACAAATGTATCCTGGCAATTGAAAAAGTAATGCACAAAAGCTCAAGAAGACGCTTTTCAGGAAATAAAAGAGAAGCCAATAACACAACCGATGTCTAGAATTGCCTGAACATCAGATTGAGGTTTACGCTACGAGCGAGTAGAGGATTGCAATTTTTACATTATTTATTTGGCACATATTCAAATAACACAAGCCGATTTTAATAAAATATATGTGAGAAATCATTCTTAGAAAAATATGGGAGGGGGAGGTCAGAAAACATGTTGGTAATTATATAGAAAAGGTCTGCGTACTCCGATTTTGATGAAATTTTAATATGTTATGGAGCAACACATTCTGAACAACTTTTTCCTTTTCCAATATAGGAGGGTCGCTTTTAATTTTCGAGATATTTGCAAAAAACTATCGGTAATGTTAATTTCATAACGGAAACCTTCTTTTTAGAAACACTGGGTGCGTGTGAAACACTGGGTGGGTGTGTGTGGTATTGTCGCTTCTCATCTCCACAACGCGTTTACAAACAAAAAATAAACAGATGTGGCCCGAAAATCCAGGAACGCTATGGAACTCGGAAAACACATTATGCTGGCTATTTAGAAGAATTTTTATTCAGACGACAGACTAATTACGATAATCGAATTAATGCATTTTTTGAAGCAATTGCTGATACATTTCCAATTGCTAATGTTTAGTGTAATATTTAAAACTATAAGTAAAAAGATGAATTAAATATTAATTAGAACCTTATTATTTTTTCGACGATACCACACACACCGACCCACTGCTTAACACGCAGTCAGTGTTTCTAAAAAAGAGGTTCTCACATTATACAACATAAAATCAACTGAGACCAATACAGCATACATGTATTATATTATCGCATTTGATTGTAAAACAAATTGGTATTGGTTTTAGTTGATTTTATATTGTTTAATGTGAGAACCTTCGTCTCAGAAACACTGGGTGGGTGTGTGTGGTATCGTGTGTTGGAAAATACATGCATGCTGTATTGGTCTCAGTTGATTTTATATTGTATAATGTGAGAACCTCCTTTTTAGAAACACTGGGTGCGTCTTAAGCACTGGGTGGGTGTGCGTGGTATTGTCGCTTCTCATCTCCACAATGTGTTTACAAACAAAAAATAAACAGATGCGGCCCCGGAACAGGTTTACGTTGTATTAGCGATAGTTTTTTGCAAATATATCGAAAACTAAAAGCGACCCCCCTATATTGGAAAAGGAAAAGGTGTTCAAAATGTCGAAATCTATAATATATTAAAATTTCATCAAAATCAGAGTACGCAGACCTTTTCTATATAATTACCAACATCTTTTTTGAGAGATTTCGAAACTAGGAGTAGGATAGTGTTAGAAAAATAACGAACACCCCTAAATGACGGCGACGAGAGTAAACACCGCCAACGACGGCCCCCGACAGCGTGGTGCCACGACGGTCGTAAATTGTCCCGTACCCTAGAAGACGTCATTGAGGAAAGTGACTTTTCCGGGCGGGACGACACATAAGCAGTGATGCCAGAACGTGGGCGCGCGACCACGGACTCCCCTACATCGCTGTTCAGAAGTACCCCCACTTTGCTTCCACTAGCGCTAGGCACACGAGGAACTCTACCCCTACCGTGCCCGTGTGCGGTGGCTCATCGGCCGCTCGGTCGTAGATTTCGAACGTACGGATCGTTCCTCGGCAATTCAACTATTTCAGCTTACCGGCGCATTCGATTCTCGGTGCGGCACGGCACACGTTTTGCTGTAACTTTTGACCTAAAGCAGCTATCAAAACGAAATTTGGATTAAATTTTTTTTTAAAAAGTCGGTTTAATACTGGAATATGTTTTGAATTTTTAAAATCATTTTTTCTTGTCCTTTTAAAGTATAGCTGGATAAGATGGCCAAAGGTTCCCCCAAACCAAATTGATTTTCAGTCATACCATGCTCAACGAAAAATTACGAAAAAATTCATGAATATTTTACCGAGTAGCATACATGACCGAAATTTTTTCAGAATTTTTGGTTGCAAAATCGATATTTAAATAAATCAGAAAGCATAAAATCGCCGATTTTATATCGAAGTTTTCAATTCACCACGTTTATATTATTATGTAACTCATCATGATTATTTGTGTATTTTTTTAGATCTTTTCGATTATGCGAACACGTTCAAATAAATTGAAAATCTTTAAAAATTCGAAACAATACGTATTTCCTATTGATGTTTTGGAGATACCAGTTAATTTTATAAAAATTCAGTAATGAAATATTGTTGAAAGAAATGTTCTTAATTTTTTCTGAATTTTTGATGTTGTCATTGTTGTAACCGAAAATAAAAATAAATTTTTTCGATGCTTCTTCACTTTTTTGTAGGTATATCATGTAATATTAAACGTTTTTATTTTCAGAAAAATAATGTACAAACTTACATGGAGACATCGCGGTCGATGGGAAACGGATTTTCCGAGCAGTAGCGTGCACTTCTCCGGATTTTCCGAGAAAATTACATATGAAAATCGTTTTACTCATTTATGTGGAGTTCGCGTTAAGTACTGAAGAACAAGATGAGTGGCCGAGCGCGGAGCGCGATTTACTTGTAATGACTAGGTTGCTGGTTCGATTCACGTTGTTGACATTATCTTTTTTTCAACTGATATCTTTCTCAATTTTAAGAATATACCTAAAATTGATGAAATCTATGCAAAATAAAAAGTAATTTTTTTTTTTAATAGAAAATGCATGTTTTTTATTTGCGGATATCGGAAAAAAAGTCGAACATAAAAATAATATAGAATTCTATATTATTCTATATATAATTCTATATAGATTTCTATATTATTTTTATATTCGACTTTTTTTCCGATGTCCGCAAATAAAAAACGCATTTTCTATTAAAAAAAGAAAGTAACTCTTTATTTTGCATAGATTTCATCAATTTTAGGTATATTCTTAAAATTGAGGTAGATATCAGTTGAAAAAAAGATAATGTCGACAACGTGAATCGAACCAGCAACCTAGTCATTACTATTAAATCGCGCTCCGCGCTTGGCCACTCATCTTGTTCTTGAGTACTTAACGCGAACTCCATATAAATGAGTTAAACGATTTTCATATTTAATTTTCTCGGAAAATCTGGAGAAGTGCACGCTAATGCTTTGCCAAATTAAATTTGGAAACCACTTCTTCAAATCCAGCAAGTTTCAGGAAAATCCGTTTCCCGTCGACCGCACTGTCTACATGTAAGTTTGTACATTATTTTTCCGAATATAAAAACGTTTAATATTACATGATACACCTACAAAAAAGTGAAGAAGCATCGAAAAAATTTATTTTCATTTTCGGTTACAACAATGGACATCAAAAATTCTGAAAAAAATTAAGAACAATTCGTTCAACAATATTTCATTACTGAATTTTTATAAAACTAGTATCTCCAAAACTTCAATAGGAAATACGTTTTTTTTTTTAATTTTTAGAGATTTTCAATTTATTTTAACGTGTTCACATAATCGAAAAAAATCTAAAAAAATACACACAAATAATCATGACGAAACACAGCTTACATAATAATATAAATGTGGTGAAATGAAAACTTTGATATAAAATCGGCAATTTTATGCTTTGTAATTTATTTAAAAATCGATTTTGCAACCAAAAATTCTGAAAAAAATTTCAGTCATGTATGCTACTCGGTAAAATATTCCTGAATTTTTTCGTAATTTTTCCTTGAGCATGGTTTGACTAAACATCTATTTGGTTTGGGGGAACCTTTGGCCATCTTATCCAGCTATACCTTAAAAGAACAAGAAGAAATTATTTTAGGAATACAAAACATACTTCAGTATTAAACCGACTTTTTGAAAAAAATTTTAATACAAATTTCGCTTTGATAGCTTTTTTAGGTCAAAAGTTATAACAAAACGAGTGCCGTGCCGCACCGAGAATCGAATGCGTCAATTCGTAACACCGGTAAGCTGAAATAGCTGAATTGCTGAGGAACGATCTGTACGTTCGAAATCTACGGCCAACCGGCTGACCAGCCACCGCACACGGACACGAAGGGGGGTAGAGGTTCCTTGTGTGCGTAGAGGCTAGTGGATGCAAAGTGGGGGGACGTCTCAACATCGACTAGAGGGAGCCACGGACATTTCTGGAATCACTGCACATAAGAGCTGCGTTTGTCGAAGAGAACACTCTTGTCAGCGACCTCCGAACTTTAGAATATATTTTGTTAAATCTCCCCGCTCATCTCTTTTATTATTCTTCTTACAATAGATAATATGTTTTGAACTGTGGGTTTTCGATTGGAGAATTTAGTGAAAAACGAATGTTTCCAAAAAATTTATTTGTTTAAATAATGTCTAAAAATTTAACTTCTTTGCCACTGTCTTTCTTCTCTGCAATTTTCAATTTCAATATTTTTTGCAAAATGTGGGATGTGTTTTTGAATTTTTTTTGTTGATAATAATTTTAACACATTGTTTAAAGCATAATTCTCGAAATAATGTTTGATTTTTTAAAACTCCGTTTAAACTAATGTTACGATTGATTGAATAAAAAGGTACCGAACTTAATTGCATACCTGATATGTGTGTCCAAATACCTCTTAATCTGTGCGTGATGTAAATCGAAGGTCACAGCGAGTTTACAATAAAATGCGATCAGGGAGTGTGAGAAGTCGACGTGCCGTGTCACTGGGTGACCTAAGACGAGACTGACGTAATACGGACGTTTAAAGAGCTTCCCGATTTAACGAAGTATCCAATCTTCTGCGTGTTATTGATCTTGGGTAACAGCTTTATTTAGAGTGCACCTTTTAAGGTGAAGCGTTCTTTACAATAGTTGAAGTATAACTGATAACTGGTATAAGCCAGAACCGATATTTGCATAACAGTTATATTACATTCTTTCGGTTCTCCATAACTATTTCGAAAACGGGAATCGCTATTATAAGTGTTTCCAGTCCCTGGGTCTTAGCAACCATTTCTTTTGACAAAATCGTTTTGTATATAACTTTCACACTTTATCCGAATTTGCCTAACGAGTTTTACATTCTAATTTTGGGTATAGAGATTACACAACCCACAGCATTTTGTTTTCAGACGATTGGTTCCCTTGACACTGTTACGTACGGAAACTTTTCCGTTCTTGGCCTTTGGCCTTTCCGAGGATATGTGTCAGAACAAAAAGCTTACTAGTCACAATCAAAGACAGCCAGTGTTCTTTCGACGGTGTAGCGAGTTGCATAATTTCATCGAATACAAGACACACGTGACCCACTACCATCTTTTAACACTATTTAATATACAGGGTGACCTGTCCAATGAATGAACATTTCCCGTATTGTATAAAAAGGTAAAGTTTATCATACCGTTTTCACATTGAAAATACAGTAGCTCTATGATAACGACATCCCGTGCGTTCACGATAAGTATAGCTACATGAAGAAGTTGGGGCGTTTTCAATGAAATTATGCTAAACTTGTTTGAACAAAACTATAGTTTTCTGGGAACGCAGTGGCTCAATGGATAGAGCGCGCGACTACAAACACCGTGGTCGTGAGTTCGAATCCCACCGCCGTCACCTCTGGAAATTCTTCTATGTGATATTATACTGCGTTGCCCAAGGTGGTTCGGAGCCCACCTTTATGAACTGTAGGTCCTTCACGCACACGTCCATACACTGTGACGTTGCAGATTTTGCGACATCACTTCTCCGTTAAATTTCGCGGCCAGAAAGGCAGTTCGTATGGACCGGACCGCCACCTAGCGTACCGAACCAACACTCACGAATCTCGAGAGCGTTCCCCGAGGAAATTCCGCGTAAAACGAAAGAGCAGCGGGTAATTTGAATTGCGAGTGCCGAGTACGGCCAAGTTTCAGGACGTGCCCCGTGCACCACCAGCCCCTTTGGAGGTTCCAACGGCGGCTCGCTCCGTGGGATTCTATCGTCGCGACCTACTGGCTCACCAAAACGTCCCGTTGACGGGTTAATAAAAGGACTGCCGACGCACACGGGTTGAAAGACCCGGAGAAGACACAGGCCGCGAACCCCCACAACACCGGACTCTCTTCATAGAAGAACTCCACCATGGAGACCCTGCTGCCGTCTCACCCCGCGGGAAGGGGTTCCAAATGCGAGGGTGGTGTGGACGCGCCCTGGGATCGTCTTGGACGCCCCGTTTGCCGCGAGGTAATCGTTAACGGAAATTCGGATGTCGTCCAGAGCCAGGGCACATCCGTGGGAACCCACCAATTAAATATTTCGCGTGCGAGATCCGCCAATTAGGGAAACCCAATAATAAGTAAGGTGGGGATTGCCGGGTAGATCGTCGTTAGGATCACCGCGAAGGATCACTGTCGTGCCGACTTCGATAACGCGAACATTCCCGTAGTAGTATCGAGCTGTATCGACGTACATAATGCCCAAGCCTACCGAGGGCTGATAGCGAGAAGGATTCCGCCTGCGAAACGGTAAGTCGATTCAGTGATCCTTCCCGTGATCTATTTCGCGTAATTGTTCATATTGTTTCGCGTGAGGACGAAACGCTTCCCGTCTCGTCCTCGATTTCGTACGCGCTGAGGCGCTTCTCGCCTCGTGTTCGCGCCTCGTGTTCGCGCCTCGCGCCAATTGCCGGCGTTTTGAGTAAAACCAGCATTTCGCGTTTCTAGTAAAAAGGGAGTTTTCCTCGGTGGAATCGCGTCGAGAGGAGTGAGTGCGGTTCTCTGCGTCGTTTCGTGCTCGTTTGTAGATCGCGAACGTAGATCTAGCGTCACCGGATATAGCGTGCGCGTAAGAGCGAGCGAGATCGAACATCGCGTGCCGTCGCATGCTCGCCGCGTTCCGTTCCGGGAATCCACGACAGTCATACCGAAATTGCGCCGAACATCTGCGATGCGAATTATTAGAAAAGTCCGTGCGTATCGAACACCGTCCACCCGTATTTTCCGGACTTGCGAGAAACCGCCAAACCCGCGTAACGAACTTCCACCTGTTCTGTTATTCTGTATGAAGAGCGCGGGCACTCGGGTCGCGGCCACGTGGCCGCCACTTTGTAAACTACCATCTAGTCAATTAAATCTCGAGAATTATAAACTGTCGTTTCTTATCCTACGAGATCCGTCCTGCCGTAAGGGCCGTCCCCGTCCTTCCTGCGTCCGGACCTCTGACCCTTTGCGAGTCGCGTAACGTCGCACGAAGCTCGGTAACGGAAATTCTCGTTTCGATTCTACGCGTAAGCGAATCGTTTCGTTTCGCGTGGTATCTTTGCGTATACCTGGCGCCCGAACATCGTCCGTGAGTATTGTTATCGAGCCTTCGAGTCGCGTTTTTTTGTGCCGGTCTACGCGCCTATAAAATCCCGGAGTTGACCCTTTTCTCGTCCGCGAAAAAGAGGCAACGTCACAACACACACACACACACACAAACCCATCGTACACTCACCGATTACAGTACCAAATCTCATTCTTCCACCCCCGTCGCTAATGACCCTGGCAGTTGAAGCGACGTTAAATAACAAAATAAATAAACAAAAAAAATTATAGTTTAGAAGTTCATTTAACGAAAACTATTGCACGAGTAACGATTTGTAAAAATTTATCGTTTGGGTTAAGTGCAGTAATTGAAAACTGTTATTATATAGTTTTCGGTTCTCGAAACAGTTACATATGGAAAACCGAAAAAATGTCATAACAGGTATAACAGTTCTAACTAATATCGGTAACGGTTTCGGTTCTACAGAGCCGATATAATATCGATTCAATAACCGGTATTTTTTGGTTCTGCATTTCGGTTATCGTTCGATTCCAGAATATATGTACAATGTAATAGATGTATTCAGGCTTCAAGCCACCTCAGGCCCGTACCATATCGTTGCCGAGCGTCGTGCCCCGATCTTCAAGGACCAAAGGCATACAATGTAAGCAGATGGGGAATCACGCATGAATGAAAATTTAAACTTTTATATTTTTCAATATACTTTCATAAAAGTATTACCAATGAATTGAGAAGCTTTTCCCGATGAAAATGAGTCTAAACTCGAGTATAATCGAGCATTTTTTATCGATACGTAATGTTATGATACAAATTATAATATTGAAAATAGTTTAAACGATGTCGTGTTTCGAGTAGTCTGAATATAAACGCTTTCAATATTCCAAAGAAAATTTATTGCAAGCAATTGAAGATACAAAAAAGGGAAAGGATTTCTTTAAATGCAGCATCACGCAAATCTAATACACCAAAGAGTACTTTACACAATAAGATTAACAACAAATTGCCAATGAGGAGAAAGATGGCCAAACTAGGAGTTCGTATGCAAGCAGAAGACGTAAAATATTAAATTCAGACAGTATTACTACAATGTCCAAGGAACAAACCATTTAATAATAACAGGCCAGGCGACAAACGGTTGTCCTTATTTCTAAAAAGAGGAAAAGAAACATCCAGAAATTGTAAAAAGACGCGCAAGCTATTTCAAAAGAATTTCATTTGTTACGAAAGAAAATCTGGCAGATTAGTTTACAGATTTCATAAACTTTTTGGAGCGTTACAATTGTACTGACATTTTTAAAGATGGCAGAAGAATATTAAACTGTGACGAAAGTGAGTGTCTTACTTGCCCTAATACAGGGAAAGTTTTAGGTACAAAAGGTTTTATTTACACGAACTACATTCTGCTAAGGAAAAGGAATCCATTACTGCATTATGCACTGATACTGCAGATGGTACTGCTTTGCCACCCGTGGTAATTTATTGGTATAAACGTATTCCTCATGAAATAGTACACAACGTGCCAGAAGATTGGACTATTGGTCGCTTCAATTATGGTTCGATGGTATCCGCTACTTTGTTCGAATATATGTTTTGATGCCTTGGTTGAAAAAAATTCCTTCCCCAGTGATACTAATCTTAGATGATCATAAAAGCCATATACATTTACAATTACCAAAATTTTGTACCGATAATGAAACAATTGTTTATTCCTTACCTCCAAGTGACACATATGTAATTCAACCTTGCGATTTTGGCATTTTTCGCCCTTTAAATGGAGCATGGAAAAATATTGTTCAGAATTCAAAACAACATAGTATGGTCATAAATACGAAGAACTTCGCAGAACTATACGAAAAATCGTTTGACTCTGTGAGACAAGAAGTAATAATAAATAGTTTCAAAACATGTGGATTGTTCTCATTAAATGGTCCGCTTATTTTGAATGTGGAGTAAGTCCATTTTTGGAAAAAATTTAGAAACCACTAGATAAACAAATAATTTAACGTGTACTTTTTATTCATAAACAATTCTCGAAAGAAGAAAAAATTGACTTACACCACTTCCAAAATAATCGGTCCATAATAATGTTAATGCTGTTACGGTTAGAGAACGAATTCCGTTCAACTTTCTCACAAGAATCCCTTCAATATCGTCTCTGGCAGGAAGCGTCCTAGATAACCTTTCATATCATAATTCACCCTTTTAACGATGAATGAACTCTGACCCGATTTTACTAAGAAAGTGACCAAAATAAGATTCTGGCTAACGCATTTCCACGTAATGAACAGGCCACACCCACTCATTTTTGGGGTATATAAACTCTTACATTTTTACTCTCGCGGGCTAGTACTAACGTAGTTACGAATCGTATAACGTCATGCTGCATCTCGTAGAGTCGACTGTCTTAGTGAGATCGGGCTACAGTTCCCCTTCGGATCAAAAAGTAAAAACCTCATAGAATTCCGCGTTGTTCGGTATCTATCTATCTGGCATTCTCGAAAGTTACTCCGAGACCACGCACTGCCTGTGCGCCAACATTGTGCATCCATAGGTAATATAATCTTCTTTCAATTCCATCATTTATTCGCGACAATTCCAATTGTATTACATACTCTAAATATTAGAATATATTTGTGTTAATTGGTAAATTCGTGCAAATCACTAAACCCATAATTATCCTAAAATCCTTAACCAAATAATTGAACGTCCCCACACGATACAATCTAACCGCTCGGATTGTATCTGTTCTAGATTTCCGACCTCTCGAATGTTCTTTCCGTCGCGAGCTATTTCGATCCTGCCTGTTTCTTGCAAATCGTCGCAACGAGTTCTTATGTATAGGCCTTGCCCGCAACAGCGTCTGCCTATACATAAGAACCTCGCGTTTCGGCAGTTTTTCTGTACCTCGTCGAGCTCAGCTGACGAGCTCGACTCGTGCATCGCGGTGAACGACCGCGATTGTAAACGTCGTCGGCGCCGGCTGTTTACGTTTCACGCTGTACTTGTCTCGTGGGCCATCCTTCCGATATTCCATATTTTAAATCCAACGCCTATTTTCCATTGTCTCCCTCGCCGCACCGGTCGTTAGGGCAATGCCCCGATTGCCAACGAACGTTAGGTGCTGGCGGATCCTTGCAATTTCAAAAATCCCACTCCTCAATCCTTCCTAACCGATGGTCCCGGACAAGTATAAATAGGCGCGCTGAAACCGCGCTCGGTCTCGTCGTTCTTCGACTGTATTACGCGTAAAACACGCTTTTCTATTTACCGTTGTGCGCTTCACTTCTGTAAATCGCTTCTCTAGTATTCACGTGCGCTTCACGTGAATATTATCATCTCTCACATCTCGTGCGCTTCACGTTGTGTGCCTCCCCTCATCATCACCCGCATCTCACTTGGTAACATCTTTCATCGTTTCTTTGTATCATATTCACCTTTAGCTTTGTACACACTATTTTTCTTAATATAACAACCTTTTACCAGTTATACATTTCTCACTTTTAATACTCCCAGCTTCGCTATACCTTCACCTTCATTCCTACCTTTTCCATCGCTATAGATTACAACAGTATCAATTAAATTATACTAGTTACGAGGCTCACTACTCCACCCTAGCCGCTCCCTGATTTCGCATCAGGTTCGTCCGCATCCTTGCATCTCCCCGATTTCGCATTGGGTTCGTCTGCTTCCTAACAGCTCCCTGATTTCGCATCAGGTTCGTCTGTGTTCTCATCCAACCTCCCAGCAGCTCCCCGATTACGCATCGGGTTCGTCTGCGCATAACCAACTTCCTAGAGGCTCCCCAATTTCGCATTGGTTTCGTCCTCGACATCTACAATCCTAGCAGCTCCCTGATTACGCATCGGGTTCGACTGCGCTTGATTCCGATCCTAGGGGCTCCCTGATTACGCATCAGGTTCGTCCTCGACGACTATAATCCCAGCGGCTTCCCGATTCCGCATTGGGTTCGTCCGCGCACCCCAATATAACACACCAAGACCATATTCCATGCGGTTACGCATATCTACTAACAAACCAAAACCATCTATATACCTGAAGAAATAACCCTTCGCCGGCCACTCGCCCTACTCGCGCCCTGGCTCGTAACAATGCTATAGATTTCAATAAATGCAATCCAGTTAGGCAAGCAGAAATTAATCATCATGAAATACAAAAAGGTCAGCCAAAGGGTATAGCCGGATAAGATGGTCAAAAGTGCCCTTGAACAGAATTTTATCGACGATAAATCATTAGATAGGGCATCAAGAAAAAACATACTATGCAAAATGTCAACCCTGTATCTCGATCGGGAGGGTAGTTATGGGGAAAAATCGAAACATCAGTTTTTGGCCTATTTTCCCTAGTTAATGATGTTTAGAAATTCTGGTAAAAATCTGACACATGTCAATAACCCAAATGCATACTTTTCAATAGGATTCAGATTTTTAAATTGAAAAACCTGCTTGTAAAAAATCAAAAACCTCAAAAAAATCGTAAAATGCAGATTTCACATGGAAGTTTTAGGCTGACATAATTTATATTTTTACAGTACCGATATATTGCTAGTTATTGTTCATGAATTTTTTCAGATTCTTTGGTTAGGGTCGCCGTTGTTAAAAAAAAATAAAAACCGATTTTTTCGACGTTTTTTCCGTGAAAAATTAAGCTAACCTTCAAATTGTAACATTTTATTTATTCTGTAAGCCCATTGGACACTGTTAAACCTTGAACATTTCACAGAAATAATTAAAAAATGCAATTAACTTGATTAGTATTCTGCTATCTCAGCGCATAACATCTGAAAATATTAACCATTTTTCCAGCAGCTCGAATGGGTCAGCGCATTAAGGTCCAGTTATACTGCCGATACGTGATTATTTTTTACATAGGATGGGGTCTAGAGAAAACCCCGACCGTGATTTTGCTTTCACGTTCCCGATATTTTCAGCTCGCCACGGTAAGGCCATTATCTTGACGTCTGAGCATTTCCAGATGGCCATTCGAGAGCGCGTTCCCAGTTTCCTGCGGTGCATGGCACAAAAAAAGATGTTTTCAGGAGTTTCACAGCCCCTTATGTAAACTATCGGTATCTCTCCTCTACAACATCGTGGAAATAGGAAATTTTCCTGTCTCTTGGTGGAAAAGCATTAACACATTCTGATATTATACGTGAATTGCATATGTTGTAAAACCGAGAATAACAGTTATTTTCTTAATTCAGTTTTATCATTTAATTCACATTCCATGTGAAGGCGGATCATTTTTACATACAGACACCTTCAAAGTTTGCTACTTTGAACAATTTATACGAAAACGACATACCTCCACAAAGTAATTTATATCACGGCTATTATTAAAGATAGAAACATTTTGTTTTTCTTTGTGATCATCGCAAAAGACTGTTATTCTTCTTAAATAATTTATCATTCTATACGCAAATGTCATTTCTTAATACCAAAAAGTTAGAAACATCATTGTTTTGCAAATTTTACCGTCCGTTCAAGCGTGACAAAATTCGTTTTTTAATTCGCGCAGCTTCAAAAATTTCAAATATTGGGCACGTAGTACTACTATAAAAATATGAATGATATGAAAGATTATTTCAGACACAGAGAAATAATAAAATGTTAATTTTAGGGAAACTAATATTGTCATTTCGCCTACTAAAATATTTTGCAACTTAATTAACGTTTACTGTACGCACCCTATACAAATTTCATACGATACACATGGGAAGTAACACATGCCAATAAATAGAGACGGGTTGAACTATTCATTATTTTTGGTTCATAAAGATGCTGAATATTTTTTAAACATTCTGAAATAAGGTTGACGACGTAGTTCCAAAATTACAACTTCCACGTAGTAAAAGGAAGAACACGGGGAAGCGGACGCGAGATGTCATTTCATTATTATTTTACCTGAACTGTTGTTAGGATGTCGTAAAAAGTACAGTGGTTCTTCCAAGCCTGCCGGTGGATAGCGGTCGATCAGTCGATGCAGTTAAAATTAAATACCTGAATCGCCGCGTCCTTTGCCGGTCTTTAACCTGAACGCAAGTTTCGAGGATCCGCAAATTAAGAAACCAAATTTCAAAGAGGATGAATTGAATTAATACTTTCTAACAATTCTTTAAAGAAAACTATTGTATACTATGCTATGTACTAATATTAAAAATGTTGAAATTGGGCCATTCCACGCGAAATCTGACACTTTTCTGAGTAGTGTTTCAGATTTTGTTCACATTTGAGTATGATGTAGTCTATAGTGACCTGTCAATGAATATCGAAGGATTAAATAATTGATACTAGAAAGCCCTTCTGTAAGAAAAATCTATAATATATAATGTATAATATAATAATAATAATACTAACAGTAATGTATATTACCATTGTATTTTTATTATTATCATTACTATATGCATATACCATATACATTGTTATTTCTATTATTAAGATACATTATTCATTAGCGATATTAAATAAAATTTATGTTTTCCAAAAGGGCTTTTTAAATTAATTTATACAGAATGAATAAACTGATAAATAATAAATAACAATAGTATAACATTCAAGTAACGCTTGAACGTGCTATTTTTCAGATTTCTCAATTGTTCATTGCGGCCATAGGCTTCGACGCGACACGCTACATAGTATGCGTGAAATGAGACCTGCCCTTGTCATTCTGATCTAATCGGCCGCGCATTCGTATCTAGATGCGTTCAGTTCCTATCGCGTCACCGTTTGGGATCTATAGACAATAGCGCCATAAGAACATAAACAAATCGGCGGACACTACGCCTTTTCGGACAAGGCCCCATGCATCTATGACATGGGCTGTCGTCATGTAGGCTGAAGAACTGCGACCGTGATCAACAGCAGATTATTATATCGGATTAGGTTAAATGCATTTAAGTACATAGGTTTAATCAACCAAATTCTTCTCGATATTCCTCGTTAATTACGGGGAAAGAGATAAATCACAGGAACTAAGATCCCGTAACGTCATTGCAATATAAAGGGTGTCCCAAAAATGTCTCGCTTCCTTCAAAGGGGAGGCTCCTGAGCCCATTTGAAGCGACATTTTCCTTTGCAAAAATGGCCGTTTCGGCTTTGTTAAGTAGTTATTAACGGAAAACACGGACCAATCACGGAAATGCTCTGCACGTTTTCCAAATATGCCATCGTCGAGTTCTTTATGTCCGCATCCTTCGTTCAAGTCAAAGCGCTTTCCTCGTTTATTAACTGCTACATTCGGGTGAAGGCACTCGTTTATGGGGTACGGTACGTTTATGGGGGCAGGTACGCTTGTATCCCCGAGTGACGCACGCGGGGGTTCCGCGTGTCCCAGAGAGGTGTTGTCGTAGCAGGTAATAAACCAGAAAACCGCCTTGACTTGAACGAAGGATGCGGAAATAAAGGACTCGACGATGACATATTTTGGAAAACGTACAGAGCACATGGGGCATCGAAGGAGCCCAATCGCCTTGCTTACGGTTCGCAAATACTGTCTAAGAACCAGTCGATAGTCGTCATTCGATCGTGAACAATCCAGCAGCAATGTATTCGTCGCAGGAGATGTACAAGCAGTCGAAACAGTCGATTTACGTGTGCATCTAATTTGATCTAGTTGTCCGTGATTGTGGATTTCCGTGAATCACTTGTGTGGATTTCATTCAACGTTTGTGGACCCAATGGATATGTGAATAATTTTACTGTGATCGTGAATAAATTAATAATGTGGTCCGGATTGTGCAGTGAAAGGACTTTGACCCCTTCTGCTCGATAATTCCATAGAGCGAATAATTAAAATGCTCTTGTGAATTTAACGATTAGGCAGCTTCAATGTTGCACACAAAATAATTTGTGAATACAGGAATCATTTTCACCTCGCTGGGGCTCTACAGGAGAACCAAGGTAAGCAAGGTTTTCTCAGTATTGACGGTGTTAGAGTGTGCGGTGCTATTCGTGCCGCGCGCCTTCGTGGCGTTCGTTTTACATAATTTTAATTCCGTCAATTTTAAAGTGCCTGCCTTTTCAAAAATAGGTCCGTAAAGAGGAGACTTGGAGCTGTCACCACGTTTTTCTCGAATTTTTAAAACAGTTCCGGCTATAGGAAAATTACATTTGTTTAACACATTTTCAAAATAAGTGGTGAAAAAACCATTTTTTCCAAATCGAAATATTTTCAATAGATACTCTTCTGTGTTCACTATAAGCTCCTAAAAACTCATTTTCCTCAGTACGTTAGTTCTAGTGTTATAATTTAATGAAAAAAAGTTCTTTACACGTCTGTATAACCAACATTTTTTAAGATTACGAAAAATCCTTCGAGATTGGTTCATAGGTTACTAAAGACTACAACATATTGAAATTTGAACTATCCGACATAGGACTCGAAAAATTTTCTTCTCTTGTTTGTTCCTTGCTTTCGACCGCGGTGTATCACCATCGCTCGACTTCTGTCGCGCGCGGTCGTGTCTGCCAATACGCCTCTAGGCCGCGCTCTGATTGGTCCGTGTTTTTCGTTAATAACTCCTTAACAATGCCGAAACGGCCATTTTTGCAAAGGAAAATGTCGCTTCAAATGGCCTCAGGAATCTCCTCTTTGCAGGAAGCGAGACATTTTTGGGACACCCTGTAATTACCTGAACATTCAATATTCAAAGTCAGGCTTCAGATTGTATGCTTAAAACTTCCACGTACATACATATCTCAATAGTATATCTATGTAGCACAAAGTGACTATGATGATTTTGTTAAAGGAAGTCTATTGTCTTTTTTAGTAATAAATTGTTATTTTGTTATATTGTTGTATTCTGCGCCTACTTCCACGAGAAATTTCGAATAGTTCTACTTTACACTCGACGTCCGTAGAAAAAACATCGGTGAAATAACGTTTTAAATCATACATTTATAACATTCTTCGTATGCGCCGTTCGAAATCCCGTCCACGGTCTCGGACAGATTGCTCGGCGAGCAGCCGGCGAGTATTACCATAGGCATCACATGCGATAAAGAGGGGTGCGGAAAGTTCTCGGGTTCCGGTAGCGAGCGACACGATTTCAAAGGACACCGGCCTGTCGAGTGGCCTTCGGCCACGCACGGTGCGTATATTTTAGCCGACCGTGGTTTCTGGGATTCCTCGTGGCGTATAAGTAGACCATTAGGCGCTCGACTATGGACATGATTATACTAGGTTCGCGTCCGGCATAAGTCTACTTTTTTTTTATTTGATCAATTCTTTTTTTTCTAACTATGTAATAATCAATGGTATTTTTGTAGAATTTCTTAACTGCCCAACGAACTTTGGTTACTTTGCGAGAAGCATTAGATTCTTCCGCATTCAGTTGACTACGTTTGCCCTTCAAATAATAATGCTGCCATCAGAACTTCAAAGTCAAGTTCTTGCTAGTAAGATTGAACATCTCTAAAACCTGTATCAACAATACATAGATATATTTTTTAGTTTCATAAGAACTTGCAAACCATTTGGATCTTGAATACGATCCGCATTATTTACGCATCATTTTGGTTTGCATAGGAGGTCCTAGCATGTCGAAGATATAGCCCAATCGTCCATTGTTCCATGTTGCATTTTGTTTTGTGACTAAACTGACCAGAAGATACTGTTATGAATATACAATTAAAGTTAATGACACACGGTAAGTTTATATTTCCAAGTACGTTTTCATTGATTTATAACTTTACTTTAAAAGGTATCGAAACATCTGCTTACCTCACTGAATATTAGAGAAGGATGAAATATTTTATTAACGAATCTGGATGATTCATACACAATTGCTCTTCCACGTAAAACTTGAAGACACGTATAGATTGACCGCAGAAAATGTGGAATACTACCAGAATTAAGAGGATGCGTAACTAAAAATGGATGAAATAACGATTGCTGCGAAATTATTTTTTGACGTATTTTACCTTAAAATATTTTCTACATATTTAAATATTGGTTCTAAAGGAATTCTACAAAAATATCATTAATTATTAAATTGTTAGAAAAAAAAGAATTGATAAAATTTTTTAAAAAGTAGGCTTATGCCGGGCGCGAACCTAGAATTAACGAAACATGGTTAATATTTTCAGATGTTATTCACTGACATAGCAGAATACTAATCAAGTTAATTGCATTTTTTAATTATTTCTGTGAAATGTTCAAGGTTTATCAGTGTCCAATGGGCTTACAGAATAAATAAAATGTTACAATCTGAAGATTAGCTTAGTTTTTCACGGAAAAAACGTCGAAAAAATCGGTTTTTATTTTTTTTTAACAACGGCGCCCCTAATCAAAAAATCTGAAAAAATTCATGAACAATAACTATAACAATAGATCGATACTGTAAAAATATAAATTATGTCAACCTAGAACTTCCATTATGATTTTTTACAAGCAGGGTTTTCAATTTAAAAATCTGAATCCTATTGAAAAGTATGCATTTGGGTTCTTGACATGTGTCAGATTTTTACCAGAATTTCTAAACATCATTAACTAGGGAAAATATACCAAAAACTGATGTTTCGATTTTACCCCATAACTACCCTCTCGATCGAGATACAGGGTTGAAATTTTGCATAGTATGTTTTTTCTTGATGCCCTATTGAATGATCCATCGTCGATAAAATTCTGTTCAAGGGCACTTTTGACCATCTTATCCGGCTATAGCCTTTCCAACAAAACTTTATTTTCAGTTAGGGCCTGCAATCAATAAATGCCGGCCCCAGGAATGACGCGGATCGTGTGGGATTGCGGGATCCCGCTTGCGGGATTGCAAGCCCTAATTTCAATTTTTATAATACTAATGCAAATAGGTAAAACATACGGATAAAGAAAGTGTTCCATACTAGAGCAACTGATGCTACATCATTAAGTAAAAAACTTGTGAAAGCCAGATTTTTCGAGACTTTCTATACAGAAGGCAGGAACATTCATTGAAGAATGCGTTTCACAGAATTGGCACGTGGAAGTAACGATTCTTCAGTGACCGATAAACAGCGGCGAAGCGCACTAATATTGGACAGCATAAAGGAACAAAGTCGGCCACGACGGAGAACATGGTTAACAATGAACGTCGATACTTGAAATTATCGATATGTCACCGTTGCTGGCAGGCGAACGTCGAGTAAAACGAAATGTATTGTTCATTGTCATCGTCAGATGTTGAGGTTAATGTTTCCACGATTGTTATACAATCACAATGCTAAGCATTTATTTGTATAGGGAAATTATAAGACAAAATCATAATTTTCATTAATATCTACATAGTATAGAATTTCTGAAATTATCGCCTAATTTTTGTAGTTTTATAAAATACGTGAATTTGAATTTGAATAAACAGTAGATTTGATGCATTATGACAACAAGGACTAGGTGGTATGTACAGTGGCGTGCAAAAGTATCCGGGCACCCTTTAAAAAAGAAAAACTTTTTCAAAATTAGTTCAAACGGCTTGAGTTTTTTTGAGATGTTAGAAGGATTTGTTTACTAGGTGGGGTGTATATAATTTTTTCCAAAAATTGATATTCGTCGGAATTGCAGCCAAGAAAGTAAAGATTACAATTTTTAACTTTTTTATCTGTATCTGTAATGAAAATTTAAAATATACCTTTTGTAGATCTCCATAGGTTATATACATGCGCAAAGTTTCATCGAAGTCGGTTAACGTTGCTATGAGGTACGAACATTGCAAGATGAGAGCTTAAGGTTGAAAGTCGCAGATTTTCTGCCTTTTTAGGGACTTTCGCCCGTATGTGATCAGCTTTAAATGTTTGTAGCTCATAACAACGTTAGCCGAGTTCGATGAAACTTTGTACATACGCATAATTTACCTAGACCGACAAAAGGCGTCTTTTAAATTTTCATTACAGATGCAGATAAAAAAGTTATAAATTGTGATCTGTACACGCTACCTAGTAAACGAATCCATATAGCATCTCAAAAAAACTCAAGCTGTTAGAACTAATTTTGAAAAAGTTATTCGGTTTTAAAAGGTGCCCGGATACTTTTGCACGCCACTGTATATGAAACACTAAAGACGCCAGAAAAATTTAGAAATATTGTTACGAGCTGGGTGTGCACTATTACGAGCCTGAGCCGAGCGGCAGCACGTGTGGCCGGTGAGCGGTTTAAGGTCTCTGCACACCCATCCGGGACAGGCCCCGGAGAGATTTTTTTACATAGCTTTGGTATAGGGAGTGTAGTGAGAACGCTCCGGATCCGGTGTGGTTCCGATTCTCTCCTCGAACGACCGGAGGACCATAATTCTTGCCTTTTCGAGCGCGCGTTGACAGTTCCCTGCTGTGCATGGCACAAAAAAAATGTTTTCAGGGGCTTCACAGCTCCTTAAATAAATTATCGGTATCTCTCCTCTACAATATCATGGAAATAGGATACTTTTCCGGCCTTTGATGGAAAAGCGTCACACATTCTGATATTATACGTACATTGTACGTATAAATTATGTTATGTATTTTTTCCATGTTAGTCTCTTGTTCATAGTATAATTCGTACTAAAAAGCCCTTTTGTAAAAAGAAAATAATTTATTATAAAAATCTATTTAATATCGCTAATGTATAATGTAATTATGTATAATAATAATAATAGTAATAGTGATGTATATTATAATTATATTTTTATTACTATTATTACTATATACATATACTGTATACTATATACATTATTATTACTATTATTATTATTATATTATACATTATTATATATAGGTACATTATACATTATCGATATTAAATAGATTTTTGTAATAAATTATTTTTTTTTTACAAAAGGGCTTTTTAGTATGAACAAGAGACTAACATGGTATGACATTTAAATAAGCAATAGTGTTGGGTTTAGGTATGTATTGCGCGAATGAATGTGACAACCCTTTATAATAAACGTTAGTTTATTAGTCGAACGAACACATGGAATACACGTATATAAAGTGTGAAGAATACTTGCACGTAACACAAAGTGACTCTATATAAAAAACGGAAAGAAAGTGTTCACGGACTGTGACCTGCTCGGTAGGTTAGTTCGGACTGACTGACGACGATTTGCCCTATGGCTCCTTAGGCCTCTAAGTGCTGAAACAGAAAACGTGGCACTAGGCGTGCAATAAAACGCAGGTCAAAAAAGACCTTCCTCTTTCCGCTGCACTCGTGCATTTCGGTGTACACTCCAACAAATAGTATAACATTTAAATAAGCTGACATAATTGCGCGCTTATAGCCACTGCATGGGACGCCTGAACGGGCTATTTTTCAAATTTCTCAAATGTGCATCCCGTACATTGGCCGGAAGAGGAGCCTCGGGGACGACACATGAACAAACAAAGTCTATCGTTAGGCCTGCTCATTTCCACCTAAGATGCGGCCATAGGCCAAATGTTTTGGTTTGGACGTGACACGCTACACAGTATGCGTGAAATGAGGCTTGCCCTTTTCATTCCGATCCAATCGGCGCGCATTCGTACCTAGATACATCCAGTTCTTATCTTATAATTGAGTCATTTTTGCGGACCTTCAAAAATTACGGTCAGGTAAGGTCGGGACACGGCGCGGCGTCCGGCGATTCAGGTAATTGTAAATGCACCGACTGATCCACCGCTATTCACGGGCAAGCTTGGAAAAGCCAATATCCTTTGCACGACACACCAATAACAGTTTAGGTAAAATAAATGACATATCGCGTCCTTTTCTACCGTAATTTTTTTTTACTACGTGAAATTTGTAATTTTAGGACAAACGCTGTCGACCCTCATTTCAGAAACTCAAAAAACTATTCAGCAATTTTATCGACCCAAAATAATAAATAGTTCCTGCGATAACGGACACTTGTCGGTGTAGTGTCTCGGATTTTTTCTATCTTGCAAATTGTTGATTTTACAAATCGATGAAAATCACTTTTTAAGAGCTTATTGATAAAGAGTTTAATAATTTATTTCACCGTAACGATTGTCAGATGATTATTGTTTTTTTTTTCGTTATCATAGCCGTAAATTGTTATTTTGTTTCTTATAACGTTTAAACTCCTTAACAAACGTATTCCGCACCAACTATATACCACAACAAAATCCGAAAAGTTCTACTTTAACCCTCGGTGACATAGCTTCTTAAATAATACAACATATATATATATATATATATATATATATATATATATATATATATATATATATATATATATACAGGGTGTCCCAAAAATGTCTGAGTTCCTTTAAAGGGGAGGTTCCTGAGGCCATTTGAAGCGACATTTTCCTTTGCAAAAATGGCCGTTTCGGCTTTGTTAAGGAGTTATTAACGAAAAACACGGACCAATCAGAGCGCGACCTAGAGACGTGTTGGCAGAGACGGCCGCGCGCGAGAGAAGTCGAGCGATGGTGATACACCGCGGTCGAAAGCAAGGAACAAACAAGGGAAGAAAATTTTTCGAGTCCTATGTCGGATAGTTCAGATTTGAATATGTTGTAGTCTTAGTAGCCTATGAACGAATCTCGAAGGATTTTTCGAAATCTTGAAAAATGTTGGATTTGCAGACGTGTAAAGAAAAGTGGCAACTTTTCTTCAATAAATTATAACACTAGAACTAACGTACCGAGGAAAATGAGATTTTAGGAGCTTATAGTGAACACAGAAGAATATCTATTGAAAATATTTCGATTTGGAAAAAATGATTTTTTCACCATTTACTTTGAAAAAGTTTTAAACAAATGCAATTTTCCTATAGCCGGGACTGTTTTAAAAATTCGAAAGAAAACGAGGTAACAGCTCCAAGTCTCCTCTTTACGGACCTATTTTTGAAAAGGCAGGCACTTTAAAATTGACGGAATTAAAATTATGTAAAACGAACGCCACGAAGGCGCGCGGCACGAATAGCACCGCACACTCTAACACCGTCAATACTGAGAAAACCTTGCTTACCTTGGTTCTCCTGTAGAGCCCCAGCGAGGTGAAAATGATTCCTGTATTCACAAATTATTTTGTGTGCAACATTGAAGCTGCCTAATCGTTAAATTCACAAGAGCATTTTAATTATTCGCTCTATGGAATTATCGAGCAGAAGGGGTCAAAGTCCTTTCACTGCACGATCGGGCCCACATTGTTAATTTATTCACGATCACAATAAAACTATTCACATATATCCATTGGGTCCACAAACGTTGAAAGAAATCCACACAAATGATTCACAGAAATCCACATATCACGCACAATTAGTTCACATTTGATGCACGTAAATCGATCGTTTCGTCTGGCCGGTCCGCGAAAAACTGTCCATGAAAATCCGTCTGCTGTCTATGCTGGCGATCGTAGGAAGACTAGTTCAGAACAGCTGACGAGGTTAACGGCCTTTCAACAGCACACTGCCGATTTTCACTTCAGCAACTGTTCGATGGAACCGTGTTTTCAAATGGAATGGGAAGAGAAAATGACCGCCCCTCTTCAAATCGGGGGTCATTCAGGTATGCTTCTACCACCGAGCGTGGCCATAAACCAGCGCCTTGTGTCGAAGCTCAACCTTGACGATGGCTCGACTTCTGGTTACCAAATGTGTACAATAGGTCAATAAAATGCTAAAAGTTTTAACGAAGAGTAACGGCTTTTTGGGAATATTGCTACTAGACTTTCTTACACCGGTATACGGAATACCGGTATTTTGTGCTAATTTGCAATTTCGTGAAACCGGTATTTGCTAAGGTAAAATACTGGTATTTTCGGTATTAGCTATAAATAATAAATATTTTTTAAGGCATCTACTATTATTTGAAATTTACAAATTAATTTTTCTGATAACGAATTCGATTTAATATCAAAAACTGTATCAGCTATGCTTCCAATAAAGCTGTGTGTGGAAGCATTATGTCGGAAGGATTCCAACTTATTAACAGCGAATGCAACAATAAATTTTATGTTGCAATCACTTAAAGATCAGTACACGCTACTGTCTGTGGAATTATAACAGTGCATTGAAAATTCGTATACAGGAAAGGCATAGTGAACTAGAAAATATTTTAAGGTATTTATATAATTATAACGACTTTAATAAAGAAAACGAAAAGGAAGAAAAGAAAATAACAAGGTCAAATTTAATTAAGTTCGTCGTCAATTTCCTCAAAAACATTTATAAAAAGCAAACACAAACCTATCCAGAAGAATTCGTTGAAGATGATGTTGATGTTAATATCGAAAAAGAATTGTCTCTCGAGAAGAAATTACAATTAGCTGCATATAAAAAAATTTCCGGGCGGTTAGACAGTATTTGCGAACCGTAAGCAAGGCGATTGGGCTCATTCGATGCCCCACGTGCTCTGCACGTTTTCCAAAATATGCCATCGTTTATGGCCATCGATGGAATTTTCATGGAACCGTCCCAGGTACGGTGGCAGGTACGCTTGTATCCCCTTGACTTGAACGAAGGATGCGGAAATAAAGCACTCGACGATGGCTCGACTTATGTTTACCAAACGTGTGCAGTAGGTCAATAAAATGCTAAACGTTTTCACGAATAAGTCAAGCCGCTTTCTTCGTTTATTACCTGTTACGACAACACCTCTCTGGGACACGCGGAGCCCCCGCGTGCGTCACTCGGGGATACAAGCGTACCTGCCACTTTACCTGGGACGGTTCCATGAAAATTCCATCGATGGCCATAAACGATGTCATATTTTGGAAAACGTGCAGAGCACGTGGGGCATCGAATGAGCCCAATCGCCTTGCTTACGGTTCGCAAATACTGTCTAACCGCCCGGAAATTTTTTTATATGCAGCTAATTGTAATTTCTTCTCGAGAGACAATTCTTTTTCGATATTAACATCAACATCATCTTCAACGAATTCTTCTGGATAGGTTTGTGTTTGCTTTTTATAAATGTTTTTGAGGAAATTGACGACGAACTTAATTAAATTTGACCTTGTTATTTTCTTTTCTTCCTTTTCGTTTTCTTTATTAAAGTCGTTATAATTATATAAATACCTTAAAATATTTTCTAGTTCACTATGCCTTTCCTGTATACGAATTTTCAATGCACTGTTATAATTCCACAGACAGTAGCGTGTACTGATCTTTAAGTGATTGCAACATAAAATTTATTGTTGCATTCGCTGTTAATAAGTTGGAATCCTTCCGACATAATGCTTCCACACACAGCTTTATTGGAAGCATAGCTGATACAGTTTTTGATATTAAATCGAATTCGTTATCAGAAAAATTAATTTGTAAATTTCAAATAATAGTAGATGCCTTAAAAAATATTTATTATTTATAGCTAATACCGAAAATACCAGTATTTTACCTTAGCAAATACCGGTTTCACGAAATTGCAAATTAGCACAAAATACCGGTATTCCGTATACCGGTGTAAGAAAGTCTAGTAGCAATATTCCCAAAAAGCCGTTACTCTTCGTTAAAACTTTTAGCATTTTATTGACCTATTGTACACATTTGGTAACCAGAAGTCGAGCCATCGTCAAGGTTGAGCTTCGACACAAGGCGCTGGTTTATGGCCACGCTTGGTGGTAGAAGCATACCTGAATGACCCCCGATTTGAAGAGGGGCGGTCATTTACTCTACCCATTCCATTTGAAAACACGGTTCCATCGAACAGTTGCTGAAGTGAAAATCGGCAGTGTGCTGTTGAAAGGCCGTTAACCTCGTCAGCTGTTCTGAACTAGTCTTCCTACGATCGCCAGCATAGACAGCAGACGGATTTTCATGGACAGTTTTTCGCGGACCGGCCAGTCGAAACGATCGATTTACGTGCATCAAATGTGAACTAATTGTGCGTGATATGTGGATTTCTGTGAATCATTTGTGTGGATTTCTTTCAACGTTTGTGGACCCAATGGATATATGTGAATAGTTTTATTGTGATCGTGAATAAATTAACAATGTGGGCCCGATCGTGCAGTGAAAGGACATTGACCCCTTCTGCTCGATAATTTCATAGAGCGAATAATTAAAATGCTCTTGTGAATTTAACGAGTGGGCAGGTTCAGTGTTTCACGCAGAATAATTTGTGAATACAGGAATCATTTTCACCTCGCTGTGGCTCTACAGGAGTACCAAGGTAAGCAAGGTTTTAAAATAATTCTAATTCCGTCAATTTTAAAGCGACTGCCTTTTAAAAAATAGGTCCGTAAAGAGGAGACTTGGAGCTGTTACCTCGTTTTCTTTCGAATTTTTAAAACAGTCCCGGCTATAGGAAAATTGCATTTGTTTAAAACATTTGCAAAATAAATGGTGAAAAAACCATTTATTCCAAATCGAAATATTTTCAATAGATACTCTTACGTGTTCACTACAAGCTCCTCAAAACTCATTTTCCTCGGTACGTTAGTTCTAGTGTTATAATTTAATGAAAACAAATTCTTTACACGTCTGTAAAACCAACATTTTTTAAGATTTCGAAAAATCCTTCGATATTCCTTCATAGGCTACTAAAGACTACAACATATTCAAATCTAAACTATCCGACATAGGACTCGAAAAATTTTCTTCCCTTGTTTGTTCCTTGCTTTCGACCGCGGTGTATCACCATCGCTCGACTTCTCTCGCGCGCGGCCGTCTCTGCCAACACGTCTCTAGGTCGCGCTCTGATTGGTCCGTGTTTTTCGTTAATAACTCCTTAACAAAGCCGAAACGGCCATTTTTGCAAAGGAAAATGTCGCTTCAAATGGCCTCAGGAACCTCCTCTTTGCAGGAAGCGAGACATTTTTCGGACACCCTGTATATACATATACATATATGTATATGTACATACTATATAAATAATAAATAATTAATAAGTAAATAACAAATAATTAATAAACAAAATAAATAATAAATACATAATATAAAAATTAAATAAATAAAATTAATAATATTAATAATGTTCTCAAGATAAAATTTCAAATATTCTAATGGACGATTTCAAATGTTTTAAAGATATTATTTATAATAATGACAGTACAGTAGCCAAACGCGGAATGCAAAATACAAATTTTCTACCAGAATTGCAAAAAGAACTGGAGTAAAACAAATAATAATATTAAAAATATAATCGATTCCATATCGCGAATTGCGTGTCAGAATTATAATTAATTAATAATAAATTTAGAAAAAACTAGTACCTATCTGCGGCGGTATTTGAACTCTGGTCTTTTGGGTGGAAATTTCAGACCTTACCGCCACGCTACATCGGTTCTTTCTGTAGTTTGAAAAGAACATTGTATTGTATTGAAGAAATGAAATGAAATTTTTCTACCGACTATTGCTTGTTTCACCGCCGAGCAACTGAAACCATCTGCGAGCTAGTCACGCACACGCATACTTTGTATTCTCACTTAGTGACGGCAACGAGTCAGTGACGGACCACGTTGTGCACGCGTTTGCAATAAAGTATTTTTATTAATAAAAAGTGTGTGTGTGCTTCAGTAAGTGTACCTACTGTCCAGAACTATACTGGAGTTTATTATCTCCATTTCAGATAAGTATTTATCTTAAATTTATTATTATTTATTCAAACTTGACTGGCAAAAGAATAATAGAAAAATATTTTATGCGTGCTAAAAAATCTTCGCGTGTATCGAACGATAGTTTTCACCAAGAAGCTTCTGTTTCACCGAACAAAAGTACAATTAGCAATGGAAACAATCTATTAGTTTATTCAGATTTTTCGTCGGATAGCGAAATTGAAAACGACATTTCTGTAGAAAATCTTCAGTTTGAAGGGACTACAGAATGTCAGAATTTTAATGATATAAATGTTCATGTTAGTTTAATGGAATGGGCCGTAAAATATAATATTCCATATGTTGCGGTTAACGATTTACGGGGGGGGGGGGGGGGGGACCAACCGACTTCTTCATCTGAGCTTCCCCCTGTCGTGCTACGCCTGGAGACTGTTCGAAGAGGAGTTTTCTTCATCGAGGAAATCGTGGGAACTAAGAAGAGGAACATTATTTTCGATACAGGATCATCGGTCAACCTTCTGCGAGAAGATTGTGTTGCGAAGCAGGCTAACCCGGCGAGTGCGGCAGAGGTGAAGATTTTCTCGGTCTCTGGTCAAAGACTGCTTGTTCTTGGTAGAGTACGACTTCCCGTCTCCGTTGGAGGTGTTTGGAGCTAGGAGGAATTCTTTCTGGTGAACATGAGCGATGAGTGTATTCTGGGAGTCGCTTACCTCAAGAAACATGCCTGTCAACTGGACTTTACACAGGAAGTTCTCCGTCTGAAGGAAAAATAGTTCCGTTATTGAAGCCCAAAGAAGATTCCGTCCCAGTAAAGAGGAAAATAGGAGCGCCGATACCGGAACACCTTGAAGATCTACACAGAAGATGCTCTGAAAATTTGTCTGGAGCGCATAAGACAGCGTTCACCGAATTATTAACGGAGATCGCAAATGTTTTCGCAAAGGATTCTGAACATTTGGGAAAATGCGACGTCATACGGCACAAAATAGACACCGGAGATTTTCCACCTATAAAGCAAGCGCCCAAACGTTTGCCTCTTCACCGACGTGCCGAGGTGGACGAACTATTGTCGAAGATGGAACAGCAAGGAGTCAAAGAAAAATCGCAAAGTCCCTGGTCCTCGCCCATCGTCCTGGTTAAGAAAAAGGATGGAACTACCAGGTTTTGTGTAGATTACAGGCGTCTGAATAACGTCACAAAAAAAGATTCGTACCCCCTTCCTCGAATAGAAGACACGTTAGACGCCTTGGCTGACTCCTGCTGGTTTTCGACAATAGATTTATAAAACGGATATTGGCAGATATCAATGGATGCAACGCATAAAGAGAAGACTGCCTTTTGTGTTGGAACCGGATTATGGCAATTCAAAGTTATGCCCTTTGGCCTTTGCAATGCTCCAGCTACGTTCGAACGTCTCATGGACCATGTGTTGAGAGGTTTAAGTTGGAAAATTTGTTTAGTCTATCTGGACGATATAATCATATTCGCCAAAAGCTTTGAGGAAGAAATACGGCATCTGCGAAAAGTATTTGCTCGCCTGAGGGAAGCCTGCTTGCTGATGAGCCCGAAGAAATGTAACTTCTTTTGCAAGGAAGTGAAGTAACTCGGTCACGTGGTGCCCGAGAGCGGAGTACGAACCGATCCGGGGAATTTAGATGCGGTGCAGAGCTGGCCGGTACCGAAGGACAAGACCGAGCTAAGAAGTTTTTTTGGGTCTCTGCACCTATTATCGAAAATTCGCGAGGAACTTTTCTGACATTGCCAGACCTCTACATCGTCTGACAGAAGATAGGGAGTGCTTTGTTTGGACCGAAGAGACAGAACACTCCCTTCAAGAACTGAAGAGGATGTTAATGGATTCTCCTGTTTTATCGTACCCATTGGCCGATGCAGAATTCATTCTGGATACGGATGCTTCAAACTTCGCGATAGGAGCAGTCCTTTCCCAGATGCAACATGACCAGTAGAGAGTCGTCGCATACTTCTCCAAGACACTGGGAAAGACCGAAAGAACTTATTGCGTTACTCGGAAAGAATTATTGGCGATGGTGAAATCCATTGAGCATTTTCACCATTATCTTTATGGGCGAAGATTCTTTCTGAGGACTGACCATGCAGCTTTACGCTGGCTGCGGTCTTTCAAAAATCCAGAGGGTCAAGTAGCAAGATGGATCGAGAGACTCCAAGAGTACGATTTTGAAGTAAAACATCGAGAACGCAGATAGTCTGTCGCGAAGACCTTGCGAACCTCAAGATTGTACGCGATGCAAGCGTTTAGAAGCGAGACAAGAAGGACAAGAAATTGGTGGCGTCATTCTCAGGACTGTCTGTGAGACATTAGACTTTCAGGAATGGCAGAAGAAACAAGAAGAGGACGAAGAAATAGGCTTTACCCTGTCAAAAAAGAAGGAGGGCCGGAAGCCGGAATGGCAGGAGATCTCGGCGATGAATCCCGGAGTTAAATATTTCATCTCGATCTGGGATACTTTGGAAATTTACGAAGATCTACTCTTTCGTAGATGGGAATCTTCCGACGGGAGAGAAAACCAGTGGTTATTGGTCGTGCCGAAGGAAATGGTCAATTCGATGATAGAGGATTGCCATGATACTGCGACGGGAGACCATTTCGGAGTGAACAAGTCCCTGAGTAGAATACGTCGGAGATTTTACTGGCCTGATAATCGCAAAGATGTAGAAGACTGGTGTAGTCGATGCCATACTTGTGTCGCGAGGAAAGGTCCGAAGGAGAGGAGCAGGAGACCCCTGAAAATTTATAATGTCCGGGCACCGTTTGAAAGAGTGGCGCTCGACATTGTGGAACCGTTTCCGAAGTTTGCGGCTGGTAACAAGTATGCGCTGGTCGTTGTGGACTATTTTACGAAGTGGCCGGAGGTAATTCCGCTGCCGAACCAGCGCGCGTCGACCGTTGTGAAGGCCTTACTTACACAAGTTGTAAGTCGTCATGGCGTGCCTTTAGAACTTCATTCAGATCAAGGGAGAAATTTCGAATCGACGTTTTTCAAGCAATTAATGACTTTGCTTGGTATCAAGAAGACCCGCACTACCCCTTTTCATCCACAATCCGATGGTCTTGTGGAAAGGTTGATTCGGACCCTGCTACAATACCTCTCTTTTTTGAAGCAGATGATCAACGAGATTGGGATGACTGGATACCGCTATTCTTGTTATCCTATCGGTCGTCCAGGCACGAGACCATGAGGAACACGCCTTCGATGATTCTTACCGGCAGAGAACTCCGTCTCCCGATGGACCTTCAGAGAGGACTTCAACCCGGTACAAAGCAAGAGGAGTACGAGTTTATCCACCAAACGCGAACCAGACTGGCAGTAATACATAAATTTATTCGCCAGAGATTAAAAATTAGCGGTGGTAAGATGAAATCTTGGTACGATGTGTACACTAATTCTATTTCGTTTTCTATAGGCGAAAAGGTATGGATATATCAACCACGAAGGACGAAAGGAAAATGCCCGAAACTACAATCGGCGTGGGAAGGCCCTTACGTGGTACGAGATCGCCTGAACGACATCATACACCGGATTGCTCGTTTTCCGAAAACGAAATCGAAGGTAGTCCATGTCAATCGTTTAGCCCGTTATGATGCCGTACATGGGAACCTTTGACTGTCTCTCGCCCAGGAAGAGGACATGTCTTCGCAGAAGGCGAGGGTGTGATCTCCGTGCCGGCACGCTGGATGGAAGTTGCATTCTCAGGAGGGTACACCCTCCCCTGACTGGTCCATAAAAAGCGATGCACCGGCTCCCACATTGCTGCGGATTGATTTCGGCAGTAATTGGAGGTGCATCCTGGGGGGAGTTTCAGTGGTTGTCTGGAGGTGGAAGGGCGAAACTAGCCGCGGCCGGGACGTCCGCTCATTGGAAGAGGAGGGCAATATTACGGCGGCGTGAATATTGAGAAGTCGCCGTAATGCCGTGATGAACAACCCCTAAGGAATAATTGAAGATAGGTGTTGTCAACGAACTGTTGATCGTTGAACAGAAGAGAGAGACAGAATCGACAGCCGAGCAGGAAAGACATATTCTGAAACCCCGATATATTCATATAAAGTTATAAAGGTTGTATTGTAAATAAAGTTTGTAAATACATATCTCGTGATGCTGCGGCGTACGACGCGAAGTAACAAAAGTCGCAACAATATATATTAGTGTTACACGTAAATGCGATTGTATTGTATGTGACGTGGCAAGTGTTGCCTACGTCCCTCCGAACGCTTTCCCGAGGACCGGACCGCCCTCTGGCTAGACCGATAAGAACTCGGTCATCGTGAGCGATTCTCCGGGAGACGATCCGCATCGGATTGGTCACCTATTTCACGATTTGAGCGTCGCGCCACTTCGGCGCGGCGTGATTCCACAGGACCGGAGCCCGGGTCCAAGGGCCCGGGTTCATCAACTCTCTCTCCGCTGACGGAGTACCCGAGGGCACAGCCGCAAATAGGAAGGCCCGAAGAAAGCGGACCGCGACGAGGACTGCGAGGGATAGGGCGAACACGGGCCGAACAACCCGGAGGCGCCAACGAGGGATTTGGCCGAGCAGGAGCGACCATCGTCTCCCCCTCGCTGCCGCCTCGCCCGGAGGAATGGCCAGAAGTCCGATCCGGAGCGGCTCGCACCGTCCCGCACCTCGTCCGGAAGATTCAGCAAGACCCGCGGAAAATGCGCCGATCCCCGATCAAAAACCGTAGGGCCGGGAACCGATCCTTAAGGATCCGCCCGTGCCGCGCGCTTAGCGTTAGGGGTGCCGCGGGGAAAACCGGGTAGGAGAGAGCGCAGGGAAGTGGGGGACGCCTTGCTCCCCCGTTACCGAGTTGTCGACGGTCGACCGTCGATCACTCTGTCGTTGGCTTTTGGCAAATGCTATCGTAGCGTCTTCGATCGTATTTTATAACCGCGAGTGCTATATCGTTGCTGCCGACCGTAAATAACTAGATATGAACTGCAAAGAACGTTATTACATTAATTTTTGAATGTACGTATAAACATGTAGGAGTGAATCTACATTCTGGTTTAGTGTACAGTCGTAAAAAGGTGTCGCAAAACTCTATATAACGTTGCAAAACACGTCGTTAAATAGTTTTTGAAAAAAATATAAATATAATTGTATATAAATGTTGTATGATATTGGTGATCTGATTTGTAACAGAGTTCGGCAAAAGTTGTTCGTATACGAGATTATTCGTTCTGCGAGATTAACGAATTTTAGATGTCTGCGTCGCGGGCATCGAGTTCGTTGCTCAGCAAACACCAGTAGTGCCGACATACAATGTAATATGTATTATACGAAATGCAAGAGATATCTCTAATTCACTCATACTCACACTCAATGTATCTCACTCCACCTTACTACCGTGACTTACTCTTTCGATGAAAATAACATTAATAAAGTTCGCGGTTCCGTTGTTAAAAAAAATAAAAACCGATTTTTTCGACGTTTTTTCCGTGAAAAACGAAGCTTACCTTCAAATTGTTATATTTTATCTATTCTGTAAGTCTATTGGACAGAAATAATTAAAAAATGCAATTAACTTGATTAGTATTCTAGTTAATTCTAGTACGTCAGCGCATAACATCTGAAAATATTAACCAGGTTTCTAACAGATCGGTTGGTTCAGCGCGTTAGGCGCTCGACTGTAAACATTATTATACTACGTTTGCCCCCAGCATAAGTCTACTTTTCTTTGATTTGAACAATTCCTTTTTCTTTAATTATGTAACAGTTCATGGTATTTTTGCAGAATTCTTTTAGAACCAGTGTTTAAATATCGCGTTAGTTTGAAATGTGCTTGAATTTCGAAATTGTCGCGATCTAAATTCGTTGGCGATTCCTACGAGGTTATCTGTTCGAGAGGCCAATAACCCATAATAATTCAAGTAAAAACGGCGTGACTTTCTGGCCACTAGCAAAGTCAGCTGACAAACAAGGCGATCGGTTGATCACCGTGCAAAACGTTCAAATCAAACTCGCGTCACGAAGGTAAAGAAAGACAAAGAGAGCAGCATACAAATACGTTGAACAGAGACAGGCGGTTAAGAGAGACAGCGCCGCGTAGCGGTTCAGCTGGGAATGCCTCGCGACGCCTGTCCGTTCGACTTCACTTGCTATTGAGGCGCGCTAGCGATCACTTGTCCTACGAGTCTTCGCAGCGGTAAAAGTTCTCCAGTCGAGCTGTTGGATACTTGCTACAAGTATTTGACGGCGAGCTTTGGCACGACTGTGCGACCAGAACGGAGTTCATTACGACATCGTTCTTCTCGCTATCAAGAGAATCAAGCCCTCCCAAGAGTTAACACTCTGGATTAACTGAGTTTTTTGTAACAATTAATTCGTAATCCACTCTCCAGTCGAGCTGTCGGATACTTGTATCGAGTATTTGACGGCGAGCTTTGGCACGACTGTGCGAACGGAACCGATCTCGATTACGAGATCGTTCCACACGCCGTAAGAGAGCATTAGAAGAATAGCGATATGAAATAAATCGATCTCTGGAATTTACAAGATTCCTACAGATATAATCGTGCACGGTTGCGATAGCTGCTTAGGTATATCTAACGTGGCTACTGCTCCAACGCACAACAAGTGTATTTCGGTGTGATTGACGCGAGTTTCGTGTTCGTTCCCCGAATTCACCGTTCGCCGGGAATCGTGTTTTCCGATTCCGTACGGCCACCCGTGTAACACGGAGGACACTCTTTCCGAGTACATTTCCTCTGCCATAAGCACTGGCATACGCCGTGACGTCCCAGTGCTGCAGAAGAACGGATACTCGGATTGTGAAGGTCAATTTCCCTTACACCCTTGCCTTTCCTACGGGATTCGCATATTATTCGGTGTCGGAATTGGCTGGTCCAGCCACAGGTCTCGCAGGTAAGGCCTGGTCTGTCCCCCCCTCCTCTAGGTGAGCGAGCGCGGCACAGCTAGGCAGGCTTGACCCGGTTCAACCAATATAGTCGCACCTGCCATATACGCCGTCGTCATTACGACGGAGATAGTATTGAGAGTGGGGATAGTGACTGGTCTGAACACGCTTACAATACGCCCCCTCTATATATCTCTATATATAGTCGCTTTTGTGCAAGTAAGTGGTGAGTTGGACCACGTCTTCCACCGAGATTTCTATAGCCGCGTGACGTATTGAGTCACTCGCGAGCTTTGAATCAAGGTTGTTGATGCACGGGTTAATTCGGCTGGATTATCGAACTCGGAGCCTTACAACCTCCTTGTAAGATTAACCGCCACCCTTACGCTGACGCCCACGCAGTAGAATCGGTTTAACCGTGACTACGCCAGTGCGAGCGGACGGATTCTCGCTTATCGAGGTTCGTCGAAACATACAGTCCGCTAACTCTGCGTTCTGAGCAGTTTGGCTGTATTCCCCCTCCTTCGATAGCGATTATCGCAGTCAGGAGCGTACGGGAAACAGCGTCCCGAACGGATACGTATCGTATCGCATAGGTGTTTTTCACATCTTCGTTCGTATTTATTAATTTTCAGACGCCAACGTCGTTAGACGTCTCAAGGACAACCCGGAGGAGACCGGAGGGCCTGCAGACCGCCGACCTCCACGGGGATACTTTGATTTAAAATAAACGGCCCACCATTAGGTGGGTCACTATCAATATACCCTCGCTGTACGACAATTTACTTTCCCTCAAAAACTCCTACCTCCTCATATTCGAGCCGCCGTTGAAAAGTCGTTGGAATATATTACACAGTCCACCTTTTTAACAACCAGTATTTACATATTTAAAAAAATATTTTAAGGTACATTACGTCAAAAAATAATATTGGAGCAATTGTTATTTCATCAATTTTTAGTTATGCATACGCTTAATTCTGGTAGTATTCAACATTTTCTGCGGTAAATCTGTACGTATCTTCAAGTTTTAAATAATCTGTTATAGAGAAAAGAAATAAATTGAAGTTGTAGTAATTGCTCAATTGTTGTTGACACTTCCGCAGGATAGGGATAATCACCGAACAACGCGTGCGACAGCGTAACACCTTTATTTTTCATAGCGCTTGTCAGTGTCGAAGCAATGAGTTCGTTGCCCGTACCGGTCGAACGCTAACGCTCGCGCAGGATCGACGATAGATTTTCTTGAGAGACCGCGAGGAGAGCTTTCCTCGTTCTCCTCTCTTCAAGAAAGACTACGAGTGAATGAATTTCACGCCACGACGGCAACCGTCGTCTCGTTGGTTTCCACCACCACTCTTCGCCGATAATTATGTTTTTTTTCTTGAATACCGATCCTCGCTAGTTTCGCAGGCCTACCGGCCCCGGCTCGACCATCAGGTCTCACCGTGCACGTTGCCTCATTCTCAGAAGGGTGGTCACACCCTCCTCCTTGGTCATAAAATCGGGCCTAGATCGCTGCTAACAGCAATCTTACCACGTGGCCTTCATACATGTGGTTTCCACCGGTGCGGCTTCCGCCCATGTTTCGCGATACCAGCGAGAAAACAGCGCAAAAACTCAGTCAACTCTTATCTATAAATACATACTAATCGCACAGCTTACTCTAACGCGCATACAATTGGTTAACAATACAAACGCACGCAAAACGCAACTTAACAATCTAATTCGAAACGCCAACGTAACTGAAAATAAAGGGAAGACATTATACAGTTCGCAATATGATGAACAACATGAACGCACGCACGCACAAACGCAACGCAATACTGCAAAGGAGAGGAAAACATCATTCGGTCCGCAACAATTGTTATTCAATTCCTTTGAAACCTTTGCTTTATGTATCTTGTCTTTTATGTGGAAAAGAAAGGAATTGATTAAATAAAAAAAATGTAAACTTATGCCGGGCGCGAACCTACCACAAGAATGTCTACAGTCGAACGCCTAACACGCTGTCCCAACCGATCTGTTGGGAACAGGGTTAATATTTTCAGATATTCATGCGCTAACGAAGTAGAATACTAAACAAGCTAATTTCATTTATTAATTATTTCTGTGAAATGTTCAAGGTTTATCAGTGTCCAATAGGCTTACAGAATAAATAAAATGTAACAACTTGAAGGTGAGCTTAGGTTTTCACGGAAAAAACGTCGAAAAGATCGGTTTTTACTTTTTTTAATAACGGCGCCTCGAACTTAGAAATCTGAAAAAATTCATAAACGATACTTATAATAATATATCAGTACTGTAGAAATATAATGTTTTGTTACTCTAGAACTTCCATGTGAAATATGCATTTTTTCTATTTTTCTGAGGTTTTTGATGTTTTACAAGCAGGATTTTCATTTTAAAAATTTAAAACGAATTGCAGATTATGTATTCGGGTGCTTGACATGTGTCAGATTTTTCTCAGAATTTCTAAACATCGTTAACTAGGGAAAACAGGCTAAAAACTGATTTTTCATTTTTACCTCATAATTACCTTCCCGATCGAGATATAGGATTAAAATTTTGCACAGTATGCTTTTTTGGATGCGCTATCGAATGACCCATCCGCGATATTATTCCGCTCAAGGACACTTTATACCATCTTATCCGGCTACAGCCTTTAAAGATTTTTTACATTTATATTTTTCAATGCCTACGGTTTTTTTATGGTCGGTCGATTTCTTTTGGCGTTTTCATACAACCTTCTACTTCTCATTGAAATAAACCACGTAATTTAGGAAATAATTGTTATTGAACAACTATTGTACTATTATACGTTACTCAACATTATATCCATTTTACTATCAAAATATATAATAAAACATCACAGACATTTATAATTCTCAATATATTAAAATGCTTGATAATATCGGTGTGCCGATCTTCCTGCTATACCTCGCATCATGTTACATTACGCCCGAATTTATTTCGAGTCCATCTCTTCATGCGAGTCGTTCGCTTTGGTGCGAGCCGATCGCTTCGTTGCGAGCCTCTCGCATTGGTGCGGATAGCTCGCATAGGTGCGGATAGCTCGCACGGCCCGGCTTGGTCAATCGGGCCGAGCTTAGCTCGGCTCGCATTTGTCGGATAGTCGCACAGCCCTAGCAGTTACCTAGATAGGTACTACTGGCTGTTGGATGACGCACTGGCAGTACGGGAACACAGAGTAGTTGAATAATGATACCAAAGTAGATTAATACCGTACTCGCACAATCTATAATGTTACTTGCTTCGATCCTGGAGCGCAAGCTTTGCCGGGATGGAGGAGGGAGACGGCGCACAGTGAGCCAGAATGACGAATTATGTAGCTGTTCACGCCTATTTTAGCACTATGTCAAGACTTAAAGACCACATTGAATAGGTCGTTGGATTAGTGTCAGCTATAACATTATTGAATAAAAAATAATCAAGATGACCAATTTTTTATGAAAAAAAAATTTTTCACAGATTTTATATTGAAATTTGTAGATGACCGAGTACTAATTACGTTTCGTAGGAAGCATAACTTTTCCATTTATGTATACCATTCATCTGAATTTAATAGTTTCCGAGATATTCGTGGAAATTGTTTTTTACCCTCACTTATCAGGGCTGTTTTCACCTGGATTCCTTCCTTTTGAGAGCTAGTGTGTAGTAAGTTCAAATGATTATTAATGATCGTATATTGTAAACATCTTGTAAAATAAGCTTTTTCAATCTCAAGATTCACTGGGCTAGGGTTTTATAGAAAAATTTTATAATAAAGGTAAAGAATCGGAGAGCGATTAGCTCCGAAATTAACACAGAGTCGCATATATCCCACAAATTTTGAAAAAAATGAGAGTCCAATATGCAATTTAAGTCTTGAGTGCAACAGTTTCAGCAGGCTTGGAAACATTTGATATTGGGATTTATACGCACAGAAGTGGTGCGAACAACTGAATTTATTTCATTATTTGGTAAATTATTTAATTTATTTAACTCGTCTAATTTAACTTCAACAAAAACATTTATTAGCGCATTTAATGATAAAGTAACTTACATAGATTACTATAGTAATGGGAAAAATGTAAATTTCTATATAAAATGTATTAGGGGCTGCGAAATAACAATGAAATCTTTAATAAATCTTTGGTCATTTTTAGAAAACGAAAATTTTATTTTCATATTAACTAACATTTAATACGGATTGTCTATGTGGCGTACGTGATAGAAGGGAAAGATTCGTTTAGGATACTTTCCCTTTTTCTAGAAAGTATGCACTGCGTGCGGCCGAACTCGAGTGCGGGCAATAAAACTGACGATTGCCAGAGCTTCGGTCGCCGCGGGAACACTTCCTGATCTTACGCGTTTCTTGGAAAGGACTTTCCCACGATGCCTTTGGAACGCGTAGAGTTTTTTCTAGCCTGGTTGTCGTTGGGACGATTTTCGGCGCGTCCACGAAAACAGGCAGAAGCTCTTTGAATGCCGTACTGTTCGTATCGGTCTTCGTTTTTCAGTAACGTTAGTCGAGCTCGACACTTTTCTTTACGCGTTCTTATTACGCATAGTTAAGAGTTTTTCTCCGTTTCTTTTATTGTTCGTTGTTTGTTGTTGTTAGTACTTGTTAATGTTATTGTTATATCCGTATTAAAGTTTATCGTGTGTTATACGTGAGTGCTAATTATTTTTACCCAGACAATACTATTCCCACAGTCTAGAAAGTTTGGAAGGTCATTCAAGAAATTATTCTTAGTCGATTATTTTCATTCCTTTATGAATTGTACAGGGTGTATAAAAAGTAATGGTCATCCGTCTTAGGGGTGAATCTACACCGCTGGATCGGTGGACATTTGTAAGAGACACTTGCCGCAAAATTGTTTATAACAAAGAAAATTGTTGTTAAAGTTTTTTTTTGCATCAACGCCTTCTACTCGTCGAGAAGAGAAACAGTTTGAAAGGAGCCATATGTCGCAAACAAATAGCTATTGAGATATAAGCTGTGAAAGTTTTTGCAAAATTTGATTGTGTGGAGTTATACGTATAGACAAAAGCCTACTACTACAGTCAACCCGACGGTATCGATGAGACAGAACATGATCGTGTGCGTGCCTCGAGACAAACGAAATTTAAAGAGACAATCGTCGCAAGGCCCGTACCATGTCAATGTCTCCCTGCCCATTCAGATTATACATTTGAATTTGCAAACTATGAAATAAAACCGTATACATATACATTGTTAAAGATAAGAATATTAATTCTACATGATAAAATAGTAATATAAAGTATTCTTACAAATGTTTCATAATGTTTCCTTCGGTGGATCCACGGGACATTACCATTTTTACGAATCCGTCTTAATAATTGTGCCTGTCTTCCAGCTTCAATGGCACCACCCCTGTCTTTTGGAAGAGCTGGGGGAATGGATAGAGGGGAAAGAGAATGGAGTAAGGGTAATCATAGGGGGAGATTTTAACGCGTCAACGGGATGGGAAGGGGGGGAGAAGAAGAACAGGGGGGATGTGGAACGGGAAATCCATGGATACGAAGGTGAATACGGAAGGGAGGAGGCTCTGTGGGTACCTAGGAGAGAGCGGATGGGGGATTATGAACGGAAATGTGAAGGGAGACGAGGAAGGGAAATGGACATACATAGGAGGGAGAGCGAACTTGGTGATCGATTATATAATAGGAAATGAGGAAACAAGAGAGGGGGTGGTAGGGATGAAGGTTGGGGAAAGAATAGAGTCAGATCATCTACCATTGACAGTATGTGTTAAAAAGGTGGACTGTATAATACACTCCAACGACTTTTCAACGGTGGCTCGAATATGAGGAGAGAGGAGTGTGAGGGAAAGTAAATTGTTGTACGGTGGGCCGTTTATTGAATCAAAATAATCCCCGTGGAAGATGGCGGTTCGCGACTCCTCCGTCTCCTCCGGGTTGTCCCTTGGACGTCTAGCGACGTTGGCGTCTGAAAATTAATAATAACGAACGAAGGTGTGAAACCACCTATTCGATACGATACGTATCCGTTCGTGACGCTGTTTCCCGTACGCTCCTGACTGCGATAATCGCTATCGAAGGAGGGGGAATACAGCCAATCTGCTCAAAACGCAGAGTTAGTGGACTGTATATTTTTGACGTATCTCGATAATCGAGAATCCGTCCGCTCGCACTGCCGTAGTCACGGTTAAACCGATTCTACTGCGTGGGCGTCAGCGTAAAGGTGGCGGTTAATCTTACAGGGAGGTTGTGAGCCAAGTTCGATAATCCAGCCGAATTAACCCGTGCTTCAACAACCTTGATTCAAAGCTCGCGAGTGACTCAATACGTCACGCGGCTATAGAACTTACACGCACAAAAGCCACTATATATAGAGATATATAGAGGGGGCGTATATTGTAAGTGTTGTTCAACCAGTCACAATCCCCGCTCTGGTAGTAGCTATATAACACTAGCGACGGCGTATGTGGATGCGACTATGGTGGTTGAACGGGTCAAGTCTGCCGAGATCGTCGTCACGCTCTCTCTCAAAGGAGGGTGACAAGGCTAGGACTTACCAATCAAGACCTGTGGCTGGACCAGTCAATTCAGACACCGTTTTTAGATGCGATTTCCGTAGAAAAGGCAAGGGCGTAAGGGAAATTGACCTTCACAATTCGAGTCTCCGGTATCTGCTGCGCTGGGACGTCAGAGCGTATGCCAGGGCTTATTACAGGTACAGGACTCGAAAAGAGTGTCCTCCGCGTTACACGGGTGGCCGTACGGAATCGGACACACGATTCCTTCCAAGAGTTTCTCTTGAACACTTGCACGCGCAAGATCGACTATCTGCGCACAATAGAAGCGGCGTATAACGTAAGCGTGTTAATCAAGAGTTTCTCTTGAACGGCGGGCAGTGAATTTGGGGAACGAACACGAAACTCGCGTCAACCACACCGAAATACACTTGTGCGCGGTGAAACAACAACCATGCACTTTTTATGTGATCGAAGCACGGTCAATACCGGTGCTCGATCGTGTTCACTATTGCCTCTACGTCTCTCTTCGAATATCCTGTCGCGAGCTCGTAAAGGGAGCGTCGCTCAGTCCGAAAGGTCGTACGGCAGTGAATATATCACGTTCGATTATCGAGAACTCGGAAAATCCGGAGTTCGATATCTCGTTCGTGTTTGTCAGCTCTCTTGTAACGGGTGGAATGATCTCGAGCACGAGACCAGTTCCGTTCGTATAGTCGTTGCCAATAGCGTCGCCGTCAAAGACTTGTAACAAGTATCCGACAGCGCGACTGAAGAGTACTGAAGAGTACGTGACAGGTTATGGTGATCGAGGCTCGAAAAATCCAGAGCTCGATCTATTTATGTCGTTATTATTTTCCGGCTCTCTTACAGCGTGTGGAACGATCTCGTAAACGAGATCGATTCCGTTCGCACAGTCGTGCCAAAGCCCGCTGTCAAATACTTGATACAAGTATCCAACAGCTCGACTGGAGAGTGGACTACGAGTTAATTGTTCCAAAAAACTCGGTAAATCCAGAGTTTAATAACTCTTGCTCGGGCTTGTCAGCTCTCTTAAAGTGTGTGGAACGATTTCGAAACCGATCTCAGTTCCGGTTGCACAGTCGTGCAAAAGCTCGCTGGCAGATACTTGGTACAGGTATCCGATAGCTCGACTGGAGAGTTTTGACAGCACCGAAGACTCAGAAGATGTGTTCGCGTGCGCGCCTCGATAGCAAGTGCTCGCTAGCACGATTCGTGAGCGAGTTACTCCTCGCACATCTCGTGAGCGAGTTACTCCTCGCACATCTCGTGAGCAAGTGACTACGCGAACTGGCAGCGGCGACAAAGCATCGCGAGAGTGTCAGCTGACCCGCTAGGCGGCGCTGTCTCTCTCTTATTCGCCTGTCTCTGTTCAACGTATGTCTATATGTTGTTCTCTTTGTCTCTCTATGCCTTTGCGACACGAGTTTGATTTGAACGTTTTGTACGTTGATCTACCGATCGCCGTGTTTATCGGCTGACATTAGCTGGTAGCCAGAAAGTCACGCCGTTTTTACTTGAACTATTGTTGGTTATTTGGCTCCTCGGAAGAATAACATCGAGGAGGTCACCAACGAATATAGATCGCGATAATCGCGGAATTCAAGCACGTTTCAAACTAACGCGATATTTAAACAGTATGGATTAAGCAGGAAAGGGGAGGGTTAAGAAGGATAGAAGGAGGAAGAAAGAGGAAAGCTACGGGGTATTGGACGGAGGAAGCTGTGAAAGAATTTAGGGAAAGGTTCGGGAAAAGGGAGGGGGAGAGGAGGGTGTAGAGAAAGACTGGAAAGGACTGAAGGAAAAATAAAGGAGGTGTAGGAGATATGGGGAAAAAGAGGGAAGGAAGAAGAAGAGGATGGTGAGATGAAGAGTGCTGAGAAGGAAAGGGAAGGTGAGGGAAGAATTGAGGAGACGGAAGAAGAGGGGAGGAGAGGGCGCTGAATATAAAACAAAGAAAAGGGAATACAAGGAGTTGTGTGAGGAGAAGAAGAAAAGGGAGAGGAAAAAGGGGAAAGGGATCTGGAGGGGGTGAAAACGGAAAGGCAGGTCTGGAAGGTAATAAATAAGGAAAGGAGAAGGGGAACGAGGGTGGATGAAAGGATAAATATAAAGGAGTAGGATGACCACTTCGGGGAACTGTTGGGGGGAGTTGAATGCAGGGTGAGGGAGGACGGAGTAGGTAGAAGGTGGAAGGACGGGGAGGAGGAGATAGAAAAGGGAGAGATGGGATACCGAACGAGGTTTGGAAGTATGGAGGGAGCGAGGTGGAGTAGTGGCTGTGGAGGATTTGTAATGAGGTGTGGGGGGGGGGGGGGTGGAAAAATGGACGGAGAGGATAGTAATCCCATTGGCGAAGAAAGGGGATAGTAGGGAGGTAGGAAACTATAGGGGGGTAACGTTGCTGCAAACGGCGTACGCAGCGGTGCTGGCGGAGAGAATAAGAAAGGAAGTGGAGGGGAAGGGGGTGATTGCCAGCAAGTCAAACGGGTTTTAGGAAAGGGGTGGGATGCGTGGATAATATTTATGTGCTAGCATCTAGTGAACAGACAGGTGAGAAGGAAAAACAGAAGGATTGTGATATTCTTTGTGGACCTGAAAGCGGCTTTTGACTCGGTGGATAAGGAAATATTAGTAAGGGCGATGAGAAAAAGGGGGTTGATGGAAGGTTTGGTGGGAAGATGCGAGGATATGCTAAGGGAAACAAAGAGCAAGATGAGAATGGTGGAGGAGCAAGGGAAAAAATTCTGGACGGCAAGGGGGGTGAGACGGGGGTGTCCACTAAGTCCGCTACTGTTCACGTTGCTGTTGGCAGACATCGATGAAGTGCTGGAGAAGGGGAATTGGGGAGGGGTAAAGGTAGGAGGAATTGGCTTACGCGGACAATGTAGCGATGATGGCGGAGGATGAGGAAGGTATGAGAAGGATGATAGAGGTGCTGGAACGATACCTGGAGGAGAAAAAACTGCAACTGAATGTAGAAAAATGGAAGGTGATGAGATGTAGAAGGGGTGGAGGGAGGTAGAAGAAGGTGAATTGGAGATGGAAAGGCAAAGTAATTGAGGAGGTGAGGGAGCGCAAATATTCGGGGTACGTTATTGCCAGAGACGGAGGGGGGCAGAAGAATCATGTGGAGGAAAGGGTAAAAAAAGGGGCGGTGATAATGGGACAGGTTTGGGGGATAGGGAAGACGTGGTTTGGTAATGATTGAGGTAGGAGGCTCTGGTTGTTTGACAAACTAGTATGGTCGGTGATGAGATACGGGGTGGAGATATGGGGATGGAAGGAGAGCGAAGAGTTGGAAAAGCTACAGGAAAGGTGGCTGAAGTGGGTGCTACGAGTAGGAAAATGCACTCCCGGGTACATGGCAAGGGAAGAGCTGCAAAGGGAGTTGTTGAGGGGGAGAGTGGGCTTAAGGGCATGGGGGTACGAGAAAAAATTGAGAGAGGCCAAAGAGGGAGAGTTGGCAAAACTGTGTTGGGAAGAGATAAGGGAAAGAGCGAGGAGGGGGGAGTAGAGGATGGTTGGAAGAAGGAGACGTTAAATTTCTTTGAGGAGCGGGGTTGGACAGCAGAGGAGGCGGAGAAAATGCTGGAAGAAAGGAGAGAGTCAACAAGCGAGGAAATAGTGAAAACGGAAAAGAATCGACAGAGGGAGAAAAGATGGGAGAGGATAAGAAACTCCAGATACAAGTGGTACGGGATGATGAAGGGAGACGGACTACCGAGATATCTGGGGAAAGGCTGGGAGGAGAGCAGATGGCAGAGAGTGGCGAGGTTTAGGCTGGGGAATGGGATGAGAGGGGGGAAATATTGGGTGGACGAAGAAACAAGAAGAGGAGGTATGTATGAAGCTGGATGAGGAGAGTGGATGGCAAGCGAGGATGGGGGAAGTGTTAGAAGATATGGGGGGAGGGGAGGAGTGGATGAGCGAGGTGGAAGAATGGAGGGAAGGTACGAATGGTAAGAGACTAGGTGAGGATGGAAGGTGAGAACGAAGTAGGAAAGGTTGGGGTAAGTGTTGAGCGTCCGGAAGAGGGGGTCCATGGGTAGGGTTAAGGAGGGTGGGGGGTGGGGGGTGGGGGGTAGCTTTTAAGGTAGTTTATAAGATATCTTTTGTACATAGTGTGCTCTCTCTCCCTCCCTCTCTCTCTCTCTCTCTCTCTCTCTCTCTCTCTCTCTATCTATCTATCTTTAGTTTTTGTTACATCTAGATTTAAGTTAAGTTAAGTTAAGTTAAATTAAAGAGAAAGAGGTGGATGATAAACGAGGCGAATGTAAGAGAATTGCAACCCTTAGGGGAGCCAATAAGGCTTATATTATACATAACACTTATAACAACAAATGAGCAAAACACAAAGGCAATAACGTTATTTAGTAACTTGAAATGAACAGAAATTCACACAACCGTCAGAAATTGCCGGGACAAAAGTATTCGTGCAGCATCATTTATGTCCATAAACACAACAGTTACGATGGAATCAGGACATTCCGATCAATGTATACATTACATTAGTAGATGGCACGTTAGTTTATGTAGTTAGTCTAGTCGTGGTGACTACACGCTAACACTAAATATTTACAATATGGGAAGAAAACGCAATGAAACAACGTTCGAAGAAAGAAAAATGATTATACGGTTATACGAAGAAGGTAAATCATATAGAAATAGTAGAAAGAAGTCGATCAACTGTACAGAGTATAATAAATAAGTATGAAAAAGAAGGAACGTTGCGGAATAAAGAAAGAACCGGTAGACCCCGGAAACGAACTACGAGAGAAGAGCGTAAAATCGTCCGAGCTATTAAAGAAAAACCAGATACCAGTGCATCGGAAATTGCGTCACTCTGACTGCATCCACGCATTCGAGCCTGACACGTCACCATACTCCTGCCTCGGAACCTTCTTGTCAGTCTTGCGTCAATACAATGTCACCAGTTGGAACCCATACGAGATGGCGTCTTGCCACCCCCTACAATCGCGTAGTAGTGAGCGGTAACGGCTTATAATATCTCAACCCACTGCTGTCCCCCTATCGCTCGTACAGGGGGAATTTTTGGGCTACTTGTGGGACATAAGCAAAATGAAAATTTTTATTACTACGTGGAAGATGTAATTTTAGGACAAACGCTGTCGACCCTTATTTCAGGCAAAACAAGAAAGAATTGCGAAGACAGTTCGAAAATCGAGTGTGGCGGAGCAACGAAACATTCAGTGAGTATTTCCATGAAAAATTCATGCTAGCAAATTGCATCCGCATTGACAAGGACGAGACCATTGATCATGTAATTGACGGAATACCGGATCATATATTGAGGGACCATGCGAGGCTGCAGAATTTTCAGTCGAGAGAGACCATTTTAAGAGCTTTCGATAAAATTTCGATTCCTGATAGTCAGTTCCGGTACACAGTACGGAAGAACGAGGAACGAAACCTTGTCCCTGTAAGAAGAGAGGAAAGGAAGACTTCCAGGGGTGTCCTACGATGTTTCAACTGCGGAGAGATGGGACACATATCTCCGAATTCTTCGAGGATGAGGGCGAACAAAAAGGACAGGACGTACGGGAGAAGATCAGACGAAAACCGAAAACAATCAGGTTACAAGTGTATTTATACAAAATACGAAGAACGACGAGTTTCATCGCAACGTCCAGTACGAAACAATAGGAGCGAGAGGACGATTTAAATTTTTATGGAACACTTTCATTGATACCGCAAGTCTGGTAAGTTTTCTGAAACAAAAATGTAGCCATTCGTGACATTTAAATATCGAGGGCACAAGGCGTTACGCGAAGAGGCGGATTCACTGATAATACAATCCGATGTGCCCGAAACGGTAAATGCAAGCGTGAAAAGTACTGAATAGTTACGTTAACCCAGCTCGACCGAGTAAACTGAAACTAAATGCCGAGTTAACATTGACATTGAAGGAACTTCAACCATTTCATTTTTCACCGCAACGATTATGGTATACAGAAAAAAAAGTTCTACGGGAAATCATGGATAACTTACTTGAAAAAAAGGTAGTTAGACCAAGCGAATCAGAGTATGCTTTCCCAATCGTATTAGTACGGAAAAAGAATTCAGAGTACCGATTATGTATAGATTACAGAACATTGAACAAAATATTAGTAAAAGATAATTATCCTCTTCCGCTTATAGCCGATCAATTGGATGTTTTGAATAATAAAAAGGATTTTACACTATTAGATCTCAAAGATGGGTTTCACCACATTCGTGTGGCTACAGAGTCAATCAAACTCACATCCTTCGCAAGGCCAATAGGGCAATACGAATATTTAAAAATGCGAAATAAAGAAAGAAGAAAGACGCCTTATAAATATCGTGTAGGAGACTATGTAGCCATAAGAAATGAGAAGGAGTAGTTTTTAAGTAGTTGTAAGTTTTTTTTTCTGTACATAGATCTCTCTCTCTCTCTCTCTCTCTCTCTCTCTCTCTCTCTCTCTATCGTTTTAGCATTAGTGTTTAAGTTTTACATATAGTTAATTGTAAGCATTTAGATAAGGTAGAGTAAGTTAGTTTAAGTTAGAAATTAAGGATAGGATAAGGATAGGATAAGGAAGAAGATGTAGAGGTAAGAGAGGAGTAATGGATGCGCATTGCAACCCCGAGGGAAGACAATAAAATACTATACCAGACTATGTAGCCATAAGAAATTGTGATAGCACTCCGAGTATATCACACAAATTAGTTCCACGGTTCAAGGGACCGTACGATAGTTCGCGATTTACAAAATAATAGATATTGTGTGGCCGATATGAAAGAGTTTCAAGTTACTCAAAGACCCTATCTAGGGGTATGGGAATACGCAAACATGCGACCTTGGGGTACGGTTAACAATAAGTGCGCTACTGATAAGTAAATTATATATACGTATTTTCGTTGGGTTATGTGCATTTATTAGGGATGTGCGGGCCGCCCGATACTCGGGTTCGGGTCGGGTCGGGTCGCAGAAAGTCGGGCGGGCCGATTCGGGCGCGCGATACTTCATGACATATTGGGTTACCCGAGAGTTTCGGGCTATTCGAGAGTTTCGGGCTGCCCGAGAGTGACTCGACTTCGTCGTGCGGGATCGACAAGAATCGGACAAGTTCGGGCGAGCGATTTATCGCGATACTCGAGATTCAATTTTGCGGTTTATGAAACAGATAATAGTAATTATGGTGTTACTTTCATAACTGATAACATAACTTTTAATATACTAGTATTTCTTTTATAATTACATTAGGTTTATTTGACAATCATGTGCTTAATCTCTATTTGTATTAACATTTGCAATAATGTGCGTTACATGTGAAAAACTTAAAAGACAATGTTTCTGTTAGTCTGACGAATTTGTTACGAATGAAGTTGCATATGTATCGATAATATCATTAAAATATCCTTACGGAGTTACATACACGTAGGAGGTATAAATATAAGGTAAATTATGACCATTTTTTAAGGAATGCTCTTTTTATTAACTGTTATATAACTTACTTAATATCTTCTTATATAACTTATTAACTATCATTAACCTGACAGAAATTCTTAAACGGGAATGTATTATAAAATAACAAAATAGAAATTGTTATGCCTCAGTCGAATGTGGTAAAACTATACATATTAAATGGTGAGCGATATGTTTAATATAATATGATATAATGACTATCTCGGGGTTGCAATGTACATCCAATTCTCCTCCCTTACTTCCTCTTCTTCCTTACCCTATCCTTAATTTCTAACTTAACCTAACTTACTCTACCTTATCTAATTGCTTACAACTAACTATATCTAAAACTTAAACACTAGTGTTATAGCGAGAGAGAGAGAGGGGGGGAGGAAGGGAGAGGGAGAGAGGGAGAGAGAGGGAGAGGGGGGGAGAGAGAGAGAGAGAGTTATAACTACTTGGAAACTACTCCTCCTCCTTCCTCCTTCCAATACGCTTACTTTCATTGTAATTTAACTTACTTTAAAAATTAACTTATCTTATTTAAATTAAAATGTAGGAAACTTAACATTTCAACATTTTCAGTTATTAAGCGTGACCGCGTTTGGGTTACTATATTTCCAGAAGTTGAAAATAAACGCTCACTCGTAACTTGCGTCGCGGGTACAACTAGGTAACGCTGGGCTGCTAATGACAAGATTGGAAATCTTTTACGATGATGGCACACCAATCTATGGTGTTAGTGTCTCCCGAGACGACGTTTTCATTCAAATAAATTTTAATTTCCCTACTTTTTTTATTGTCGAATGTTTCTGGTCCTTCCTCTCGGTTGATTAAGGTTTTATCAAAGAAATCCATTATTTTAGATTTTGTGTTACCTAATTCAAAAATTAATATATAACGGTTAATTTTGAAATTTATGGAATTAAAAATGAAAAATTATAATTTTAGAATCTTACCACTCGTATTACTGTTTATACTAATGTTCTCTTGATTGCTTGTATTCGGTTCATTATGAACTGTAGAAATTTGGAAAGTAAACTTTTCGTGAATTGTATGTTTCTTGTCCGGTGTCAAAAGCTGATCCTTAAAGCGGTGGTCCAATAGCATGGCGTTAATATACAGGGTGTCCCGTAACTGGTGGTACAACCGAGCAGGGGATGATTCTACATGAAAAACTGAGTCGAAAATATAGAATACAATTTTTTGATACAAGTCTTTGTTTTCGAGAAAAATGAGTTTGAAAATTTGTCTAGTGCGCGTGCACTCGGCTTCCTTGCGGCTCAATAGATTCCACTGCCTCACGTCTGGATGTCTCGGAAATTACCTTCGTACTTCTAGATATGTTTACAAACATTGTCAGTATAATGATATCACTTCATCGCTCCTATTCTTTTCCCATCCTTATGAAATTACGCCTCAGTTCTCATTATATCGTCGAAATGGCAACTTATAGCAATCGAGAGTATAACGATATGATTATTGCGGTGGATGCGTGTAATGGTAGTGCTTTAGTAGCGGCTACTTATTACAGAGATCGATACCCTAATCGTCGACATTCTGATCGACATTCAAAGAGTCGTACGGACCCTCGCAGAATACGGGTCTTTTGAAAAACTTCGCAAGCATGGAGGACGTGCCCGAAGAACTGACAGGAGGGTGGAAGAGAGGATTTTGGAAGACATAAACGACGATCCAAGCACCAGCATAAGGAACCTTGCCTCACAATACGATATCAGCCGATCTACCATTAGGCGAATACTACATCAAAAGGGGTATATCCTTACCACGTTCGTAGAGTGCAAGGGCTTACAGAACGTGATTATGTCCCCCGAATGGCATCTTGTCACTGGTTGTGTGAACAACACCGTAACGACGCTCATTTTTTACTAAAAATTTTATGGACGGATGAAGCGAAGTTTACGCGAGACGGCATGTTTAATGTCCATAACTCGCACAGGTGGTCAGATCAAAACCCGTATACCATTTTGCAAACAAATTTCCAAGTAAGGTGGAGTGTGAACGACTGGGCTGGCATAGTAGGTGACCAAATTATAGGTCCTTATTTCTTTCCGGGAAATGTGACATCGGAAGCGTATTTGTATTTTCTTCGAAACGTGTTGCCGGAATTATTGGAAAATGTGCCTCTTGGGATTCGAAGAACGCTAATTTTGCAACAGGATGGAGTACCACCGCACTACAGTTGCGAAATAAGACGTTTTTTAAGTGAAAATTATCAGTGCTGGATCGGTCGCGGTGGCAGAGTACCTTGGCTGCCACGATCTCCGGATTTGTCACCGTTATATTTTTATTTGTGGGGTCAGGTAAAAACCGATTGTGTATCGTGATGACATAAAGAGCATCGAACAATTACAACAAAAAATTGTGATAGCGTTTGAACACTTAAAACAACATAATAATTGCACATTACAAGTGGTTCGAAGGAATTTAATATGAAGAGCACAATTATGTCTACAACAACGTGGACAGCACTTCCAGCAATTTGTGAATTAAACGAATTCCTCAAAGGTAATTCTAACATTGTAACCTCGACCTTCGATTTATTCGATGTATACAAACCTCGAAAACCTTTGCGAAAAAAGGTTGAGGTAACTCAGAATAAAGTCCGTTGAGCCGCAAGTAAGCCGAGTGCACGCGCAGTAGACAAATTTTCAAACTCATTTTTCTCGAAAACAAAGCCTTGTATCAAAAAATTTTATTCTATATTTTCGACTCAGTTTTTCATGTAGAATCACCCCCTGCTCGGTTGAACCATATATACATATATACAGGGTGTTTTAAAAATGTCGTTCTTCCTTGAAAGGGGCGGTTCCTGACACCATTTGAAGCGACATTTTCCTTTACAAAAATCCCCGTTTCGGAATCGTTAAGGAGTTATTAACGGAAAAACACGGACCAATCAGAGCGCGACCTAGAGGCGTATTGGCAGCAATGGTGATACACCGCGGACGAAACCAAGGAACAAACAAGAGAAGAAAATTTTTCGAGTCCTATGTCGGATAGTTCAACTTTGAATATGTGTAGTCTTTAGTAACGTATGAACGAATCTCGAAGGATTTTTCGAAATCTTAATAAATATTTGTTTTACAGACGTGTAAAGAAAAGTGTCAACTTTTTTTCATTAAATTATAAGACTAGAACTAACATACCGAGGAAAATGAGTTTTTAAGAGCTTATAGTAAACACATAAGAGTATCTATTGAAAATATTTTGATTTGGAAAAATGGTTTTTTCACCATTTATTTTGCAAATGTTTAAAACAAATGCAATTTTCTTATAGCCGAGAATTTTTAAAAAATTCGAAAACAATGAGGTGATAGCTCCAAGTCTCCTCTTTAGGGACCTATTTTTGAAAAGGCAGACACTTTAAAATTGACGGAATTAAAATTATTTGAAGCGAACGCTGCACCGCGATACTACAGTCGCGAACGGTCCCGAAGGCGCGCGGCACGAACAGCTGTTAAATACGCGACCTCCGCACACTCTAACATCGCCAATACAAACTGGTAAAACTCACTCTGTGTCAATGATATTAATTACTGGGAGCATTGTAATAACATTGCCCAATAGACAACACAGTATTAAAATTAAAAAACCAAATACGTACTAGACGGAACTAAAGGATAAAGAAAATTGCAATTTCGGCTTCACCTTTTAGTTATTATGTTACGTTCAAAGCTCAGAAAATCTTGCTTACCTTGGTTCTCATTTAGAGCCCCAGCGCGGTGAAAATGCTTTCTGTATTCACAAATTATCCGTTGTACAACATTGAATCTGCCCACTCGTTAAATTCACAAGAGCATTTCTAATATTCGCGCTATGAAATTATCCAGCAGAAGGGGTCAATGTCCATTCATTGCACGATCCGGTCCACATTATTAATTTATTCACGATCACAGTAAAATTATTCGCAAATATCCATTGGATCCACAAACGTTGAATGAAATCCACACAAGTGATTCACTGAAATCCACATATCACGGACAACTAGATCACATTTGATGCACACCTAAATCGACTGTTTCGACTGCCTGTGCACGAAAAATCGTCCGTCCATGCTCGCGACCGTAGTAAGACTAGTTCAAAACAGCTGAAGAGGTTACTGGCTTCTCAACAGTACACTTGAAAAGGCGCCGCTCGTCACCAGGACGCTGCTTTTCGGCATCACGCCGCTTCTTTGCGGTGCCACGCCGCAAAGGACGCAGCGCAGAGCCAAAATGAAACGCGAGTTAAATAAATAACGGAGCACCGATTAACATTCGCCTTAGACTGCAGTTCGTCCCGAATACGACCGACGGCAGTGTGCTGTTGAGAGGCTAGTAACCTCGTCAGCTGTTTTGAACTAGTCTTACTACGGTCGCGAGCATGGACGGACGATTTTTCGTGCACAGGCAGTCGAAACAGTCGATTTAGGTGTGCATCAAATGTGATCTAGTTGTCCGTGATATGTGGATTTCTGTGAATCACTTGTGTGGATTTCATTCAATGTTTGTGGACCCAATGGATATGTTCGAATAATTTTACTGTGATCGTGAATAAATTAATAATGTGGGCCGGATTGTGCAGTGAATGGACATTGACCTCTTCTGCTCGATAATTTCATAGAGTAAATATTAGAAATGCTCTCAGGAACCGCCCCTTTTAAGGAAGAACGACATTTTTGGGACACCCTGTATATAACTGACAGAGATATAGAAGATTTTCATTTAAACGTTCATACATATATCTTGTAGAAGAAAGATAAACCAAACTACCTAGGTGTTTAAGGTACAGTTTAAATTTTATCTGAAATATATAATAGTTGTATTTCTGATAATACGATAATAATTTCTTATATTACGAAGTGTATATGATGAGAAATTAGAACAATCATCGGGCCCAAATATACCTATATTTGAAAATTTTCAAGTTTTTTTGCTCTAAATCAATAAATCAAATTTTATAATAGGAATTAATTAGGAATTAATTAATACAGGATTAGTAATGTTGCAGAAGTGCTGGAGTTTGCAATGCAAACTTTAAAAAACGAACAGCAACCATGGGACGATTACCCATAGTTTATAGAACTTGTAATTATTTTCTTAGACGAAAATTGTGCCAAATATTGCGCTTTTCGAGCTCCGGGAGCTTTTCATCACGCTCGATGGATGGCCAAAGCAATATATTATTTAAAAATATATTTATTTAGTAAGGAATTTACCTTGACCAGCGAAGAGGCCATTGGAATTCGTGACATTTGTATTTTCCTTGCGAATTTATACTGAAAAGCGTGGATACGAGCTCCAGTTGCAATAAAGGCTCCGCTGCAAGATTTTAAGTTCCTACAAAATTTTTACGCTTTCCTACACTGTTTGTACTTATTGAAATATACAATCATTCAAAATGATGTACAATATTATATGGACAAAAAAATAGACCATTTTATTTTTCCACATTCCAAACGATTCTTTGCAAAATTTTTAATACCAACAACATTTTTGGAAAGAGATCCTTATACACTCATTTCAAAATTGGAATGAACATAGTTCAAGGACTGATGGCGGTCAATGATACCATTGAACGGGGTGTTAAACTAATGGAGGATTATAATAAAATTTTATCAAGAAACGAATAGTAGAAACAATATATACTAGAATCTGTGATGGAATATCGAAAGCAGTATCCTGACGCCACAAACCAGTATATGTCCCACTCCCGTTTTTAGACTATTGTTAATGTATGCAGTAGAGTTTTTTGGAATTACTTCGAAAGGGTTTACACGGGCAGAAAAGTGTTTCTTACCAAAGTTAATCAGCATTTAACCAACAAGAAATTTCAATTTTTTAAATTAAAAAAGAAACCAATTTTCAACAAAAAATCAAGGTCGCTGTCATATCTTTAAATGGAACTGGGTATTTTTAACTTCATAATATTGTAGGTGACGTCGAAATGCATTCAACGACCTGCTATACGATGACTTTCAGATGACCTTGAAAGAATCTATCTCCATGAATCAATTGCCAAAATATTTGAAATATTTCGACGGTACGTAATAGCAACGCCTCGCATTTAGAGGTAAACAAATGAACCTAAACATTGCTTCAGAACTTAACTCACAAAAAATCAAATTCATACGGACCCAAATTGAAACAATTTCATGTATCGAACTAAGAGACCTTGCGACACAAACGCACAACAGTTGAGGAAATGAGCATTCACAATGTTTACGTTCATTTGTTTACCTCTAAATGCGAGGCGTTGCTATTACGTAACGTCGAAATATTTCGAATATTCTGGCAATTGATTCATGGCGATATTTTCTTTCAAGGTCATCTGAAAGTCATCGTATAGCAGGTCGTTGAATTCTTTTCGACGTCGCCTACAATATTATGTAGTTAAAAATACACAGTTCCATTTAGAGATGTGACAGCGACCTAGATTTTTTGTTGAAAATTGTTTTTTTTTAATTCAAAAAATTGAAATTTCTTGTCGGTTAAATACTGATTAACTTTAGTCAGAAACACTTTTCTGTCCGACCATCCGAAGTGGCTGAAAAATCGTGGGGACTAATTTGTGCCGCACCCTGTATACGTAGTAGTAGTGAGTAAGCTGCCGGTGCAGCGGTCGTGGGACTCGTGCCGAAAGAAAAGTTGGAGTAGACATGGTGGGAACTGATTCGTCGAGCAGGCGAAGAGGAGACTCAGCAACATCTGTTCCGAGAGCCAGCGTTAGACACCCCGTGTTTAGAAAACTAAGTTTAGAAAATTGCAACTTAACTCGTTAAGAACTCACTAACTGAGACGTCTGGATAGTTCGAACTTGGGAGACGATTGGACGCAGAGGGATACAGGACACCCCCCGCGGCGGGAAGGGTTCTTGTGGAATAATCGAATCTGAAAAATGATCATTTACAGTCGTTTAACGCTCTAAATTTTGGCGGTCAAAGACGACTGTGGTCAAATTAAGCAAGAGCTCATTCCCGTAAGTTCACATTACCTACGCGACGAGTCGCAAGCGCTACTAACTTCTCCTTCTACTATTGCAATCAACGATGGCCGAGCTGAATTACAGCTTATCAAAATTATAATGGTACGCAATACACAACTATGTAATAATTCGGCCTCGAACGATTTAGCCTACGTTCTTTTCACAAACCTCAAAAGGTGAATTTATCTTACATTAAAATACATCAAGATACTTTACGTTACGGAACAATAGAATAGAATACCCTACGTCTCACTCCCCTGGGAACACTAGTAAGATCGTCAGCAGAAAAACGCATTTGAAACTCTAATTATCGCGGTATCCAAAACGTTTACCGTTGCGAAATATCACGGAATGAAACACTAATAGAGGTCCGGAAACGGTCCCTCTGGGACCTACGAAAAGTTACTCGAACCATCACAAAAATGCGGGAATTAAATTGGTCGGCTTACCCAAAATTGAGTCCCTCCGTCTTGATGGTGGTCGACAGTAGAGACTCTCACGAAATTAGGAACTCACTTTACATATCAACTGTTCGCGACTACGTCTAATGCAACGGTAATTCTCTAATATCAGCAGTTTGATAACCCAAAAGTAGAGTATCCCCTTTTATCACCATGTATTCCCTTACACTAACAAGTCGGGCAGTACTGTCGCTATGTAGCGCCGAACGTTACGGGGCGATATGTGAAATAAGGATAACTGCAAATCAATCTAATATGCGGCATTGTCTTTAAATGTAAACACTGCGTATTGTCTTTAAATGTAAACACACTCTGGAATGTTCAAGTATAGTAATGACCGTTGTACTAAAAGGATCTGTGCAAATGATAAAACTGTGAACATAAAAGAACTAAAACCTTTATTAAACAACATATAAAAACACAACAGGTTATGGGCCCAGGGTGCTAAGTAAAACTAAAATCAACTAAAATCAATTTAATTAAGAGTTTAAATAAATTATATTTAAATCCACAAATGTATACGATTTAATAATCGGGAAAGAAATACCTGCGAAAGATTGAACAGAAAAGAAAAGAGCGGAAGGGTTGCTCAAGGATCCGAAGGCCCAAAGATCTATAATAATCACTATAGGTACAACGAAAACCACAAATGCACATCCTGATTTATGGCAGTTCCAAGGTAATTTTTAATAAATTAATTACAATATATGGAAAGGATACGGAGCAAATGAAATGCTCCCTGCTACAGGAATTTTTTAACTACTCGTTTCCTAAAGGAAGTGATATATCCAGATACGTATAGTGAATCACAAAAATATTCGGACACTAAGGTATGCTTGACTTTAACGGCCTATATCATCGTTAATTATGGAAGAAATGAACTGAAACTTGTTTCTTTTGGATAGAGTACTTATTGTACTTTGGACATACATATGTGCAAATTATTAAGTAATCTTAATATACTTACATAATATTAAATATTAAATCAAATTACATTCAATTTAAGCGTTACAAAAATATTCGGACAGATACTTCGTTTCTCAATATATTTACAAATAGTGCTTGATTAGTTTCCTAGAAATGTTCGACGCGAAATGTAGCCTTTGTTTACAAGTACGTTGCAACGGGTTCAGTACCCAGCCGCCAGTGTTACCGTACAAATCAGTCATTACACCGTCGATTACCATGGAAATGTATCGGAAATGTAAAAACATTTCATTTATTCTCCGCCAACTAGTAATTTTTATCGGGAAAAAGGAAAATCGTATCGCCAAATCGCTGCTATGCTTCATTTAACCCTCTGTCTACCAAGCGGGTCCATTGGACCCGACTGTATGTAGATACTGCGGTTATTTAAACTTTAAAAATTCTTGGGATCTTGTCGTTGCATGACTTTGTTACTTTTCTTATTTTTTATTATTTAAAGCTGAAAGATTTTTTTTTATATTTACTACGTTTTGTGGAATAAATTTTCTATCGCAAACTACCGATGGGGTCCATTAGACCCATATGGTTGCTTGAGATATGATAGTGTATTTACGGGTTTCCCCTGCTTATGCGACATTTAGGTTCTTACCCTTTGTTTGGATAATGCTTCGGGGTTTCCCCTATATTTGTCTAAAATCTCGAGTAACAATAAGTAAACAGTACAGATTGAGTTGAAGCACCGTGCAGAATTACATTATTCGGACATAGTTTTTGCAGTTTCTGTGCTTTTTTTGATTCAGGTAGAATATTAGATTTTATAATTTGTTTTGTTTATTGATGATGAATATTTTTAGCCTCTGAAAATTTACAGGATGAAGTGTCGAAAAGCTTTGAGTTTTGCAGAGTTAGAGAAAATAATAAATGAAATGAGTGACATAGAATACGACAGTGATGACAGTGAATATGTTTCATCCAACGATGAGGGAGAAATAGACGTGATTGAAGGTTTGCCAGATCAAGAAGTTTCGAGACAGGAAAATAATTCTAGTGATTCCGAGTCCAGTGATGAAAATTCAGTAGCTACCAATGAAGATGAAATTGACGTTTTTGCGGCAACTAGCAGCGACCGAAACAAAAATTTTGTGTCGAAAAATAATCAAGTGTAGTACGAAAATCCAATCAAAGTTTCTCATGGTTGACAAAAGTAGAAAAACATTCTACGGGAAAAATCAGGACCTACACGATGTGCCAATCGAGAGGTTGATAGTATATCTTCTGCTTTCTTGATTTATTTTAAAAAACCGCTTACGGAGATTATTATCACATCGACAAATGTTGAAGGAAGTAACATATATGGAAGTAAGTGGATACCGCTTGATGAAAATGATTTTCAAAAATTTATAGTTGTTCTGATACTTATTGGAGCTTATAAGTCGAAAACTAAGGAAATTTCTCAGTTATGGAGTCAAAAAGATGGACGAAAAATTTTCAACGGTATTATGAGTCGCACTAGATTTCAAAGTATTCTGCGAGTGCTTAGATTTGATAATGCCGCTGAGAGAAGGATAAGACGGTCTCCAAACAAACTACAGCCAATTCGCGAATGCTTTGAAATTTGGAATGGTTATCTGCAAGATGGATACGTCCCAGACTGGAATATGACTGTCGATGAACAACTAGTAACATTTAGAGGGAGGTGTCCCATTAGACAGTACATTCCATCAAAACCGGGCAGATATGGAATCAAATTTTGGGCAATTTGCGACAGCGTTACGTCGTATGCGTGGAAATTAGAAGTCTACACAGAAAAAGTTGGTGAAACGAGAGAAAAAATCAAGGCGAAAAGGATCTGGACGTAATATTACATGCGATAACTTTTTCATCTCATATTCTCTTGAAAGCTATTTACTGTCTAAAAACTTAACTATGGTTGGAACAATTCGCAAAAATAAACCCGATTTACCTACTTCTTTCACAAATGCCAAAAATCGCGAGACTTATTCCACAATGTTTGGTTTTCAAAATGATAGAATGATTCTTTCATACTGCCCAAAAAAAGGAAAAATTGTAACATTACTAAGTACACTGCATGATGACAAAAAAGTGGATAATACTGCAAAAAAGAAACCCGAGGTTATTCTAGACTACAATAAAACTAAAAGTGGTGTCGACACTATGGACCAAATGACCAGAGCATATAGCGTAAGAAGAATGACAAGAAGATGGCCAATGACCGTGTTTTATAATATGATAGATATTAGTGTTATGAATGCATATATAGTGTGGTTATCTCTGAACAGAAATTGTGACAAAAAGTTACGGAAAAGACGAAATTTTATAATAGAATTAGAAAAGGAACTAGCTCAGGTGCGTAAAGAGAAAAGAAGGTTAGAAGAAGTAGAAGCTTCCACTAGTAGTGCACATGAACCACCAAAAAAGAAAAGTCGGTGCAGCGTGTGTCCATCTAAAAAGGATAGAAAAACTAGAACAACTTGTCAAAAATGTAAACGATATGTATGTGGCGAACATTCTAAAATATTCTGCAATAACTGTATTTAATAAAAGTATTTTGTAACATTTACTTCAACAATATACAAATGAGTAAGCAAAATGCAAATTTTATTTTATATACATATATATTAATATATAATATATAATAATATATAAAATTATAAATTATGTACCTACTACAAAAATACGTAATACAAAAATATTACTTGTAAAATTATTAAATATATAAGTTCAAAGTGAATAAATATACCGTATATTGTACACGGGTCCATTGGACCCAGTACGGTAGATAATGAAAGTTTTTTTTACGGTAGACAGAGGGTTGAAAAAAGCACGGTGGCAGTTATCGTTAATAGATACAAAAACGAAGACAGGATTGGCTCACTACTACAAAGTGGTCGGCGAAAGATAATAAAAAGGAGAGACAAGCGGAAGATTAATCGAAAAGTCAAAGAAAATCCACGATTGTGTGCTTCCACATTAACAGCAAAATTTCAAGAAGAAAGTGGGAAAAATATAAGCACACGAACAGTTCGGAGAGTGCTTAAAAAATGGCTACAATGAGAGAGTGGCTATTAAGAAACCGTACATCAGCAAAATAAATAGAAAGAAACGTTTTACTTTCGCAAAAGATATGATTTCGAAAGAAGAATCGCGATGGAGTGATATCATTATCGTTGATGAATCTAAATTCAATATATCTGGTTCGGCTGACCAACACATGTTGGGGCGTAAGCCAAATAGAGCTCTAAATCCGAAAAATTTGCGAGCCACATTCAAGCATGGTAGAGGAAATGTTGTGGTCTCGGGGCGTATATCGAGCAGAGGAGTAGGAAAACCTGTTTTTATTGAGGATATTATGGACAAAATCAAATATTTAATTATTTTAAAAGCAAATTTAATGCCAAGTGCAGTCAGTATGGGTATTGAAAGAAGCTTCACCAGGATTACGATCCGAAGCATACAGCACGGATTGTTTAAGAGTACCTACTATATCATCGTTCGAAAGTCTTACGGCCTGCTCCTCAGTCACCAGACCTTAACCCTATAGAGAATGTACGGGATAATTTAAACAGAAGAATAAGAACAACACCGATAAAGAATAAAGAAGAATTGAAAAAGGGATTAAGAGACGAATGGGAGAGAACAAGTATACAATATCTTCAAAAAATTAAATTTAGTATGCCGAAACGTTAAAAACATGTGATAAAACAAAAAGGTAATTTAAAAGTTAAATTTTAGTTTAAAAAGTATTAATTATGTATATTGTCTGAATATTTTTGTAACGCGAAAAATAACTGTGATTTCATTCAATGTTTAATGTTATATAAGTGTTGTGACGTTGCAGATTTTGCGACGTCACTTTTCCGTTATTCTTCGCGGCCGAAACAGCATTTCGAATGTACCGGATCGCCATCTAGCGTACCGAGCCGACAGTCACGAATTTCGAGAGCGCTCCCCGAGGAAATTCCGCGTAAATCACCAACTGGTGGCAAATTCAAACCGCGCGCGCCGAGTACGGCAAGTTTCAGGACGTGCCCCGTGCACCACCAGCCCTCTCAGGATGCCTAAGGCGGCTCCCTTCGTGGGATCTCTCCTCGCGATTTTGCAGGCAACCCGAAACGTCCAGTGCACTGGTTAAGAAAAGGACTGCCGACACACACGGGCCGAACAACCCAGAGGCGACTCAAGCCTAGAACCCCTCCAACATCGGACTTTCCTCTAGAGGAATTCCACCTAAAAGGCCTTGACGTCGTCTCATTCCGCAGGAAGGGGTTCTATAAGCGTGCGTGGTGTGGAAGCGTCCTGGGACCGCCTTGGACGACCCGGTCACCACGCGGCGATCGTTATGGAAAATTCGGATGTTGTCTAGGGCCAGGGACCATCCGTGGGAGACCCATAAATTAAATATTTCGCATGCGAGACCGACCAATTAGGTAATCCGAGTAATGTATATACCAAAATGTTCGTAACGCTTACAACATCGCCGGTTGGCAGATCGATTAGGGCGCACAATCTATTTTTAATCGCAGAATACGCGACCAGTAACTGCAAAAAAGAATTCATGAGCGAGCTTCATGAATTATTTGAAAAACTAGAATTACATAAAAACAACAATTTTTACCTCCTTGCGGGTGATTTAAACGCCAAACATTCCGCGCGGAGTAATCCCATAGACAACCATAGAGGGGTAGCGCTTATCAATTGGATATCGCGAAACCAGATAACATATAGAATCTCATTGCTTCACACATTAACTCCATCCTTTCCCAAAAGTGGACCCTTCATTGACATCTGCATAGCTGACAACAGATTACAATTCCACGATACACCCGCACACGAGAGACTCGACGCTACCGAATACGACAGCGACCATAAAGCAGTGAACATGACAATATCAATAAGAACCCACGATTATCTCGAAATAGACGAAGCAACCCCCAATACAAAATATAATTACCAGAAAGCAGACTGGACGAAACTCTCAACATACTTAGATCAGAACGGCAAAATAGACATGCCCAATAATAGAAACCTCACAACAGACGAAATCGACGGATACATAGAACAACTTAACACAGATATCACGCAAGCAATAGACAATGCAGTACCACGAACCAACACTAACTACAACTCAACGGACAGATACATCACGACAGAAATACGAAATCTAAGAAAACGAAAAAGTCACGTATTAACACAGCTAAACAGACTAATAAGAGTTACAAATTACACAAATGCACACGCCACCCTCGTATCAGCACTAAAACAACTGCTGAGAAACACAAGATACGAGATTAAAAAAGCTTTTCAAAACTCGACAAACTACTGGAAACAAAGAATCTCACAAATATCCACACTAAAATCCAACGATCTCTTCCCATCCATCAACAATATCTTCCGACCAAAATGCCAAAACAACATCGACACCCTAAAAATTCCTATTACAAAACCCCTTTCATTATCAAACGCCAATATAGATCAAAACAACGTACAGTCAGACGAACATAACAATCTTCTAATCACCGATACACAAGAAAAACGAAACGTATTAGGGGTACATTTCGAAGCAACGCACACACAGAACTCGCACATGGGCAAATACGAATTAAGAAACATAATTCAACAGAAAGTACAAAAAATACAAATCGAACTGGACGAAGACGTACGCAAAGACAAAACAGTATGCACCTTCCATGACGAAAACACCGCAACAAACCCGAATACTGACATTGTACCAAAAAATTTCTTCACCTCCTACTCCGAACAACAAAACACATTCAAACATCTAAACAATAAAAAATCATCTAGTTTCGACAATATACCACACGCAGCTCTCAAAAGGCTACCCCTCCGGTACATCTTCTATTGCACGATATTATTTAATAATTGCCTAAACCGTGCACACTTCCCCATAGCCTGGAAAGCAGCGAAAGTGATGGCTTTAAAGAAAGAGGGTAAAGATGGTGAAGAGCCGACCAGCTACCGACCTATCAGTCTTTTGCACAACATAAGCAAGATATTTGAAACCACAATAAACAACGCAATCAATTTATTTTGCACCGACAATAGCATTATCCCAGAAACTCAATTCGGCTTCAGATTTAAACACTCCACTATCCACGCAATAACGAAATTTACCTTTGATATATGTTGGGCAAGAAACGCTGGTGACTGCGTCGGAGCGGTATTCAACGACCTTGAAAAAGCCTTCGATGCTGTCTGGATGGATAGACTATTCCTTAAAATGTTAAAGAAAAAATTCCCCCTCACCTAATTAAAATGATGTAGAACATGGTACACGGAAAATCATTCCGTGTAACAGAAGGGACCATCACCTCCGAAAAATTATTCCACATAAAAAACGACCTACAACAGGGCACCGTCAATTCCCCCACCCTGTTTAGCATATATATAAGCGATCTCCTACAAATGTACGGCCTAAATAGCGAACCACACATGAAAGCAATAGCCTTTGCAGATGACCTGCTAATATACATAAACAACAATAAGCTCTCGATAATACAATAAAGTTACAAGAAACATTCAACAAAATTCAAGACTACTTTCACACATGGAAACTTAAAATAAATATTAACAAATGCGAAACTATACTCTTTCGACCATATATCTCAACTATCTCTGACGCCAATTACAACGTAAGAAAACATTCCAAAGATTTTCACCTTTACGACTCCAAGAACAGATCAGAAAAAATTCCTCATAAGAACGTGGTTCGCTATTTAGGCGTATATCTAGATTTCAAATTAAACTACACAAACCACGTAGAAACGCAAATAGATAAAGCACAGAAATCCTCCCTAGCCACCAAAAGACTCTTCTACTGTAAAGACCTGGATACGAAAATTAAAATCATGTGCTACAAGCTTCTAGTACGACCGATTTTAACATATGGAGCACCAATGTGGTTCAACATAAGCGGAAGCACAATGGAGAAACTTAGACTCTTAGAAAGAAAATGCATAAGAGCATGCCTAAATAAATATAAAACTCCCGAATCAAACTACGAAAAATTATACAGCAACCACAGGCTCTATGAAATGGCAAAACTACCCAGAATAGACATTTTCACACTTAAACTCATTCGTAACCATTGGGCAAACATTCCAAATATACAAGAAAACAGTCAAATATACGCCTCAGTTTACCCCTACCCACAATACCACGAATCAACCAGACATACAGGATATACACCCCCAGAATCGTTCATACACTTCGACAGCAACGGACTTATACAAGACAATTACAAACAAACGATCATATACCACTACAATAGAAAACATATGACAAAAGAATACTCTACGACAGCATCAATTTTGACAACCCAGAAATCCGCTTTAGATATAAGCTAACAAAATACGACAAAGACATCATTGTAAAGGAAGACCCAGAAAAATATTGGTGGTTCCGAAAATAAAATTAACAGGTACACGTACAAATAATAAATATTAAAACAGCGCCCCGTCCTCGATAGTATAGTGGTCAGCATCCCTCCAGTCTGCCTTGAACCCTCGTCGGGATAAGACGTGTCACAGGAGCGGCCGACGACCCAGGTAGTCAAAGAAATCTTCGCGAACTTTTGTGAAAGTGAAAATCCGAGAGAAAAGTGCCAAAACGCTTAAACAAGTTGCAACGCAGTGATTGTGCAAAATTAAAGTGCGATCGAAACAGTAAAAAGAAACAATAATTGCTGGTGCTATTAGTGTAAAATATACAGATCGTGATCGCATATCAGGACAATTGAGCGCGAGAGCGCTTCCCTGCGAGGGCCACGTGCCCCCATAAAAACAAACACGAATCGCATAAATCCGACGCAGGATGGAAACCGACCCATATCAAAAGACGGTACGAAAATCACGGACACATTAAAAAATGTAATATTAAAATGCAACAATACACCCAACAACAACATAGTCGACCCGCAAACGGCACAATTAAAAAAAACAGCTACTCAAGAACAATAAGAACTCACAAAGAAAGACAATAAGACAAAAATTACACAAGACACAGCAGAAATGGGAAAACTGAAAAAACGACGACCACCACACAGGCGTCAAAGGAAGAAGCAACTAGCACGGACACCAAAAAACAGGACGAATTAATAAAAGTAATCGAAAATTTAAACAAAACGATCGAGAGACTTTCACAACAACTCGAAGAAGAGCGCCGTAAAAACATAAAAGAAAATGAAGAAATCTTCACGGACAGAAACCGTTACGCGGTATTATAAGTGGACGAAGCCTCCCCCTCATTATTCGAGAAGGTCATCCCCAAAACAAGGGAGGACACAGTCAGCGCAGGTCAGAAAACGCCCAGACCAAGCGAGGACACCCCAAGTTCACCAACACCAAGCTCACCCTCCCCGGTAAAGCAACAACAGAAGACAGCAGGTACACCAATTTGGGAAACTACCAAAATGTCGCGCTTCGGAAACAAGGACACGAAGCATCCCTCATCCTCGTTGCACAACCCCGCTGAGAAGTCGCAGGTACAGTCCGTACAAAGGACGGTAGAAAAGGAAGTGAAATTAGACAGCGCCAAGCAACCCCCGATCACAATCATCGATCGCGCCGCAAAGGCCACAATATTAGAAATAAAAAATGCAGGTATAACGAACAATTTTACGATAAAAAATATTGGCAACAACAAACATATAGTAGAAACCTACAACATCGTTGAATATAAAAAAATATGCATCTTATTAAAAAACAATAACTTAACAATTTTCACTTACATGCCCAAAAATGAAAAATGTAAAATCGTTTTATTATAATACCTCGACGGTGACTTCGAACCGGAAAAAGTTTTAGAGGAATTAAAAATTCAAAAAACAAATGAACTGAATTTCATAAGTGTAAATAAATTTAAAACTCGAAATTCAGTTAAGAATAATAAAAACTTGCTAATATTTCTAGTTAAGCTATCACCGGAAAGCAAAATAGAAAAAGTAAAAAACATAAAAGTAATATTACACTCTGCAATCACTTGGGAAAAATTAAACAAATTGGACCAAGTTCAATGCAGAAGATGTAAGAGAATAGAACACGCCGCAGCTAACTGCGACCTAGATTATAGATGCGTGAAATGTTCCGAAAATCACAACCCGGGCGAATGTAAACTCCTCCCATTGCATTGCAAAAATAGGACAGAAAATATAGACAAGCCATACTGCGTATATTGTAAAAACATCGGACATCCTACCTCATATAGAGGCAAAAAGAAAAAAAACAATTCATTAAAACTAACTTTGTAAGTTAGCATAATATTTAACAATTGTTTAAACAGAGCGTACTTCCCCACAGCTTGGAAAACTGCTAAGTTAATAGCTTTAGAAAAGAAAGGTAAAAACAGCAGTGACCCAGCCAGCTACCGACCAATCAGTCTTCTGCCCAACATAAGTAAAATATTCGAAATTGTGATAAACAAATCAATAGAATCCTTCTGCACAAGCAATAGTTTAATGCTTGAAACACAATTCGGATTCAGATTCAAACACTCAACAATTCACGCCATCACCAAATTTACTTCGGACATATGTTGGGCCAGAAATGCCGGCAACTGCGTCGGCGCAGTGCTAATAGAACTAGAAAAGGCATTCGATACGGTGTGGCTGGGTGGGCTTTTTTCAAATTATCTAAAAAGAACTTCCCGATGTACCTCATAAAAATGATATGGAATATGGTACACGACAAGAAATTCTATGTCACAGAGGGCAACATCACCTCCTCCAAAATATTTAAAGTAAAGAATGGACTGCAACAAGGTACCGTCAACTCCCCCATCCTGTTTAGCTTATATATGTGTGACCTGTTACAAATGTTCGATCTGAATAACGGTATCAACAAAGGGGCCATTGCATACGCAGACGACTTGCTAATATACAGGGTGGCCCACATAACTCTGAACAGCTCAATATCTCGAAAACTATGCCATCGATTTTAAAGTTCTTAGTCTTAAATTGCATGGGACTGAAGGGCCTTTCTGACTACATAAACGTGAAGTGGCCTCCCTTCCCCTTTAACGGGGGAGGGGAGGTACCTTTGTAATTTTAAATGGAACCCCCTATAAAATGTTACATATTTAGATTCTACCGGAAAAAACAAGTCAATTTTGTCTGAAACATTTTTTTGTCAGATACTTCCATGATGAGATATAACAGTTTGAAGTTTCGAGTTGTAGGTACTTGAAGCGCTCGGAAATAGCGTTATGGAATTATACGCGCTTGAGTCCATTGCTTATTCGTGAAGAAATAAAATGTACTTTAAATTAAATGTTCAAAATGTCCACCACGGGCTTGTAAACATTTATTTACTAGAAACATCAAAGTTGTTCTAACATTTTTTAACATTTCGGGAGTCACTGAAGCGCAAGCGTCACGTATTCTTTGTTTCATATCCTCTTTTGTCGTCGGTGGTTCAAACATGACTTTGTCTTTTACATATCCCCATAAGAAAAAATCTAATGGTGTTAGATCAGAGGATCGAGGAGGCCATTGACGAGGTCCCCAACGACCTATCCATTTGTTCCCAAATTTTTCGTTCAAAAGTTGCCTGGTGATGATTGCAAAATGTGGGGGAGCGCCGTCTTGTTGGAACCACATTTATCTTCTAACGTGCAGTGGCACATCTTCCAAAAGCGCAGGCAAATGATTTTTTAATAAATCACAATAACTTGCAGATTGTTACAGTTTCTTGAAAAAATAAGGTCCAATCACAAAATCTCCTATTAGGCCACACCAAACATTTAAAGACCATCGATGTTGAAAGGGAACACATCGCATCCAATTTGAGTTTTTCACGGCCCAATAATGCAGATTATGTCTATTTACATGCCCTGAATTCATAAAAGTGGCCTCATCGGAAAAAAGTATTTTGCACAAAAAGTCATTTTCCACAACACCCTGCAGCCACTCACAAAATCTTACGCGGTGATCGTAATCTGCTATCGAAAGCTCTTGTGATAAAACCATGCGATATGGATGATACTTTTGCCGTTTCAAAATTCGTTGAATCGATGAACGACTAATATGTGATGTTTGTGCAAGTGTACGTTGACTAATATGAGGATTTAATGTAATTGCAGCAAGAATACTGGCACTATTATTTTCATTAGTGACAGCTTTAGGTTTATTGCGAGTTTTTTTATACAATTCACCGTGCTCGCGAAGCCGCTTTTCTAAATTATGAAATGTTGCATGACATTTTTTGATCCCATAACGTTCAAAAAACATCACTGTTGCACGCCGATAATTTTTTTGGCATTCACCTAACGTTAATAACATATTCACTTCTGTGTCAAAAGTAGCCATAATCACAATGTTACTGCTCGAATAACAGCTCTAAACTGAAAACGTTTTCATAGATAAGTGAGTCAAACTCAAGAATTGTAAATATTATTGTTTGTGTTTCTTCATGAATAAGCAATGGACTCAAGCGCGTATAATTCCATAACGCTATTTCCGAGAGCTTCAAGTACCTACAACTCGAAACTTCAAACTGTTATATCTCATCATGGAAGTATCTGACAAAAAAATGTTTCAGACAAAATTGACTTGTTTTTTCCGGTAGAATCTAAATATGTAACATTTTATAGGGGGTTCCATTTAAAATTACAAAGGTACCTCCCCTCCCCCGTTAAAGGGGAAGGGAGGCCACTTCACGTTTATGTAGTCAGAAAGGCCCTTCAGTCCCATGCAATTTAAGACTAAGAACTTCAAAATCGATGGCATAGTTTTCGAGATATTGAGCTGTTCAGAGTTATGTGGGCTACCCGTATATCAACGACAAAAACCATCACGAATAAAAATACAATTACAGGACATATTCAACAAATTTCAGGGCTATTTTTATACGTGGAGACTAAAAATAAACGTAAACAAATGCGAGACAATACTCTTTAGACCATACATTTCAAAAATTTCAGACGCAAACAACGACGTACGAATACACGCCAAACATTTTCAATTACACGATAGCAACGACAGAACCATTACGATCCCACACAGACAAGTTCTCCGTTATTTAGGCATACATCTTGATTTCAGGCTGAATTTCAACGATCATGTAAATATCCAAATAAATAAAGCACAAAAAGCATTCGCTGCGAACAAACGTATTTTCTATTGAAAAGAACTCAACAACAACGTAAAAATTCTATGCTATAAACTACTGATTCGGGCCATCTCAACATATGGCGTCCCGATCTGGTTTAATATCAGCGCCAGTACAATAGAAAAGATACGGTTATTCGAACGCAAATGTCTCAGAGCCTGCCTTAATGCATACAAATCACCCCATTCAAATTACACCAAAAGAATAAGCAACCACAAATTACTCGATAGAGCAAAAATCATCCGTATAGATCTCTTTATGTTGAAATTAATTAGAAACCATTGGGCAAACATAAGAAACATTGAAAACAATAGTTTGATACATAGCTCCGTCTACCCCTACCCACAATATTTTGAAAAAACCAGACAAACAGGTTACACCCACCGGAAGCGTTTATATATTTAGATAGCGCAGGACTCATACAGAACACTAACACCCAACCAATACTCTACCAATTCAATAGAAAAAATGACAATAAAAAAATCACATACAACAGCGATATAAGGTCTGACGACTCAGATATGAGATTCCACTCACAAAACATGATTTAGAAGACAAACATAGAGACAAAATCGAAAGATACTGGTGGCTAGATAAAAACGCTATTTAATTAATCAATAATATTACAGTCAAAAACTCGCGTCCTCTCCGAATGCTGAACACGTGACATGTTTACATGTATAGATATGAGTGTGTGTAAATATGTATATAAAATACATTCATAAGTTAGCTTAAGATTCGCAATAATTTTACCAAAACCAAAGCTACCAAAAAGCAACGTAGATGTACCAACATTATAATTAACTAAGAATGCTACTCCTCGATAGTATACTGGTCAGTATCCCATTCGTTCATTGAACGTCGTAGGTGACGGACGTGCCACAGGAGCGAATATAAAAAACAAAAGAAAAACCAAACGCCAAATTTTGCAATTTTCATATAAATATATAGTGTGTAGTGCAGTGATTTCTTGTGTCTACACTGACAGAGAGGACACTTCCACGTGAAATAATAGAAGAGGAGAAAATAACAAAAAAAATTTCGAAGGAAAATATCTTCCTACCAACCACGGATGAAGAGGAAAAAGCGAGGAAATCTGTAGGCGATACGACCGCAGATAAAACCTTAAAGACGGATAATGAAGTGATCTCTGCACTAACAGGGACGCAAGTAATAGCAAAATTTGACAAACTTGCCAATGATGCATTTGCACGGCACATAAAAAGTGCGATAATGAAAAAAAACAACCCAAAACGGTTGATCCCGGCGCCGAAGATACCGACAGCAAAACCAAATGAGAAACCAACAACAACGTTAGAAACCTCTGCTACTGAAGATCTAAAAGAACAAAACATGGAAACAGCACCCCATCCATCTTATAGTGAGCTGGTATCAGCAAATAAGATGCTATCGGAAACGGTAGATAAACTTTCAAAGCAACTACAAGATGCTATGGAGAAAATTTGCATCGCCGAGAAGTACGCGGCAAGACAATTGAAGACCAGGACCGTGAACGGAGATTGCATCAATATCGATGTAATCAATAACAAAAAAGACGATAACGAGATCTGGACGAATTTCACCCCGACAAGAAGAAACGTGCGAGCGGCGGCGAGCATAGACGCGGCGAAGAGACCGAGACCAGCAGACGATAGACCAGGCACCAGCAACCCCCCACTAGGACCGGAGCGGATGGCAACCAACAAGACAATAGCATCGCAACACATCATACTGTTACGGTCTAGAAACAAGAACACCAATTAATTGTATAATATTAAGTTTAATATTAAGATATTGTATACTAGACTTGTATAATTGGATTACACGTTATATATTCCACGTTATGTATGATTACACTGCATTCCACGTAAAGTCGTTGCGACAAGCGTATATCTTCTACACGATTGCGTTCGACTTTAACGCCTAAAGGTCGGGTTATACACAGCCGTCCGATATCGGCCGCGTATTTGGAGTGTTTATACATTTCCATCCGAATTTTGAGATAACTTGAGAAGCGTTCGAGATGCTCGAACAAAGGCCATGAGCCGAAGATCGTGTCATTTGCTACCCTGATCCCAGGGGTTCCGAGAACCTTTTACCACAGATGAGATATAGGAATAGACTAGACAGCAACATTAATTTTGACAACCCAGAAATCCGCTTCAGATATAAGCTAACAAAATACGACAAAGACATTATTGCAAAGGAAGACCCAGAAAAATATTGGTGGTTCCGAAAATAAAATTAACAGGTACTTGTACAAATAATAAATATTAAAACAGCGTCCCGTCCTCGATAGTATAGTGGTCAGTATCCCCGCCTGTCACGCGGGAGACCGGGGTTCGATTCCCCGTGGGAGAGAGGGCGCAACCCTCGTAACAGTCGCACGCGTGTTAAGAGAATGCCGATAAAAAGTTTGTGTTTATTATAAACAGGTTTCGACTGTAATACCAGAAGTGGGTGAGTGTAAAGTTTTGGTGATAAATATCCACCGGGGATAATAAGTTCGCGCTCATAACGCGTGATTACCGTGTATTTCCGCCAAATATTGCTGCCCTTGTACGAAGGGTTAGGACGGCCATCTTGGTCATATTATATTGTGCGACGCATGCGCCAACAGAGCTAAAGAGAGGACCCAGCGTGCCTGTGCGGCCCTCCCCCTCCCCTATCTCCGGTTCATCATGAACGAGAAGGGAGAGGGGCCCGCCTCTGATACTCCTGCCCGCCACCAAATGGATCACCCATATGACCATAGCCGGCCTGGCACCAGCAAAGAAAATAGACCGCCTAAGCCCGCAAACACAAATATAAAAATAAGATCAAACCTATACCTGAATCAAATGCTGGTCAAACCGTTCTCAGCAGACAAATTAGCCAGAGCTGCATTAAAGGAGCTTAACAACCGAACATCCTCCACTCCCCCCAACTTAATTGGCAAAAAAGACCATTAACACAGTCCACAGAAGAAATAGTAATTGAACCGAACACGCACAAGATCACGGAATGGAATCTCCCAAAGAAAACCTTCAAGACGCAACAATCCAATAGTCAAATAGGACTGGATTCCATATCGACTAATAATATGTTCGCATCACTAGACAACCTGCCTGCAATGAATACAAACATCTATCCTAGTCCCCAAACTGCCAATCCTGCTGCAGACATAACGGAAAATTCCCCCAGGAGTAGCAAACCATCCAACAGCTACAAACCACCACCCATATACGTAGTAAACGTCAACATCACGGAGCTCATCATTACCTTAAAGCGTTCGACTCAGTTAATTAACCAATTCTCTGTCAAGCAACAAGAGGAATTAGCTCATACAATATTCTGCAAAAGTATTGAAACTTTTAACATAACCAAAGACCATCTAACGCAGAATAATATAAAATACTTCTCATACACACCGAAACAGCTAAAGCCAAAGAACCTGATACTAAAAGGAATCAATGGAAATTTTACAGAAACCGACCTCCTTAAAGAAATTACAGACCTAAATCTACCTCAGGTTAACATCCAAAAAATAAGCAAAATTAACTTCAACAAACGCAACCAGGACCGATACAGCTTCCTAATCCAGTTGACGAACGGAAGCACAACTTCTGAACTAACAAAAATTAAAACCCTGCTACACCAAGTGGTAAAGTGGGAACCACTCAAGAAAAAGGATATCCACCAATGCAAGAAATGCCAAAGGTTGGGACACACTAGCATCAACTGCAACCTTGGATATAGATGCGTCAAATGCAAAGACGCCCATAATCCAGGGGACTGCAAAGTGCCACTAAATTCAGACCGCTCATTAATATATTGCGTAAACTGTGAAGCCTTTGGTCACCCTGCCTCATATCGTGGATGCCCTTACTACCAATTTTTCCTGGATATCAAAGCCAAAGATGAGCAAATGAAACAGCTCAAAAGAGAGGAAAGAATCCTAAAAATCCAGCAAATCGCCAATCCACATACTATGCAACGCAATAATACTACAGCCTCACAAAAGGTCAACAGCACAAACTTCACAGCATCCCCACCAACAACGAACGCGTGGCTCTCTAACGCCAACAATATCCAGCACCTTTTCTCAAAAGGAAACTCCAACCATAATTTAGGACACGATACTCAACCCAATCTAAGCTCGAATAATATAATGGAACAAATCAAACAGCTAATCGTAGAAACTATAGGCTCACAATTGGCCCCCATAATCCAAGCAGTCAGCAACAACTCCATGAAGATAAACGAGCTATACGAAACATTCAATCTCCATGATGAATAATACACCCTGCAACACCCGTACAATACCAGAGGTCAAAATAGCTGCCATAAATGTAAATTCACTCGTCTCCCTTAACAAACGATACGATCTGCTGGAATTCATCAACACCAATGACATCGACATTGCCCTAGTATCAGAAACTAAGCTCTCAAGCAGATATAAAATACAATTCTCGAACTACCATATAATCAGAAACGACCGACAGGACAATAATGCAGGAGGAGGTACTGCCATCCTAATTAAGACACACATACCATACGAGACAGTCTATACACCCACGTCCAGAAAGAACCAAATTCTAGAATATACCATTATTAGAATTAAACTAAAGCATAACCTATACATATATATCATTGCAGCATATGCCAATAATAAAGACAAAACTGTCTATATCAAAGAAATAAACCATCTTTTCGAAAAGCTCAAATTACATGAACACAACCGCTACTATGTGTTAGCAGGTGACCTTAACTCAAGACATACAATATGGGGTGATAGAACCACCAATAAAAAAGGTGCTATGCTTAAAAATTGGGAAACATCAACAGCAGCAATCTCATACCGAACAAAAATACTCCCCCCGGAGGCACCAACATTTCCTAGTGCTAACACATTTCTAGACCTAGGCATAGTTGACGGAAGACTGGACATCCCTGACCTCTCCGATAGGAAGATAATGCCAGCACACTACAATAGCGACCACCGAGCAATAGTTTTTACGGTTAAACTACCCTGCAGCACAGAAACCATCGATCCAAATGACACATACAGATACATTTACAAGAAGACAAGATGGAAACAGTTCAGCAAAAAAATGTCAAACTACAATATAGACATACCACACAACAGGAATCTAACAATAGAGGAAATTGAAGCCTACCTTGCAGCAATGGAGATACTGATCAAACACACTATTGCACAAATAGTCCCAAGGTATAAGCCCACTGATAACATACTCAACTATACCAACACCACGATCAAAAAGTTACACAAATACAAATCCTTCATCCTAACCTCATTACACAGAGCATACAAACACATGCACAACAATATTCCTTACCACGATACAACATCCCTTAAAGAGATGTTAGCAAAAATTAACTATTTATTAAAACTTGAATACGCTAAATCCTACACAAAGTATTGGGACTCCTTAATCAAAACCATAGACTATAGAAAATCAGACTCCTTTTTCTCTAAAATAAATAGATTCTTCAGACCTAAACCGCAACTAAAATTAGACAACATCACTGTGCAAAAAGAAGATGAAAATCTCTTTTGCAGATGCAACTACCAGAAAGAAGAGTTTATATTCCACGATGATAAATACTACGTGCAAAATCCCATAGACGTTCTTAACATTTTTGGAGCTTACTATGAAAAGATCAATTCACCCAGATATACCAACACTCCCAATCCCATAAAAGAAAAAGTAGAGAAAGATGCATCTAGATTAATCAATATATTTAAGAATAACCTCAGAAGTAAAGCAACAATAACAACATTCTCAGAGACCAACTCAGCAATTAACCCTGATAATACAACGAACTCTCTCTTTTGCAATCCATTCCATACCAGATACATCTGCAAATACCTCCCAAATAAATCCTCATCAGGCTTAGATGAAATCCCTCCGATCATATTAAAACACCTACCTGGAAACCTTATAATCGCATATACAATTCTTTTTAATAATTGCATAAACAACAAATACTTTCCTGAAAGCTGGAAAACAGCTAAAGTCCTCCCAACTCCTAAATTATGAAAACCTCCAGATGAGATCTCCAGCTATAGACCCATTAGCCTTACCCCAGCCATAAGCAAAGTTTTTGAAGCCATTATACAAAAATCTATTACCCAACATACCATAGACAATAGAATCATCCCAGATACACAATTTGGGTTCAAACACAAACACTCTACCACCCACGCAGTACATAAAATTATAAATGACATCACTACCAATGTACACTCTAACAAGATAGTCGGGGCTTGCCTTATTGATATAGAAAAAGCTTTTGACTCTATATGGATAAAGGGCCTGATCTATATACTCAACAACCTCAACTTTCCCATTGATCTCATTGAGATAATATGGAGAATGGTTACAAACAGAGGCTTCGTCAACTGGAATGGTAATCATTTTTCAACAATCTCATACACAATAAAAGAAGGTCTTACACAAGGAACAGTAAATTCTCCCATATTATTCAATATCTTCACACATAATATCACTAACCTATTTCAAATGAACACCAACAATAATACATACTCTGCAGCATACGCTGATGACCTAATCATTCTAGTTGCAGATACACACCCTAATATAGTACAAAACAAGCTTGAACACCTAGTTAACCAAATCAACCAGCACTACCTTAAATGGAATTTAAAAATTAACCCAACTAAATGCGAGACCATTCTTTTCCATAAACCACTCAGATTCCTCAATAGCTCTAAACGACACTACATTAACAATTTCAATATAGCAATACAAAACAATAATAACTCTCACTCAATACAACATAAAAAAAGCGTCAAATATCTAGGAGTACATCTCGATTACCTCCTTAAATTTAACACACATATCACCACACAATTACAAAAAGCCACCAATACGTTCCGTAAATATAGCAGGCTCTTTTTCCATAAATCACTATCACACAAAGCCAAAATAATTTGCTACCTTCTATTAGTCAGACCAATAATTACTTATGCTGCCCCGATCTGGTGGAATGTGAACGCGGCAACCATGGAGAAAATACGTAAATTAGAGAGGAATTGTATACGTACGGCATTACACACATACAGGAAAACTTACAACAACCACTTCATAAACAATAAAACACTTTACAACCTAGCCGATATACCACGCATTGACAACCACATACTTCAACTAATACGTGACTATCATGCTGGCATCCCAAACACAGAAAACAATATCCTTATAGAAATAATGAACACAAATACAACAGATATAGAAGAGAGTATGATATCAGGTTATGTTACCCCACAAGCATTCACGCACATAGACAAGATAGGTTTAATTCAGGATGAAATGAACATCCCGTTAATATATCATGCTGCAAGGAATAGAGCGGATAAGACCTTTAAATATAATCACACCACGAACCCCGCAATCATAAAGTACTCTACCGCGATACCTGATAGAGACAGGAACAATTTCCACCGACTATCAGATAAGTACTGGTGGTTAGCAGAAGACGGCAAATTTATTGACGAGCTAAGAAGGCGAAGACGCAGGAGAGATGAGCTAAGAAGTGCCAACTAATGCAATATTCGTAGATAAGTAAGATTGAGGAGCGCAACTATGCCTGTGCAAATCAACATCTAATAAGTAGTGAGTAAACATAGCCAAATAAGAAATACATAATCATAACTTAGCTGCGAGTTGCTAGGTTATCTGTATTCTAGGTTAAGTACACATCTCTCACACATGTATATAGCTACACACACACGCGCGCGAGCACACACACACAAAAAAGAATATAAATACTAGATAACAAACAGGGTTTTTTCATAACGTTTTTAACCTGTATTTAAGCTACCGTCCGACAAATAGACTCTGTCAATAGTCGATTAAGCCCCCCTACTGTGCAATACCCCTTAATATTATAGTAATGAAGCGAAGTGCCAAAGTGTTCATTCTTCATAAGACTGATATATTATAAGGTTATTTTTTCGTAGTTTTATTTGCGCCTGTTAAATATACATATACTGTTATACCTTGCAAATAAAAACTTTTTAAAAAAAAAAAAAAAAAAAAAAAAGGTTCGATTCCCCGTCGGGGAGTGAAATTATATTTTACTTTTTATACCTTAAATTTAACCTTTTCATAATTTTAATATGCTTTTGTATTATATTCTTCATCCTTCTTTACTATTGCATTCTTAATAATAAGTACACTCAAACACCATCTCTCGCTAATATTATAACCACAAGCTATGTACAAATTTAGTAGATTTAACAAAGACAAACAATTCACAAATAGTTCCTTAACAAAAAGTATATTAAAGAAACCGCGTACGATATTAGATTTATAAGTGCAATATTAACTAGTAATAATAATAAGTAGCATAAGCACCCGCAATAACTACTGTTAATTACATCTTAACTAAATCATAAGCGTAGTCATAGAAATTATATATATATATATATATATATATATATATATACTGATATATATATATATATATATATATATATATATATACTGATATATATATATATATATATATATATGCTGATTGTATATATATATATATATATATGCTGATTGTATATATATACAATCATAGTATTAAACCGTGCGTGCCCGCATCTCCGAGCCTTTAGTTTAAGTCATAAATTCTTTATTGTTGTTATACTTTTTTTGTGCGTTTAAGTTTATTGTACCGCTGTATATATTGTATTTTTTTGGCACAATAAACGCCTTGTTAAAAAAAAAAAGCGGTTAGGGCGTCCGACTACGGACCGAATACACTGGGGTTCGAATCCTGCCGGTAGCAAATTTTTTTTTTCAGCATCTATTATTTTCTCGATTGTCTAACTGGATATGTGCATCATTACGGTCCTGTTTAACATTCTTAACATTAAAATTCATTACTCTAGATTCTAAGCATACCGTTTGTAAATACAGGTAGAATAGAAAGAAGTTGCAGTTGGTCGTCTGAGTTGTCATTGTTCTTATGTTTTCGCGTGCCCTGTTAATTACAAAATTATTTATTTCCCATAAAACTAAATATGTTTACGGAGTTTTATAGAAATACACTTATCTTAAATAATTGTGGCCGGAATACTGCAAGAATGATGGCCAGCCTCGTCCGTGAATATCATTCTTAGCCTGTAGCTTCCGCTTTCACGTATCCTTGTAATTGCAGAATTATTTACATTTTGTACTCTAAATATAGAAATATATGATAACTAGTATAAAAGTACTTATCGTTGTATTTGTTCATGGATTAAGTTGTAAATGATGCGTGATGGTTTTTAATCTTCATCACTATCCTCATTAATGATCGGTGTAATTTCATTTTGATTAAAAATGGTGCTAAGTATTTCAGCTGGCCGTACAATAGTATGGAGGTATCGAGCATGGTATAAGTAATAAATAATAGCTGCTACGTGTGAACAACATCCAATAGTACGGTTACCGTTGGCACATTCGCAACAATAACGTTTTATTCCGGAGTATCCGATTGAATTGGGTGTATAATGAATGTAACATTTATACGTTTTTCGGTTAATGTGTCGCGATTTAACTTCGAATTTAATGATATTATTTTCTTCGACTAGGAAATGAATATTTATGTTATTGTGTTCGTCCATGATTTCTGCCAGGTATGAAATTGCTTGAGAAATTGGTAAGATCCCGTGAAAAGAATTTTTAGATCTACTTCCGTCATTTCCGGAAAATCAAGCATATCCGCCGAGGATGCTGTTTGAAATGAAATCTTTTTGCGGTTCCAATTATTTTCCTGAACCTGTATCGCTAACGTATTTTTTACTTTCCCTTGACTCGACATCCTACTTATTATTTGCTCAGAAAGTGTGATATCAGAGTTCAGTCGTTTTCCAAATCTATTGTTTAAAAAGGACGCAATTTTAGTAAGATGCAAGAGTAAGATGCGATTTTGGGGAGCAAGTTGTTGTCGAGTTGTTTATGTAGAAACTGGTACTTTTGACCTAATATACCATGCACTGCCTCTACAACCCACCGTTTTATTAATTCACTGTCCTTCTTTTTTCCTCCTTAATATCTAAAGACGCAAGGCCTAGAATCTACAGTAATGAATTTTAATGTTAAGAATATTAACACGTTCATCGCCCTCTCAACAATCACAAAAATCACACGAAATCAAAGCATTTTATTTAACAAAGCAAAAGCTGAGAATTTTAGTTTTCTGATATTAATTATTGTTTCGAAACTTCCATCTCGTAGATCGTAAGCAATATTGGTACACACAATCTGCCAACGTAAAAATTAATTTTCAATTCTGTATAAATAATTCCGTCACCCAGATATGGGCGACATGGCGATCAAAGTGTTAAACAGGACCGTAATGATGCACATATCCAGTTAGACAACCGAGAAAATAATAGATGCTCCAAAACTATTTCTTTGCGTATTTTACTTAAAATCGTTACTTACTTAAATATTTGTAAAACATTAAAAAAATATTGTTAAAGTCATGTGAATAAATCGTACAATATAATATTGAAAAAATAAAGTACGACGTATGGAAAAAAAAACTTTCCCACCGGCAGGATTCGAGCCCCAGTGTATTCGCTCCGTAGTCGGACGCCCTAACTGCTCTGCCAACCGGCGATGTTGTAAGCGTTACGAACATTTTGGTATATATCGCCACCTGAACAATTTTTTTTTCTCTTAAATCACATTTGCTACGTAAAATAATTACTTGTTTCGATGTAATAACGTTAAAAATTGCTTAATATACATCTGCGGTAAAACCAACAAGTGTAGCTTACCTCTTCACAGCAAAAACGTCGAAGCAATTTGGTTTTCATTGTTTTTGACAATGATCTCCCACAAGAAAAAATATAAAAAAAATTGACGACAATGCCGATTATGGTACTATGTCGGAGAACTAAACAGCAAAATGCCGTGTTTTCATATTTTCGAGAAATCTACATTTTTCCGACGTTTTGGGCGTTTTTCATTTTTTACGGGTACAGCTTGAAACAAAAAATCTGAAAACATTCTCAAAAATGTGTCTTAGGATCCAAAATATTCCACATTTTTTTCAGAATTTTAGAAAGTATCAAAGAGCGGAAAATGCGTGGAAAAGCGTGAATTCTAATTTACCCTGTAACTACCCTCACGGCAAGCTAGGAGGTTGAAATTTTACTCAGAGGGGTTTTTCTCGATCAGCTTTCGAATGGTTCAATGATCAATGAAAAACCTCTAAGGACATTTTTGACCATCTTATTCGGCTAGGCCCTTTGTAAATTCAGGACATCGATTAAAGTTTAATCTCGAGACTAATTACACTGTCATTTCTCGATCTGCGAGATCCATCCTGCCGTAAAGGCCGTCCCCGTCCTTCCTGCGTCCGAACCTCTGACCCTTCGGGAGTTGCGTAACGCCTAACGAAACTCGATATTCGGAATTCCCGTTTCGATTCTCCGCGTACGAGAAACCGTCTCGTTTCGCGTGGTATCATTCCGGTACCTGACGCCCGAACATCGTCTGCTAGAGTTGCTATCGAGTCTCCGAATCGCGTTTTGTGCCTGAAGGACATCGTCCATACGGCCGACCGAGGCCCGGTCTCAGAACCTGTAAATTCCCGGGGTTGCATCTCCTTTTTGTCCGCGGAAAACGCGTAGAAAAGAGGCAACGTCACAGTTTATTAAGAAAAATGAATGATTTGTACATATTTCTAAAGTACAATAAATACTCTATCGAAAGAAACAAGTTTCAGTTAATTTCTTTCATAATTAACAAAGATATACGATATCGTAGACCGTTAAAGTCAAGCATACCTTAGTGTCCGAATATTTTTGTGATTCACTGTAAGTACTCTAGTAAATCTAGCATTCAGATTAAATGCATGAATCAATTAAAAAAATAGATATGTATGTATAATCAGAAAAATTTTGATCAGAGAAATATTACAAATATGATGGTAAAAGTCTCCTAAAAGATTAATTAAAAATGAAAAAGTGTCGTCATTGCATTACTGTTGCCTCACCGATGTTATGTACCTGACCTATACCTAATGACCATACACCTGTATATGATCCGAATTATATCGTGTTTGGTATCATTTTAATCAGAACAATGTCACAGATCTATTCGAAAAAGTCTCATAAAAAAATAAGTAATAATAAAAATGTTATTCCTTGGTAATACATTGTGATGACGCGCCAGCCTTTGAACTGTGCCGCCGACTGCGACTCTCCGCGTCTCTTTCTTTCCCATACGCTATGCTTCCTCGCGCCCGAAACTTTAATCGTCGATTACACAAGTAAATATTATCGGAATTATATCATATTTGGTATCATTTTTATTAGAAAAATGCATCAAATATGGTCATCGAAGTCCCATAAAAAATAGTGATTAATAAAGAAGTTGGAAATTCGGATTAGTGTGGTTTCACCGATATACCCGAGCCGCATGGTGTCATATTTCTCGGCGACCGAGGCCTCTCGAACTTCACGGGCCCTCAAGGGGGTACACCCCGCACTAGGGGGGATATTACAGGGACAATTCTGTCGGAGACATTTGGGACAATTACCGGTGAAATACTGTACGTTCTTTGACGTATGCCGAACATAAAGAAGGACAGCGCGTTGACGACAAAGAGGTACTGAACGTTGCGGCAGTCGGCACAGTTCAAAGGGTTGCGTATCGATTAAAATGTCAATGCAAATTGGAAAATTTTATTTTTCATTCTTTTTTTACAGAATTGTTACCAACGTACTTGTGATATTTTTCGAATTAAAGTAAGTCTAAATACGGCATAATTCGGACCATATTTACTTATTTAAGGTGTAATAATAACTCGCTGTGATATGGGTAAATATGATTGAAACTCTGTCTCGTAAATCTATTGATGAAAGTTTCGTACAAGTAGAACTAAAAATGAAGAAATTATGAATGAAACTAACAACGTCTTGTTCAGTGATCGGTTCTTTAAACAGCTCGCATAATGCGATAGAAGCGAATTCGGGTCTTTAAATCTCAACCTGCGAGCACCAAGAAGCGAATTCGGGTCTTTAAATCACAACATGCGAGGTCTAGAAGCGAATGCGGCACTGGGCCTTTGAACTGTTGTGCTTACATAGCTCAACCTCCGAGCACCAAGAAGCGAATTCGGGTCTTTAAATCTCAACATGCAATTGGAAGCGAATTTTGATCGCTAACAATGGTGTAGGTTATTCAGTAGGTCTTTAAAAAGCTGTGCTTATATTCATCACTTATGGAGCAGTGGAGAAACATGATGCATTACTAATTGGTCATCCTGTAATACACAGGAGTAGCAAAGGAAGTTTCGTTTTTTTCTTTAGTTATCTGGCGTACTAGGGTTTCATTGCGCTGCGAACCCGAATGGTTTATATCAGTGTAACGGCCAAGTCGTGGCACTGCAAGGCAATGTGACATATTTCGGGTACTCGGGATTTTCCCAAGGAGTATAATCGCAATTCTATCGAGTTTGGTCTTATTTTAATCAGAAAAATTTCACAAATATGTTGGTAAAAGTTCTATAACAAAAGAATGAAAAATAAAAGTTTTTGTATTTGCGTTACCATTGCAGTCGATATGTAAGACTTTGATCTATGCCGAACGTTGCGACTCTACGCGTCTCTTTCTTTCCACATGCTGTCCTTCTTTGCGTTCGAAACATCATCGCTTATTAAACAAATAAATATAATCGCAATTCAATCATGTTTGGTCCTGTTTTAATCAGAAAAATTTCACGAATCCGTTGATTACGGTTTCGTAACGAAATAACTAAAATTAAGCAAGTTTCATAATTGCATTAGTATTGCTTCACCGATATCCCACCTCGGATCATGTTACATTGTAGCGCGACCGACTGCCCAAGGGGGAACCTCCTAGTAGTGGGGATAAAATTTTCACATCATCCGCATACCCGAAGGTCACAACATGCGCGGGAACACTGCACATGGGACGGAATGCAATATTTCGTAACATTCTTAGATGATTTTACTCATTTTACGGCCGTCTTCCTAATAAAAGATAAATACGAAGTTGTAGAAACAATAAAAATGTACTTGAAGCAGTGTGAAGCAAAATGGGACAAAAAATTGCCAAGCTTAGGTGCGACAATGGGGGAGAATACACAAATAGAGATCTTGAAGAATGGTGTAGAATCAACGGAATATTCTTAGACTTCACAATCCCCTATTCTCCGCAGCTTAATAGAAAAGCTGAAAGGCTAAATCGTACAATTTTGGAAAAATCGAGAGCCTTACTAATAGATTCTAAGTCAAGTAAGGAAATGTGGGTGACGCTGTTCGAACTGCGGCATATTTGTTAAACAGAAGCCCTACAATAACTAGTAAAAAAAACGCCAGCAAAAAACTGGCTTGAAATGAAGCCGGATCTTCTTTGCAACCATTTGGATGTAACGTCTATGCAAAGAAACCAGGACATACAAATAAGCTAGATGAGAGAAGCAAACAATATATTCATGTTGGATTTTCCACGTGTGGGTATCGGTTATGGGACAAACAGATAAGAAAAATAATGCTTGGTTTTGAACCGATTTCATCGAATCGATGCGTCTTTAAGTCAAAAAAGGGGTCAATGATACTAGCGTTGTATGCTGACGACGCCATAATTATAAGTAATAGTATACAAAATTTAAATTATATAAAAGCACAATTAGCTGGTAAGTTTAAACTTAAATTTTATAACGTTTTTGAAAGTTTTCTAGGCATAAATATAAAAAAGAGTAATAATACAATTAAGTTGAACCATCCAAATTGTTCGGGCTCAACCGTCGGGTGCGCCCGACAACAACGGGAGCATCGACCTGTCGACCGAAGGACCGCCACGGTCCCCAAAACAATCCGCGCGCGCTCGCCCAAACGGTCGCTTGCACGAGCGGTCACAGTTCAAATCGCCGTTTTCACTGCCGAACCGCTCGGCAACGCGTTTCCCGCGACACCCCTCGTCGCGCCAGGACGACAGTCCATATATACCCCCGCGGACCGAGGCGCACCAGAATTGTAATTAGCGAGTTGAAACGATAGAAGCAGATTGAGACACACAGAGTGTTTACTACTGCGTGCACTCTAAGTATTCAGCGTCCACGCGCGCGTAAGTAATTGTATAGGCGCTTCCAATAAAGTGCTAACTATTGAGCGTGAACGTGCCCTTTCTTCGCAATCGTCCCATCGTCCTCGCCGGCATTCCCGTCCGCAATCGGCGGAACACTATTACATTGAACAGTTGTTGAAAGACTATAGTATAGCAAATTCTAAAGAAGTACCACCACCTATCGTAAGTATAGACACAAACACAAGTCAGAGAAAAATAGAGTCAAAAGGTAATTTTCCGTGACCGAAGAATGGCTGTTTCGATTCAAGCACTTCTGTTCGCGATCCCCTCCAGAAGATTATACATTGCGATGTTGCAAATTTTGCGACGTCACTTTTCCGTTAATTTCGGCGGCCAAAGCCGCAGATTGTATGGATCGGACCGCCCTCTTGCGCTGTAGACAAGTACTCGCGAAATTCGAGTGCGTTGCTCGAGGAAATTCTGCTCGAAGTCGGACTGACGGCAAATTCAAATTGCGCGCGCCGAGTCCGGCCAAGTTTTAGGACGTGCCCTGTCACAGACGAGATATAGGATAGTTCTAACACCCAATGTATTTTTCTGTCCCACGTTTTTCGGGTCACGTAACTCCATTACCATTTTCGTGTCACATACTGTATTACCAACTGGAACTAAAATAAACTGACAGCGTCCTTAGTGGCAGCATCACGGCCTTAAAGGACTGTGCCTAAGCCTGCGGGGGTGTGCCAAAAGACGGAAGGGCTATCAACTTGTCGACCATCTTGAGTGGCAAACACTGTGGTGCGCTCTATAGACAGTGTTGGGATATGGTGCAAGATTTCGCGTGCATGCGCGGCAATTTCAACCTCAGCAAAGTAAGATTCTCAATAAAGTGGAGTACCTTGAGTACCCAGCAGAATTTTTAAAAAATGGTATGAATTGATTCTGAAAAATGAATGTATAACATGTGTATTTGTGTATATTTTGTAACTCGTAGGACACGTCCTGAAGTCTTTTTGTCCGGAACAGATTGTTACGATACATTCCCGTCAATATAACTGTCTCAGGGCTCCATACCTCTGTCACCATGATATAGATACATTACTGTTTTGGCCGCCCATGCGCGTAAAATCTTAAAATACTGGTTGCGCGAATTTGCAATGCAATCATGCGGGAAATAGATACACATAATTTATTTATAAATTTACTCAACCATTGCAATGATCAAAATGCACTTTACGACCATAGGATACACCTTATAAAGTGTATAATTAATAACTATGTTAAGGTTAGATACAATTATATATCCAAGCAAAAAAATAATGTTGCCAGTAGTAAAAGAACCTATTTTAATAAACTAATAATGTTTTCTGGCCATTAACTTGTAGGGTAGTGTTGGGTAATGTGAGGTGATGAGGTAGCAGAGCCCTGAGGCAGCTATATTGGAGCCGAATGTGCAATATTTTGTATATATATATTTAGTTTACTGCAACTAGGACGTTGCAGATTTTGCGACGTCACTTTTCCATTATTTTGTGCGGCCGAAACGGCATTTCGAATGGACCGGACCGCCATCTAGCGTACCGAATCGACAGTCGCGAATTTCGAGAGCGCTCACCGAGGAAATTCCGCGTTAATTACCGATCGGCGGCTAATTCAAACCGCGCGCGCCGAGTACGGCAAGTTTCAGGACGTGCCCCGTGCACCAGCCCTCTCAGGAAGCCTAAGGCGGCTCCCTTCGTGGGATCTCTTCTCGTGAACTACCGAAAACGTGCAGTGCACTGGTGAAGAAAAGGATCGCCAACACACACGGGCCGAACAACCCGGAGACGGCTCAAGCCTAGAACCCCACCAACATCGGACTTTCCTCCTGAGGAACTCCACCTAAAAGGCCTTGAAGTCGTCTCATCCCGCAGGAAGGGGTTCCATACGCGTGGGTGGTGTGGAAGCATCCTGGGTCGTCTTGGACACCCCGGTCGCCACACGGCGATCGTTATGGCAAATCCGGATGTTGCCGAAGGCCAAGGGCCATCCGTCGGAGACCCACAAAACTAATGATTTTGCGTGCGAGACCGACCAATTAGGCATTCCGAATAATGAGTAGGGTGGGGATCGCCAGGTAGATCCTCGTTGCCGAACTCGCGAAGGATCACTGTCGTGGCGCCTATCGTAACGGATAATTCATAAAGTGTATAGCATCTCGTGCACCGAGCCAGGATATACCAGCTCCCGAAAACGGTAAGTCGACCAGTGATCCTTCCCCTTTTAATTTCGTGAATGTGTTTTTTTTTGAGAATTTCGCATAAGGACGATCCGCTTCTCGTATCGTCCTCGAGTTCGTGCAGGTCGAGGCGCATCTCGCCTCGTGTTCGCGGCTCACGCCATTTGCCGGCGTTGTGAGCCTGAAATTTCGTCACGTAACGGAAGTTTTCCTCGGAGGGGTCGCGTCGAAAAAGTGAGTGTAATTTTCGTGGCGTTAGAGTAAACCGTCAATCGATCTCGGTCGCGTAAAATCGCGACGACGGGTATAGCGTGCTCGCGCAAGCGAGCCAGAACAAAGATCGCGTGCCGTCGCACGCTCTCTCTCCGTTCCGTTCCGGGAATCGACACGACAGTCCAATTGTAATTGCGCCGTCCATCTGTGTTCGCGAGCAATAGTATCGATTTCCTCGATCGTAATACCGAACTACCGTATTCTCGCGATATTTAAAGAATTGACAAACCCGCGCTGCGAACGTCCACCCTTTCGTTGAACTTGTATGAAGAGCGCGGGCTCTCGGGTTGCGGCCACGTGGCCGCCAAAATTGTAACGCTTGACACCGATTAAATTAATCTCTGCCGTAAGGGCCGTCCCCGTCCTTCCTGCGCCCGAACCTCTGACCCTTCGCGAATCGCGTAACGTAGCTTGAAACTCGGTACGGAAATTCTCGATTCGTTTCTCTAAGTGTAGAAAACCGTCTCGATTCGCGTGGTATCTTTCCGATACCTGGCGCCCGAACATCGGTCATTCGTATCGCTATCGAGTTTTCGAATCGCGTTTTGTGCCGGGAGGACCTCGTCCGTACGGCCGGCCGAGGCCCGGTCTCAGCGCCTGTAAAATCCCGGAGTTGCATCTCCTTTCGTCCGCGGAAAACACGTCGAAAAAGAGGCAACGTGACAATATATATGTATACAAATACACTTGTTATGCATTCATCTTTTAGAGTCAAATCATATCAATGTTCCCGCAACGTTATATAGATGGCAACACTAGTTTTGCCACTCAATATGGCCACAGATAATAAATAAATGTAGAATGCTGACATCACCCACTCTGAAATTGCTTGGAAAAAAATTACTTTTTATTGTATAATTTCACGACACTCTTATTGCATTCTTATTTCCCTTATTGTTCACCATCGTAATCATTGTTTTATAATCGACAGTGTATGAAAAAATGTAGCAAAAAAGAAACTAATTACTACGTAATATTCTAAAAAAGTATCGGAATTTTAAATTATTTTGAAAATGATTGCAGTATTTATAATATAATGATTCGTAAACGAAAAATATTCTGTAATAATTGTTATTTATTGTAATAGTTATTTATTGTTATTTATAATTCAAACAATTTTTAAATAAATACATTTTAATAATTTGTTTCTATATTCATTATTTAAATAATTATTTCAATACTAATTTATTGTTAAAATAATTGTTTAAATAAATAAATTTTATAATGTATAGAAATTTGTTTCTACATTCACTATTTGAATTATTATTTCAATAATTTATTGTTAAAATAATTGTTTAAACAAATAAAGAATTATTTTAACAATAAATTATTATTGAAGTAATAATTCAAATAATGAATATAGAAACGAATTATAAACATTTAATCATTTAAACATTTAGTTTAACAATAAGTTATTGAAATAACAATTCTAAAAATTAATCGAATTAATTATGAAAATTTATTTAATTAAAAATTGTTTAAATTATAAATAATAATAAATAACTACTTATTCAAATAGTTAAAATTTAAGTATTGAATTATTTAATAAATAACGGGCAAACACAATACAGAATACAAAATGACAACCGAAACCGAAACCGTAACCGATATAAACCAGAACCGATATTCATCTCGTAACAGTTATAACATCAGGAGGGGGGTTGCCGGCTCCGATAACGGTGAAAGGTGGAAAATTGAGTAGCGCAAAGAGAGTGAGAAAGAAGAAGTGAACAGAAGAGGAGGGAACATAGGATAGCACGCTGAGAAGAGGGAAGAGAGAGGAGTGGCTGGAGCAAAGAGGAGGATAAGCCTGTTTAGGAAGAGAAGAGTAAGAAAGGTGAGAAGAGAAAGGAGAAAAGAGAGGTTAGGCGTAGAAAGAGACGAAGGCGGGAGGAGGAGCGAAGAAAGCGCCATCAGGCGGAAAGGAAAAGAAGAAGGGGACGAGACAGTCGATAAAGTAGGAAGGAAGAGAAAGGGAGAGTGTTGGGTGGGCCGAAATCAGTGAGGAAGAAAGCGAGTGAAATATAGCGAAAAGTGAGATAAATCAAAGCAGGAAAGGAAGTAAAAGGAAGGAGACCGAAGAAGAAAAGGTGTATGCAAAGAGAGCGCAGGCGCGTGGCATAGAAAGTGAGAGAAAAGAGAGAACAGCGGAGAACATGGAGGGGAGAGACACGCCTGTGGAGAAGGGGCCAGAGAGGAAAGAGGAGGAGGATAGCGGACTAATGGAAGAGTGGGGAACGCCGACTGGCTCCTCAGGAGGAAAAAGAAGGGGGAGGCCGCTGAAGGCATGGGGCTGGAGTAGAGAGAGATCGGCTTCATACGGGTCGATCGAGTTATGGAAGAGAAAGAGACAGGGTGGTGAAGAAGAGAAAGGAGGCAAAGGAGAGTCTGAAGAGGAGGATAGAGTGTTTAAAAAGAGTCTGTTAACGAAAAGATCACCGGAAAAAGAGATAAATACAAATGGAAAAGGAAAAGAAGAGGAAATAGCAAAAAAGATAGTATCGGGAGTGCAAACTGAGACGGGAACGATGATGAAAATGTGTTCGGAGATGGCTGAAGGAATGAGAGGAATGATGGAGGAGATGAAGAGAATGAGAAGAGAGATAGAAGAAGGAAGAAGGGAGGCCAGAGAAGAAGCAAGAAAAACGAGGAAAGACATGGAGGAGATAAGAAAAAGGGAGGAGGAAGAGAGACGGAGAATGGAGGAGAGGATAGAGAGATTGGAGGCGGAGAGAAGGGAATGGGGAAAGAAAGAGGAGGAGAGAAAAGAAAAGTGGATGAGAGAGGTAGAAGAGAGATGGGATGAACGGAAGAAAGAAGACAGAGAGAAAGAAGAAATCGGACAGAGGGAGCAGAACAGGAGATTAAAAGAAATAGAGAAGGAGTGGGAGAGAAAAGAGAAACAAGAGAGAAAGAATAATGTCATTATAAGAGGAGAGGAGATTGAAAACGAGGTAGAGACCAAACAGATGGCTAAGACTATTGTAGAGGAGATAGCAGGAACAGGGTGTGAATTTACCGAGGTCGCGGAAATTGGAAGAGGGAAAAGAGCGATCTTAGTGAAACTAAAATCGTGGGCGGACAAAAGAAGAGTGATGGACATGAAAAAGAAATTAAGAGGAAGGAAAGTATACATAGATGATGATCTGACAAGGAAGGAAAGGGAAGTACAAGAAACAATAAGAAAAAGAGCAAAGGAAGAAAGGGACTACGGAAATAAGACAAAAGTGGGATATAAGAAGATATGGATAGGAGAAACAATTTGGGTATGGAACGAGAACAGAGGAGAACTAGAGGAGAAGGAGGAGGCAGAGAGAGGAGAAAGGGGTGGCAGAGGGGGAGGGGGAAAAGGAAGAGAAGCAAAAGGGGGAAGATAGGGGGGGGAAGACGAGAAGGGAGTGAAGGTCTTATCATGGAACGTAGCGGGGATAAGAGACAAGGACGAAGACTTCTGGAATTATATGAAAGGATATGAGATAATAGGAATGACAGAGACGTGGATGGAGGAAAGAGAGTGGGAAGAGTGGAGGAGGAAGATGCCAAAAGGATGGACGTGGAAATGCCAAGGAGCAGAGCGTATAGAGAAGAAAGGGAGAGCTAGAGGGGGAATAATAACAGGTGAGAGAGAAGAAATAGCGGTGGAAAAGGAAAATGCAATAGAGGAAGAGGGAATTCAAGAACGAAGAGCAAAAATAGGGGATAGGACATGGAAGATCATAACGGTATACAATAGGGGAGGAAGTGCGGAGAAACTGAAAAAACTAGAGGAGATTGTAGAAGGGGAAGGAGACGAGGAAAAAATTATAATAATAGGAGACTTCAATGCCAGAATAGGGGAGAAAGGAGACAGAGAAGAAGGTGAAGTAACCAAGGGGGAGAAGAGAAAAACAAAGGACCGCAAAACGAACAAAGAGGGAGTAGAGTTAATGAAGATGGTAAAGGGAAGAGGATGGACAATACTGAATGGGAATATGAAAGGAGACGAAGAAGGGGAGACAACGTACAGCAGGAACGAGATAGAAACGACAATAGACTACGGGATAGTAAATGAAGCGGCATGGGAAGAGATAGAAGAATTTAGAATAGAAAGAAGGATAGAGTCGGACCACCAACCGTTAATAGTAACGATAAGAGGAGAAGGAGCAAAATGGGAAAAAGGCGAAGTAGAGGAGGAGGGAGAAGTGCAGGTGTGGGGACAGGAAGAAATGGAAGAATTCAAAAGAAAAATAGAAGAAAAGAAATAGGAGAAACAAGGAGTTGAAGAGGAATGGAAAGAGCTGGCAGAAACAATAAAAATGGAAACCAAGAAGAAGAGATGGAAAAAGAAATGGAAAATCGGAAAAACGGAATGGTGGGACGGAGAATGCAGAGAACGGAAAAAGAAAATGCAGAAGGCATGGAGAGAAGTCGGAAAGAGGAAAGGAAGAGTGGAAATAGGGGTGGAAAGATATAGAGAAGAGAGGAGACAATACAAAGAATTATGCGAAAGAAAGAAAAAAGAGTGGCGAGAGAAAGAAGAAAAAAGGATAGAAGAAATAAGAGACGAGGGGGAAGCTTGGAAATACATAAACAGAGAAAGGAAGAAGAAAGAGAGGGTGAGCGACAAAATAAGTATGGAGCAATGGAGGGAACACTTCATGATGGTATTAGGGGGGGAAGAGATAAAGAAAGTAAAGACAGAAGAAAAAGCAAATGGAAACGCGAGAAAAAGCGCTACAGAGAAAGAAGAAGAGCAGAGGATAAAGGCAGAAGTGAGGGAGAAAATAAAGAGACTAAAGAGAAAAAAAGCAGAGGGACTAGACCAGATTAAAAATGAGGCATGGATAGCGGGGGGAAGAAGTATTGCAGAGAAGCTAGGAGAGATTATATGGAAGATCTGGAAAGGAGAAGGATACGTAGACGGATGGAGGGAGGGCGTGATAGTACCGATACACAAAAAAGGGGACAAAGATAGAGCAGAAAATTATAGAGGAGTAACTCTGACGGCAACAGCGTACAAAATATACGCGATGATCCTGAATGACAAGATAAAGGAAAACTTAGAGGAAAAAAAAGGATTGGAAGAGACTCAATCGGGATTTAGGAAAAAGAGAGGGGGAATGGATAACGTGTATATACTAAAACACGTGATAGGGGAACGATTGAAAAGAAAGAAAGGAAAGGTCTACATGGCATTCGTCGATTTAAAAGCGGCATTCGACAGAATGGATAGAGAGGTTTTATGGAAGGCAATGGAAAAAAGAGAAATAGGACAAGACATAATAGAAAAGGTGAAAGAAATATATAAGGAGACGAGGTGCAGAGTGAGGGTGGGGGTAGAAATTTCAGAGCCATTCTGGGTGGAGAAGGGAGTGAGGCAGGGGTGCCCGTTGAGCCCGACACTTTTTAATATATACGTGGCGGATCTGGAGGAGACACTGAGGAAAGGGCAAGACGGAGGAGTGGTAATAGGGAAAGAGAAAATATGGTCTATAGGATATGCAGATGATATAGTGTTACTAGCGGAAGATGAGAGTGGATTAAAAGAAATGATGAAGAGAACAAGCAGGTACTTCGTGAGGAAAAAACTAGAAGTGAATAGCGAGAAAACAAAGATAATGGTGTGTGGAAAAGGAAAAAGAAAAAAGAGCGGACAGATTTGGAAGTGGGGAGATAGGGAGGTGGAAGAGGTAGAAGAAATAAAATACCTGGGATACGTTTTAAGCAGGACAAATAGTGAAACGGCACACATAAAGGAAAGAGTAGGAAAGGCCAGGAAAGTAATGGGAGGATTGTGGAGTATAGGAGAGAGAAAATTCAAGGCAGATGTGACGTGGAGGATGAAAATATTCGATGCGGTAGTAAAGGGAATATTATTGTATGGAGCAGAGATATGGGGATGGGAAGAAAAAGAGGGGATGGAGAAACTGCAAGAGAGATACTTAAGATGGATCCTGGGGGTAGAAAGAACAACACCAGGCTACATAGTAAGAGAGGAGATGAAGAAAGATAAGATACGAATAGAAGCAGGAAAAAGAGCGGTCAGATTCGAAGAGAAGATAATGAAGGAAGAAAGCAGAAAGCTACTACGGGAATGCTGGAGGGTAAGAAGGAAGGAGGAAGAAGAAGGAAAACTAGATAGATGGGGAGAAGAAAGAAAAAGGTACTACTGGAGATGCGGGATGGGGATAAAAGAGGTGGAAAGAATAAGAGAAGTAGAGGGAACAATAGAGGGGAAAGTAGTAAGTAGAGACAGAGAGGTACAAGAGCAGGAAAGGATAGAAAAGGTGTGGAAATCGAGAAGTGTACCCAGGTACAAAGAAATAAGGACAGTGGGGAGGCCGAGATACCTTATAGGAAAAAGAGGAAGAAAAGGGAATAGAGTGGAGACGGTAGCAAGACTGAGGTGCGGGAACGAGGAAAGAGCGAATAAATTTTGGGAAAAGGAAGAGAAGAAACTATGTAGGATGTGTAGAGGAGAGGGGGAGACGTTGGAACACCTAGTGGGGAGGTGTAGAGAGATGGAAGAAATAGAAGGAAAAATAGAAGAAATTCTGGATGAAACTGGCAAAGGCGCGAATTGGGGTAGGAAGCTAAAAGAAAGGAGAGAGAAGGCGGAGAAAAAAAAAGAGAGAGGGGAAGGCGAGAACAGGGGTGAGTAGAGGTAATAGAGGTAACAAAGGACAAAAGAAGATAAGGAGAGATAAGCACATAAGTAGAGAAGAATGAAGAAAAAACAAAAATTGTAAATAGGGGGACATATAAATATAGATATAGATATAGTATATGTACATATTAGATTATTAGAATATTAGAATGTAAGTAGAATTAAGAACTTAGAGGTAAATATAAAGAACATAGAAATGAAGGAAGAAGAAGGAAAAAAAATGTAACGCCGAAAGGCATATATTTGAAATAAAGATACTACTACTACTACAGTTATAACATCATTTCGGTTTTCATAACAGTTTTCAATGCCTTCTTTCAATGCGTGTTATTTTAATGGATATCTAACATAGATCTACAAAACATATGTTTTAAATTTTCATTAAGAGCCCAAATAAAAAAAGTTTTAAAAAATGCCTCTTTTATTTTTGCATGTAACCTTATAAATTATAATTTTTGGAAAATCTTGTGTAAGACGTCCCCTAATTTACGGCGGCCGAGGCGCCGTTCTGACGCGCCCGAGACGATAAGGACGAGTCCCGTGGAGGGCCTCGTCAACGAGGACTTCACCCCCGCGCCCCGCGTAGGAACGGGGCCTACGTTTGTCAAGGGAAAACCGAGGGAAGACAATCTGGAACGAACTTTTGGAGAGTGCAGTTCCGCCTTGGGCCTTCGGACTTTTTGACCGCTCGCTGGCATTTATTGTATTTCAGACAGCTTTGCCATTTGTACGCGTCTATCGCATTAAACATAGTTCTACATTTATACAGCTTTTTAAAAGTTGTCTAACACTTGTTTGCATATCATTTCATAAACCAATGCTTCTGATTGATTATAAAAATTCCGGTCGTTTGGTACAATTATAAAAAAGTTATTCTGTTTTAAAGGGCGTTCGAATACTTTCGTGGCTCACTGTACATATTAGGGTGGCACTTACTTTCGACATTTGAATTTTTTTACGCCACCCCACAGGATTGTTCCAATTGATAAAAAGAAATCTGTACACAGTTTGAGCACTTTCGGATAACGAGAAAACGTGCTCCCGGGTCCTTAAATATAAAAATAATTAATTAAATGCTCATAAATCGATTTTTCTCGCATATCTTCCAAATTATTGACTGCATCGAAAAATATGTTACACAGAATCTATAGATCTGCATAGGCTGCGTCTTTTATGTCCTATTAATTTTTTGCGTAAAACAGTTTTCGGAAAAATTGAGAAATATGACAACAAAATCAAAACATTTTTTTAGAAATTTGAAAACTCAAGTCTGTTTTCATTACCTTTCATCAATAAACATTAACGAAAAATGAGTAATTATTTTTTACAACTTTCGGAACTTACTTTTTCTTAATTGCATATTACTTTGTAGCAAATTACGTATATTTCTTTTATTAGAAGTAAACAAATTTTCAGAACTACGTTTCGAAAAGCCCTCTAAAATGAATCGTTAAATACATATGAGTGAATTCGCAGAACATTGTCCGGGTGAGGCAAGAGATACAACGCGTTGATCGCGTAACAACGTGGCGCGCCGACAAATGCGTTATCGCACTGCTTACCTCGACCGGACAACGTCCTACGAATTCACTCATGCATGTATATGTATATACATATATACTATAAGCTTAAAAAAAGTACTCTTCGCGTCTCTCATTCTTTTCCCCATGCTATCCTTTGCGCCCGAAACTTCCGTCGTTCGTTGCACAAGCAAATATCATCGGAATTATATCATATTTGGAATCATGTAAGACGTCACGTAGCAAGCAGGGATGAAACGCGTGCAGCGGGACCGCGACCCGAGGAACGGACCCTTTAGCGCGAGACGAGCAGCGGCTACCTGCGCTTCGACTCCCCCCCCCCCTTACTCGCCATCCCCTGGCCCTGGGACCCTTGACTTCGACGAGCAAGGGATGACTCCGGGCATTCATTCTCTTGAATACTCCCGCACCCGTCGGAACTATTGAACTCTAGACTGTGGACTATAGTCTTGTTTAACGCTCGCGCTCGTAATATTATAAGTACGCGTCTTAGCGAAAAATAGCGTCTTACAATCATTTCCATAAAAACAAATGCGCCAAATGTGTTAATGAAAGTCTTATAAAAAAATTAAGAAGTTCTGTTATTTGATTAGTTGTGGTCTCACACCGATATACCCGACCCGATCCGTATCGAGTTACAATGTTTCCCCTTCTCGGCGACCGAGGCCTCTCGAGCTCCGCTGTCCTTTTCTATTTACGTTCGACAAAAGTCAAAGAATAGTATCCCTGGCGCGTAATCCCTGGGTAGACCTGTGTTGGGGATAATTATCGATAAAATACTGTATTGACATTTCAGATTTTTTCCGATTTTTCGTTACAGAATCTTACTGACAAAAAAATGAAAAACACGATAAATGCAAAAATCAATAAATGCAAGTTTTTTTTGGAAATTGAAAAAGAGCATTCATCATATTTTTTTTAGAAAAAAATAACTATTATGAAATAAACCTTTACAACAGAGTCAATATATTAATGTGGAAAGTTAAAGTAAACCAAAAATGGAATGATGCAAAAGTTAAAAAGTCCAAACAGAACTACGACTTAGAACAGACATGACCAATTCGTAGCTCGATCGAAGGCATTCTCAAGGAATACCCCCAATTCTCCCGCCCGTGCGTCTCGCTCCCCGTGGCGGCCTAGTGCTCCGAGCACTACTCATTGGGCGACTACATTGACTACATTGTAACGCGCGTTCCGTTCTCTGAGTGCTCGGTCCTTCTTACAGCATTCGAACGCGTCTCAGAAAATTCGTCGAATTTGTATAGTCGAATAAAGATACAGATGAAAATAAAATGTTCATTCAGCGCCAAAAGATAAATTTTCATGGAATAAAACATTATTCTTCATGCGTTGAATAGAGATAACTTGTGTTTAAATATCGCGTTAGTTTGAAACGTGTTCGAATTTCGCGATTATCGCGATCTATATTCGTTGGTGATCTCCTCGATGTTATTCTTCCGAGGAGCCAAATAACCAACAATAGTTCAAGTAAAAACGGCGTGACTTTCTGGCTACCAGCTAATGTCAGCCGATAAACACGACGATCGGTTGATCACCGTGCAAAACGTTCAAATCAAAATCGTGTCGCGAAGGTATAGAGAGACAAAGAGAACAACATACATACATGTAAGGAAAGTACATAAGTGCAATTCCTTAATTCGAATCTGCCACGCACTTACGAACGCGGACGATGACAACGACATCTACAACACACGATCAAACGTGTGAGTCGTATATTCTGTTAGAACTATTTCATTAATAAATTAATTATTATTTAAATAAAATTAGAGAAAGGAATTGACATCAAGGGTAGAGAATAAACTTTAATGTCGTTTCTCTTTGTTACAGAAACTCAATATTGTTTATTTGACCGTGTCAATCCCGGCGACAGAACGATTAACATTATATACATACGCTGAACAGAGACAGGCGGATAAAAGAGAGACAGCGCCGCGTAGCGGATCAGCTGACATTCTCTCGCGACGCTCTTCGCCGCTTACCAGTTCGCGTTCACTTGCTATCGAGGCGTGCTAGCGAACACTTGTCTTATGAGTCTTCGCAGCTGTCATTGTTCTCCAGTCGAGCTGTTGGATACTTGTATCAAGTATTTGGCGGCGAGCTTTGGCACGACTGTGCAACCGGAACTGATATCGTTACGAAATCGTTCCTCTCGCTATAAGAGAACCAAGCCCACGCGAGAGTTATCAAACTCTGGATCTACTGAGTTTTTTTGAATAATTAACCTGTAGTCCACTCTCCAGTCGAGCTGTTGGATACTTGTAACAAGTATTTGGCGGCGAGCTTTGGCACGACTGTGCGAACGGAACTGACCTGGTTTACGAGATCCTTCCAAACGCTGTAAGAGAGCCGACAAGCAATAGTGACCACGATCGAGCACCGGTATTGACCGTGCTTCGATCAGATAAAAAGTGCATGGTTATTGTTTACCGCACAACAAGTGTATTTCGGTGTGATTAATGCGAGATTCGTGTTCGTTCCCCGAATTCACTTCCCGCCGTTCAAGAGAAACTCTTGATTAACACGCTTACTTTATACGCCGCTTCTATTGTACGCAGATAGTCGATCTTGTGCGTGTAAGCGTTCAAGAGAAACTCTTAGAAGGAATCGTGTTTCCGATTCCGTACGGCCACCCGTGTTGCACGGAGGACACTCTTTCCGAGTACATTTTCTCTGCCATAAGCTCTGGCATACGCATTGACGTCCCAGTGCCGCAGAAGAACGGATACTCGGATTATGACAAGGTCGATTCACGCCGATATCGGTATCGAGCTCTCGGGTCGCGTTTTTGAGCCGCGTACACCTTTTCCGTACGGCCGGCCGAGGCCCGGTCTCAGAGCCTGTAAAATCCCGGAGTTGAACCCGTCTTTTGCCCTCGGGGCGCGGGGAAAACGGGGCCAACGTCACAACATCAACTGGAAAACAAATCCCTTACTTCAATCAGTCCACGGACAGAAATGGTATTCAAGGTATCTACTTCGAATCCCCTGTATATTAATAAAGCAAATCGAAAGAAAAGACTAACTTTTGCAACAACATATATCAATAAACACAATACTTTTTGGTACAAAGCAATCTTTTCGGATTGATCAAAATTATGTATGGAGAGAACCAAATACGGAATGGGAACACCAAACAGTGAAACACACAGAAAAATCGGCCATGGTCTGAGGCTGCGTGGCAGCAAGTGGTACCGGCAATATATTATTTATTGATGGAACACTCTGTGAAACTATTCCGCTCCTACAGTAATATGTGCGTGTATGCGAGCGTGAGCAAAACCGAAGCGATGTAATGAACGCGTAAAGTAAAGTATCTTTATAATAATATACTAACATGTTAGAAGCATATATGTATATTATATATATATATATATATTATATTAATAGTAGTAATAATATACTAGTTCAAAACAGCTAAAGATGTTAATGACCCCTCAACGGCACACTGCCGTCGGTTGTATTCTTCAGCTGTTTTGAACTGGTCTTCCTAAGGTCGCGAGCATGCACGGATGATTTTTCGTGCACAGGCAGTCGAAACAGTCGATTTACGTGCATCAAATGTGAACTAGTCGTGCGTGATATGTGGATTTCTGTGAATCACTTGTGTGGATTTCATTCAGCGTTTGTGGACCAAATGGATATGTGTGAATAATTTGACTCTAATCGCGAATAAATTAATAATGTGGGCCGGATTGTGCAGTGAGGACATTGATCCCTTCTGTTCGATAATTTCATAGAGCGTATATTAGAAATGCTCCTGTGAATGTAACGCGCGGGCAGGTTCAATGTTGTACACCGGATAGTTTGTGAATACAGGAAGCATTTTCACCTCGCTGGGGCTCTACATGAGAACGAAAGTAAGGAAGGTTTACTCAGTTTTTAACGTTAATAACTAAAAGGTGAAGAGTGAGTTTTACCAGTATGTATCGATGGTATTAGAGTGTGCGGTGGTTGCGTATTTAACAGCTGTTCGTGCCGCGCACCGTTCGGGCCGTTCGCGACTGTAATATCACGGTGCAGCGTTCGCTTTAAATAATTTTAATTCCGTCAATTTTAAAGTGTCTGCCTTTTCAAAAATAGGTGCGTAAAGAGGAGAGTTGGAGCTATCACACCACTTTTCGAATTTTTAAAAAAGTCCCGGCTACAAGAAAATTGCATTTGTTTAAAACATTTGTAAAATAAATGGTGAAAAACCATTTTTTCTAAATCTAAATATTTTCAATAGATAATCTTATGTGATCGCTATAAGCTCCTAAAAACTCATTTTCCTCGGTATGTTAATTCTAGTGTTATAATTTAATGAAAAAAAGTTGACACTTTTCTTTACACGTCTGTAAAACCAACATTTTTTAAGATTTCGAAAAATCCGTAATTTACGGTTCTAGCCCCACATAGATCATAACACGAAACTATGCAATGTCTTCGTTAGATTGCGTGAACATAATCTTAAACTTCAACCTGATAAATGCGAATTTTTGCGCAAATCCTGTCAGTATGTAGAGCATGTAATTTCCAAAGTTAGGGTTAAGCCAATTCCCCCAAAAATTGAATGTATTATATATAATTACAAATCAATCCCCCTCGTACAATAAAACAACTAAAAACTTTTCTCGGAATGATAGGATATTATCGGAAAATCGCAAAACCATTGACATTCTTATTACAAAAGGATACGCAATTTATTTGGTCTCGACAACAGTAAATCGCTTTCGAAAAATTCAAAACAGTCTTAAGAAGCGATCCTCTACTTCAGTATGCTGATTTGGGCAAGATACTGTAAGTGGAAGTGAACGCACAGTGCAACGGTGGTTGAAAAAATTTCAAAGCGGAGATGAGAGCCTCCAAGAGGGAAATGGCCATTGATGTCCTTATAGATTCTCGAACACCAGAGTTTTAAGCAATTGGAATTCAAAATCTGATTTCTCGTTGACAAAAATGTATAGATTGTAATGGATCTTATTTTGATTAATAAAGTTTATTCTGAGTCGAGATATGTAATTTTAAAAATAGAATTTAAAAACCGACATTAATTTCCGATCAACCTAATAAAAAATAATGATTAACCCGTAGCCTATTTTTCAAGCACACTAAATAGTTTCGAACAGAACTATTACACGACTAAGAAGGAATTACTGACCATCATAAATACAATTGAACATTTTCCACCTTATTTCTATGGCAGAGAATTCACTATCTATAAGCTATACAGACCACAGACCCCTTCAATGGCTCTTTAATTGTAAAACCCCTTCATCAAAATTTGTCTGTTGGAAATTACGCTTGAATGCATATAAGTGTATAACACACGCACACATTCACTAAAACGTAGCAATATTTTACGAAATTCCATTATACGAATACAAACGTAATCGAATTTCAAAAAGAAGAAACTCCATTTCCGAAATTAAAAGGCATAATAATACTTCTATGGTCCAGAGGTATAGATCAATCAAACCAATCTGCAGATTAAGTTACTGAAAACTTTGAAGGATACCTCATACTCTGTAAAATAGAAAAAGGAAATCAAGCCTTGATAATTTTATTTCCTAAAAATCTGTTCTATGACAAAATCGGCTATCGTAATTTATTTCAAGGCTTTGTCAATCCTCAAAATATAATAAAATCGAAAGATTTTACGTTAATTCCACCTAAAAGGAAATGCGGGATTAAATTTGAAATTTTCAATGAAATGATCAAATTCATATTTCCCTCTAATAATATAAAATTTCTAAACACATTGGAAATTGTTCCTAAAAACCGCGAGGTAATCGAATTAATTCTAAAAGAATGTCACGACAATGAATTATTTGGCTATTGTGTCTTTAATCAAATGTTTTCTAGGGTCAAGGAAAGATATCATTGGCCTCAAATGAAAAGCGACGTTGAAAATTATATCAAAACGTGCAAATCGTGCCAATTAAACAAAAGAAATTATAGACCAATTAAACAGCCTATAGAAATCACATCTACTGCGGAAAAACCATTTCAAAGATTAGCTATTGATGTAATAAGATCTTTACCATCAACTGAAGAGGGCAATCGATTAATTATTACTGCCCAAGACGATCTACCAAAATATTCGTTTGCCTTTGCCGCACCAAACCATGAAGCTAGAACGATTCTTGAGAAATTAATCCTTATTTTTGTCTACTTTAGTATTCCATAACCGTTCTTATCCGATTGAGGCCCGGATTTCATGTCAGATCACATTAACCCTTCCGCTACTGCAGACTTTAATGCGTACCGCTCGTACCATACGACAAGAATTCAATCGCGATCTACACTGAGAACGGCGAAATTTCTTGTCAGCGTGCATTTCTTATTGTAAAGTAAACGCCTATACGCGGCTATCGTGCTAGCGAACCGAAGTAAGATAAGCAACTATAGGCGCGAACAGTAACACTAAAACAAATTTTAAAAGCACCTTTAGGCGCCAAAAGTATCCAAAGGGTAAAAGCAACAAACAAAACAATACATATGACTTCCTCAGTTTATCACCCTCAAACGAACACAGCTCTTGAAAGGTCACACCTTACTCTAAAAAATTACTTAAAACATTATAAAAATAAGCAACAGGTGAACTAGGATACATAGATTACATTTGCAATTCTTAGATCAGGCATGGGCATTTTTGTCTTAATTGAGACAAAACCGTTCCCATCATAGCACTCACTGTACCCAACAATTAACCGAAAAATGACTGCCAGAAAGAAACGAAGTCTTCTGAATGGCATTTCCTATTTATTGAAATCAGCATTCGGCGCTCCTGGCGCCGATGATGCTCAATTCTATGAAGATAGCTTCGAAACACTATTAAGTAATAATAAAAAAACTCAAACCTTACTTAAATCTCAAGTCCAAGTTATTACCAATACTATAAAAAATTTTAATAGTTCTTTCTACTCCCTTAAAAGTCAAGAGAAAGCAATGAATGAAAATATAGAAAATAATTCTTTTATTCTTCAAACTAATTCTCTTATTTCACGTTCAGAAATGGAATCTTCAGTACACTGATAGGTCAATACACATTAGTAGACCAATTCAATCGCGAATTTTCTAAATACATGAAGCTACTAATTTAGACCAGCAAATTATCGTTTCACCATTTATTGTTACCCCTAAAATGTTACTTAACGAGTTCAAAAGCTACAGAACCGAATATGAAATAACTTTTAAACCAGATTTAGAAAATATACATGACATCTACAAATTTATTCAACATCATGTAATCTCTACGAAAGATAACATAATCTTTGCACTTCAAATTCCTTTAACTGTACGAACGAAGTTTGAACTTTTCGAAATTATTCCTCTTCCCTTCCAACATAATGATTCAAAATCGATATCTCCTTCTTTCGTAAAGTAAATCCCAATTAAGCTTCCTAAATGAATGGTCTGACTGTAATGAGTATCGAAAGGAGGAGTTTTATGGCAGGGCCATCGCTACTGTACCCTGGACTCGGTACGTGACTCTTGCAATTTGGCTACTGCATGGGCTTGTCACCGCGTCTTTTTCGTTAATGCAATTGACGTTCCGACCTAGGGCACAAGGCGGTATTTGTAATTTTCGGACGCATTCCCTGTCATAAAACATCTGCACATTTAATAGTTTACTTTTCTTCGGCTCGGTGCGGCTGGGCGCTTGTGGCCATAGCGCGGTAACCCCAGCAGATGCCTGGGATTCGCCCTCGCAGCGCTAATACATTCAAGGCCCAAACGATCGCGAGATCAAACACGGGCGTAAACACCGGAACTACGGACTCGCTCGTTGGTTTCAACGCCTATGTTGCCCAACTATAGATTTAAGGAGGGGAGAGATAAACCCCCACTGATCAAACACATTGTCAGTTGCATTTTCAACTCATCATCTTCGCTATCAGACCAATCATCTGACGTACCGTTGAACCAAATAATGAATCATCAATCAAGGCGGAATCTACCTATCATTGCCAACCCAGTAACTGAGATTTTTGAAGATGTGGAAACATTCCCTCCAGTTCGTGTTAGGACAAGAGGAAGCACCACACCGCTCTAGAGTAATTCGAATAAAATTAATATTAAAACTTATTGTTTAAAATTAATTCGAGTCTTGTAATCATTTCGAATTATAACGACCGTATTCCCCAATTCTAAGCTTACATCCTTAGTATATAAGTGTATATAACATTTTAATAATTCTTCAATCTTTCTTACACACGCATATTACGTCATTATTGTAACTTATGTATTTCTAGGTATAGCGAATTATTTTATTGTAGTATGCGATTTCTATAATTTTCTTTAATTATACGTTATAAGTACGTTCCACTCAATTGCTAGCTGCATTAACAATCTTATTGCGGAAGGTGTTGTATACCAACGTTATTTCATTATACATGGATACCCGGCTTCCCGTTCTTCACCCAACATATTCTACTGTAACGGTTGAAGGAGTTACAGCTAAAGTGACTAATACACGATCTGGACTAATATTTTATTAAAGTGTAGGGATTGACAGAGTATCTGGCTCGACTCGTCGACTGACTCGTGAGAATGATAAAGTGTGTTTTTTGCGTACTTTCTTCGTATATATACAAATTCTCGGAAGAAGGTAACGCCTTTTCCGAAAACGCGCGGGTGGAGCTTGCTCACCTGAAGACACGAGGGTGGAGTTTCCTTAAAACACCGCACTGATCGGCGGAGGAATGGAACTCCCTGTAGCCAATTTAGGTGGCTCTACGTTTTGAGACTTTCCTTGACCGCGCTGGCCGCGCGGCCGGGTAATCCCGTAACGGTACACAACTGGCAATGCGTCTGGCGGCAAAGTTTGCTAAGCACGTAAAACCAATAAAAGAATAAACTCATTTTTTCAACTTGCAAACACCAGGATAGGTTTGTTGGCCTAATCTATGACACCTGCAAGCGGACCTTCAGACTGGTTATTACTTATTATGGTCGCCAAACGTGTGCCGCTACACTACAAATTCATGATTTCACCCTTAACTCAACCTCAAAGTTTGTCTCATCCTCGACATCTGTCCTTGCCGCATCATATTCGAACCTTTGCCTGGCCATATCATCATCAAAACTCTGACCTTACCATATCTGCCCTTACAATTCCTAAACCACCACCATTCAATATCCCACGCAACTGGATCAGGCTGTACCTCCTAAACGGTTGGGAATAAAAAAAGATGTTGTAGGCAAAAGTTAAATGGTATCAGACGGTGCATAATATTCAACTAATTTTATGCACTTTTGTGCATCGGTGCATCAGAAAAATGCAACAGCACTTTTTTTTAAAATGAAAACCTATGGTTTTGACTGCACGTATTAACATACTTAATAACATAACGACATACACAAAGTATTAACATACTTATGCCCTAAATCGTAGTTAAAAGTTACAAACATTGTAAAAGAGCATCACACGGATACTCCAGAAACATTTGCTGACAGACCGAAATAATTCACTAATCTACAACAATGTAAGTTATAGACTATAAGCCGATCGTCCGCGAGCCGCTTTACATCGTTGCGTCGCACGGTTTCGCCGAATATCTTTTGGAGATGCCGATGACGATATCAATCGCCGCGTCGATTCGTCACCGAACAAACGAGCGTCGTTTCGTCGCCGAAAAAGCGAGCATCGAACTCGAGCAGAGACGGTCAGTCTCGTTTGGCCCGACGCTGGGGTAAGAAGTGTTTCGAACTGCACTCGACATTATGGGCGTTTTACCCACTGCATCCATCCCGGCCATTCCTTACAAAGTTTAAGTCATAAGTATGTTAGTACTTTTATATACAGCACAAGAAACTGCATCGATTGGTGCAGTCAAAAATATAGGTTTACATTTTTAAAAAAAGTGTACTTGCATTTTTCTGATGTACCGATGCACAAAAGTGCATAACATTAGTTGCGTATTATGCGCCACTTTATACCATTTAACTCTTACTAATAACATCTTCTTCTATTCCCAATTGTTTAGTAGGTAAACCCTGTTCTAGTTGCATGGGACCAGTGATGGTATATGGTCTCGGTTTTCTCGCGCATGCGCGACGATTTTAGCGTCAGTAAAGTACAGAGTTGGGCTAAAATGGGGTACCTTAGTCACCCCGCATAGTTTCGCAATTTTTTTTTCGATTTTCAAATATGAATTGACAAGTAGCTCCTTTTCCAATACTAGTTGCCATTATGAAATCGAAGATCTTAACATTAACTTACCAAAATTTCGAAGTACGGTCGTCTCGTCGTGTCGTCTTGCACTCTTCTGCCCGGTTCCCCACCAATAACAACTCCCCCCTACTTTCTCCACAAACGTAAGACGTACGGTACGTTCCCACATTTAGCTGCGCATGCGCGAAAAAATCGAGGACCATATACCATCACTGCATGGGACACCTTGTGTAACATATCCCGTTTTCCTTCAAAAGTTCAGATTCTCGTTTCTCCAAAGTTCATACACATTTCGTGCGACTGTCTTGGACTACTGCATATTCTTCTAACGTACAGTATATTGTACATGTGTTTTAGGCGAAGTTCCGCCGTATCTAACGAATAAAATATATTTTAACGGAATGCAACAATATACCAGAGGTGGGCTTTATTCGGTATTGGTTCATCCGTTATCCGATCACAATTTCTTATTCGTTTATTTGTTATTCGTTCATTCGTCCAACAGTAGCCTGTCGAATAACGACGTCGATCGGGATTAGCCACAATAGCTGCCCCGGTACAATGCTGCTACTCGAGAGTAAAGAGGCGTCGCTCGCCGAAGAGGTATGCATGTATTTCGGTGAGTCTAAATACTAATGCACTAGCAGATCTTTTTAATTTCTCATTCTTTTTTTATAAAACTTTTACACACATATTTGTGACATTTTCACAATTCAATTGACGCCAAACACGATATAATCTGGATAATATTTAGTGGTTTAATTGAAGGTGAAAAGTGATACATCATCCTTCACTCGTACAGAGTGTAACAAAATGTTTTGTCATGGCTTCACCCGATGATACTACAGCTTTGAATCGGTGGAGATCAATAAAAAAAAGTTGCCGCAAAATTGACCTTGACGGAAAAATTCAATGTCACAATTTTGTATTGCATTATATAGTACTTGTACGGTCGCACAGTTCACCGTACAATTTAACCTTTTCCGTTTTTACAATCCGTGAAATCGTGCCTACGTGCCGAAGTTCAAAACATCTAATTCGTCACACTCATCTGCAGTTTCCTGGCCACTTTCTCTCACGGTCCTACGTACTTGACCATCACATCTGTTTTTCCTCAAAATCACCAACCCTCTCGTCATCCTTGTCTTCCAATCTTTTCTCTCTTTCTTCGTTCACATCCTTCCCTTACTTCTTTACCTCATCCCTTCCTAAGTAATTTTCCACCACTATTTTCCTACCCCCAAAAAGATCTTTCCACAGACAACATCGAAACCTTGGACTGCAACAATTTTCGTCAGAACCTCGTCAACTCTCAAAAGTATCGCACGAACTTTCGAGAACCACGCGCCGTTTTGTATCACGAACACCAAATTAAAGTATATTGAGTAAACCTCATCACCAACGAGTCGGTTTTAACCCATCCATCACCATTCGTAATCAGTCCTCGCGACTTTAATTAGGCATCGAGCACACACGGTCAATCGCGGTCTAGATTCAATCAAAATCAACATTCCGCGAGTGTAAGACCGGACAGTACTCACGCGGAGGAACAAAAGTCTTAAAAGAACCATAGGTCGCAAATAAACCATTCTCTATAAAAATGACTCCAATGTTTCGTGAAAACTATTTGATTCCATATGTCTACAAGGTAACCCAAGACGGTACAAACGTGGAGAGAATGATTCTACATGCGAAAATAAGTCGAAAATACAGAATAAATATTTTTCATTTGATGCCATAGGTAGTATAACTGCTAGGTCATGAATAGACGCGTGCGACGATTCCTATTGAATAGCACGCATATTCGCCGAATTGACAAACTCCAATTTCTTGAAAAAGACGCGTGCAAATGAAAAAATTTATTACATATTGTCGACTTACTTTCTCATGTAGAATCATTCCCTACACGTTTATAGCATTTTGAAATGCCCTGTAGACAAATGGAATAAAATAGTTTTCAAAACTTTAAAGTCGCTTTTCAAAGAAGAGTTGACCCAAGACGCATGGTTACTTTGAAACTTTTGTTCCTTGCGATGAGTATTATACGAAGCAATAACAAAATTATACGTTGAATATCTCCGTCAATGTCAATTTTACAATAACTTTTTTTACAGATGTCCACCGATCTCCACCAATTCAAAGTTGTAGAATCACCTGGTGAAGCCCTGACAAAACATTTTGTTACACCCTATACATTAAGTATGGTACTCCACGGACCCGGTGCTGTCCGGGTATAGTATAGTGTCATTAATTGACAACATTTTTACACCATTAGCCAATTTTTTCTTTATTGCTAGTAAGACACACAGATGTCTTACGACTCCGTAAAGAGCGCGTTTCAATACAAATAATCTCCTTCGGTGTTCGTCGATGCTTTTGCAAGCAAGGTCTAAAATATTCTGCCCTCCCAAGTCCATCGGCTTCCACACGACTAGGGTATTTCCGAAATCTGAGCGTTGTAGCTTTTAGGGGGAGGTGTACTGGCGTTGAGAGGTCCTTGTTTCGGGCGTCGACTTCCCGAGGTACGGCGCATCAGCGTGACGCCTAGGGTGGTCGCAATTCCGGGGCGCCTTACATGCTATAATATTACTCGTGATAATATACTTAATTAACAATTGTACTTGTAATGTAAAATATGTTAATGAGTTGTTAATTAGGTATAAAAATATATATTAAAAGAAACACGTAGAAAGGTACAGTGAGATATATTGAGTGCGAGTGTGAGTGAAATGGATATATCCTTCGCATTTCGTGTGATGCATAATACATTGTATGTCGACTGTACTGGTGTTTGCCGGACAACGCAGCAACGAGCTCGACGCCCGCAACGAAGGTGCTACGTACGGAGAATATTTTCGTTCGAATTTCTCTCAGGAATCTTTCGAGTTCGTCTCCGGTAGGAAACGCTCTAGATAACCCTCGCTTAACCCTGAAAATAAAGACCCAACTGTAATCTGGTTTCATTAGAAATGAAAAAAAACTAGGAATGTGACCCTACGTAATCGATGTACTCCATACAGGCATCTCCACCTATTTTTGAACGTATATAAACCCGATCATTTTCATCCTCTCTGGTCCTTAAAGGTATATTCACGCGTAAAGTCACGTAGTATCACGTTCGTAAAAGTCAATTCCAGTGAGATCGGGCTAAAGTTCTATTTGTTATTCAATAATTGCTCTCAGACCCCGCATTCCCAGTGCGTCAAAACCGAGTATCGTAGGTAACTACAACCTTAATTTACATTTCATTTCAAATCAATCGCGACACTAGTACACTTGTATCTCACAATTATGTATTTAAGAATACACCAGTGTTATTTAACAATTCATGAAATCTATTAAGTGTTCCCACTCAATACAATCTTACCGCTCGGATTGTATCAATTCAATTATTTGATTAGATTTACGAAGCCTACTAACAATCCTAGCGACTCTCGCGTCAGGTTCATCCACGCCGTCTATAATCTTAGCGGCTCCCTGATTTCGCATTAGGTACGTCCGCGCACCTAACTAATAAATTCAATCCATATGCCAAAGGTAATAACTCTTCTGCCGGCCGCTCGCGATGCTTCCGGCTTTGGTTCCTAATACAAGCATCTAAAATTCGTTATTCCCGAATAACGACAATTTAATAATTAGTTTTTTTTTGTGTTTCATTTTTATCGAGATGTAAAGGTTAACATTGAGTTTTTTTAATTGTAAAGGGTAAAGGATTATTTGACAGTCGAAGAAAGAATTGAACCCAGAGGAAGAAACTACAGGGATACATGGCGTATCAAACTAATAGTCACCTCGTGTCCACGTCTCACTCCGTTTCAAGGGCGTTTTGAGAAAGATTTTATTTCGCGTTAGTCATCGACAGGAAGTCGATATTTTTTTCCGCGTGCAGGAAATCGTCTCATGTCGCGAGTCACCCATACAGTGCCTGCTGTCCGAACTCTTCTCGTCATTATCGGTACCGAACCCTCCAGTTACGTTTTTTGTGCCGGGTAGACCTCGTCCGCGCGGTCGGTCTCAGAGCCTATAGCAACCCGGAGTTGGACCCGCTCTCTCGTCATCGGGAAGCGCAGAAAAAGGGGCGAACGTCACAATGTTTATGCTATTTCGAACGATGACATTGGATTATATGTCGTTAATTGTTTTAATAGTAGCCAAAGGAGGTGGCGCAGTTCAAATAGTTGAAATTGGAGTTGTTCTCGTTATATGTGGTAACTCTGAAAAAAGCAGGTGGCAAGAAAACTTTCTGACCTTGCAATATTATTAAATATTCACGTAAATTTACACGCAAGAGACAAGAAAATTAAATTACAGTCATTGATTCACAACCAACTACAAGCAGCGCGTTATATATAATTATTTCAACATGTTTACTTCTTCAGTGGATAGAATTCTGGTTTATAAAATTGGATGCTATGACGTTTTCATTGTTCCAACTTGGTCATACTTAAATGTTCTTGGTGCACTGAACATTTGTTTTTTACATTTTTTTCAGTATCATCGTTGTCGTACTTACATAGAATAATCCGATCGATATTTTATTCACCCTTTTAGATTTTTTATTTCAAATTAATTATCACCGCGTCACGCTGGTATTTATGCCACCTCCTTTGGCTACTAATAAAACAATTAACGACATATAACTCAATATCATCGTTCAAAATACTAGAAGAGTTTATACTAAATGCTTATAGTTCTACAAAATAAGTGTGAATAGCTTCACCCGCACGAGGTGCAAGACTGTTGAAGACCACACTGTCAAGACAGCTCGACTACGTAAGGTTGGCGGCAGCACATCTGCATCATTTGGATCGATGGCACCACGCTCATCGTCCAATCAGATCCCGACGTGCTGCGCTGCCAGCCAACGGGGTGCTTCCGCGTGCTCGCCGTCAATCACAATCACATCGTATTGACGGCAACCAATAGATCGGTGGTTGCCTCTTACTGGCCAATCAGAGACTGCGCATAGCCCTGGTGGCCAATGAGAGTCAGCCTCCCTCGAGTTTGCTGTTCTTTTCGTGTACCGGAAACGACGATTGTCTAATCCTGTTCTTTTCATGTCTCTGAGTAGTTAACACGTGCCTTTACAAAGTTACTTACTCTATCGTGAAATAGATTACTGATACAAACGTACTCTAGCATTGTCTGATCTTGTGCTTTTCGTTGACATTTGTCCACTCGAAAGCATCTCGTCTTTCACGAGACTGTTGAGTGCAATCAACGGTATTAAATTAAACTCAAGTGACCGCTTGCCACGTGGCTGACCATAATTATTTTTCTCAGCACTGAACTGGCATTACGAGTGATCGGTAGTTTCAAGACTATCATTCATTATGCATAATTTTTGTTACATAGCTAAGAAACAAAAAAATGCCGGAACAAGTATCTCTTATTTTAGATCAAAGATCACACAGCCGAGTTTATATTAAGATGACTTAACAATGAATAGGAGAAACCGCAATAAAAATTCGAATTTTCAATATATTGTTTAAACAAATAACTTCTGTTAAAAATCTTTTACGGGACTGAATTTCCCATTTAAAAACACGCAATTTTAATAAAATTTAACTTTTGTCGACTTCTAGTTTACGAAATATCTCAAAAAACATGGTTATGACCCCCTTTGTTGGCTGTTCTCACCCTTTCAAAATGGATAGTTTGTAATAAAAGAAACACGTGTCAAATATTTTTCGAAGAACTATGTGTCACATAAGTTTCATCAAAATCGACTTGACTCACTCGAATATGTTCCTTTATGAGATATGTTCTGACATCTACGTGTTGCCAAATTTGGAAAACCAGTTGGCGCGCTTCCGTCCCGCGCCCACGCCATGGTACCCACCTCTTATATCTACGTAGAATGTAAATAAAACTTCTTACCTCGCCAACCGTATTGGTAATTCCAATAACCGATATTAGATTGGAAGCATCGGTTTCGCTGAATCCCATCTCGATCGCGTTATCCGTCAAGTAAACGTAAGGGACGTCGTACCATGTGTGGAGCAGGAAATTACTGATGGCGAACAGTAAGAAACGCGAGTCAGCAAAATGCGAGAAGTCGACCATATCCAGGAGAAGGTCCCACAGTCCAGCGCACCAAACAAGCTTCGTCTTAGTTATAGTGGTCATCGAGTTCCTATAAATATCCGGACAGCTGGACGATCTCAGCCGATTGATATTCAACATGGCGCCCCGGTAGGTAAGGCTACGTTTATGCATTTTGATGTCCTTCAAAAAGCCGGGGGGCATCCTCTTCGAGTGCTCAGGGGTGCTGGATCCTCTCAAGGTGCTGTTCTCCAAACTAATCTTCTTCGACCACCACAAACGCCATGCGGCATCAGCCTGTTGTTCGATGGTTTGATTGTCGTTCAACATCTCCTTGTCCTTGTTCTCTTCGGTCTTCAACTCGGACAAGGAGCTGGGCGTGACAGTGAACCTCGTCGACGGCGTGCTGAGTTGGTCGTGAAGCGCCCCAGAGTCGCTGAAACGCCGCGAGGGTATGAGAAGATTCGGATAATTCTGAACCAACACATTGTAAACATTCTTCCGAGTGCTCAGGAGCTCCAGCACCTCCGAGGGCACCTCCTCCCCAGTGTTGACGAAGGTAGGCAGACTGAGCAGGCTAGAGAAGAACTTCTCCTCGTCGTCCTCTCCCTGCAGTCGAAGTTTCTCCATGATCGTGAGAGTATTCAGCGAGCAGTTGGCAGAGAACGAGTCCACGCTGGAGCTTTGTATCCTGCTTCTCTTCTTCTCCCTGTTCTTCCGCCTCTCCTCAGTCTTAGCCCTGGCCCTGGTGGTTGTCCATTCTGGATCCCTCATCAAGCATCCGCATACGGCCAATTGCAAGAACAGTCCGGCCAAAATCAGCGTCGTTCCCCGCCAGCCGTACTCGTCGAGCAGATATTGCGTCAACGGCGCGCATATGAAGGTCCCGATACCGCTTCCGCATCCAGACAGACCAGTCGCTAACGATCTCTTCTTGTCGAAATAATAAGCGACAATCACCACCGCCGTTACGAAGCAAAGAGACAACCCGAACCCAGGCAGGATGCCGAAGGTGAATACCAGCACCGCCATGGAGTTAGCGTAGGATGTGATGACGAAGCCTGTCGTAGCTAGAATGCTTCCCGCGATGCATACACGACGACATCCGTACCTGTCCGTCAGGAAGCTCGCCACTGGACCGCACAGCAACGGCATTGCCATGAATATGCTGCCTATCCAGGCCGTCTTGAACTTACCCTCGTCGAAATAATTCAAAAACTCGACGTAAATCACACCGAAGGAGAACGTAACTCCGTCCCCTATCAGATTAACTATGAAAGCAGCCACGACGACCACCCAGCCCCAGCCTCCATCGGGTGGTGTACCCTCGCACAGCTGTCCCAAGCTGGAGTTGTCCTCAGAAGTACTGATGGCCGACGTAGGTATCGAAGGAGTGGGCTGCGATCTCTCGTCTCGCGAGTATTGTTTCTTGGAATCCTTGTTGAACTGAACATGGTGCTGTTGCTTGTCTTCTCTGGACGAACTTCCGTTCACAAGCTTCTCGATGCTTTTCTCGGACGACAAGCGACTCTTCGCCGACAGGATCCTAGTAGGAGAAATTGATCTTCTCACAGTGACGAGATTCTTGCGTTTCTGAGAACCGCAGACGTTCTCCTTGTGCATGCTAATCAGCCTTTTCCCGGAGTTTTGCGAGGGGTTTTTCAGTTCCTGCCTCGCCTGTGCCCGTATTCTGGAGCCAGGAGCCTCATAGCCATTGTACGTTTTCTCCAAACATCTTCGTTCCTCCTCGTCCACGAACTTTTCGATCACCACGTCGTTCTCGTAGCTCTGATTACTCAACGACTTGGACAGTTCCTCGGTCAGAATGCCAATTTGGTCCGAGCTCTTCTGAAACCGGGAATCATCCTTCACTATGGAATTTAAAACGATCGACGCAGCGCCTCTGCTTTTGTGGTGTTTCGTCTCACGGGGAGCATTCTGCGAAGCTATGGTCGATGACCCTCTCTTCTCGATCAGCGTTTCTTCGCTGCGTTTTCGACGGGCAATCTCACCGTTGTTCAAGTCGTTGCGCGACTCGGTAGTACTGCTATAGCAGTCATCTTTGATACCCTCTGGCGGATCGATCGTCTCGTTTGATTCGGTCAACTTCCTCTCATCGTTGAACTTCACCCGATACCACTCGGCCATGATGATGGCGTCAAGGGAGGAGGCAGAGGGGAAAACTGCTGTTTAAGCGCAGTCGTCCGAGAGCCAAAATAACGACATTGAACTCGCTAGCGTTTCGTTTACCTAGTCTTGTATTTAAATTCGTTCGACAGGATATGCGCGATGAAGATATTCTGCTTCCTCTGTAGTGTTTCTTCGACAGCGATAAAAATCGATCGCAACTACATATATCTTTTCTCGTTTCCCTGCTTCGCTTCGCTGAAATTTTCCGGAGCACTTGGAACACGCGAACACGCGAACACGCGAACACTGTTGAAAAACCAGTTAAATCACTCGAATCACTGCGACAATTGAACCGATCCTGAACCGGTTTAGTTTCGTCCTTGATTTAAACAGCGGTAAGCACGGCCACTCGTACAGCTGTCTAGTGAACTGACGACGTAATGGCAACAATGACGGTGAGGATGTGGACGATTTAAAGTTCTTTGAAGACTGATAAATCCCACCTGGACCGCCACCATCGCAAATGTAGCCCAGGATGCCTGAAGTTTTCCTTCTCCTCAGGCCCTGGCTAATCGGGACCCCCTCCTCCTCCGCGAAACGATCATTAACCCAGGCACCCATGCGGCGAACAGTAGTGCTTCGGCTTCTGCGGTGTATTCTAAGGATCAAACGATATGTAATTAGTTGAACCGATCACAGTTACCATTTCAATTTTTCGTTATTAATTAAGTAGATACCTTAAAGGCCCATTCTCGTCTAATAACTATAAAAGCGAGAGATCTTTATAATTATTGTCCTTTTCTTCAAGAAAACTATCGACCATGTGGATAGAATCTCTCTTACGATGTATAGTGACATCTTTAAAACCAAATATGAAAAGGACATTTTGTTTAGAAGCATGTTTTATTTATTTATTGAACACTGTACAACCATGTGAACTTGTTGGGCCTTCAACACCTTGTGAACGGTATAGAACCGAGCCTTCAGATAAGCAACATTCTAAATAAAACTTGCAGAATCGGTATAAATTGATGCCGCGGCGCTTGAAATTTTTATTATTGTCTCTGAATCTACCGATCAACCAACTGACTTAATATAGGAGTTCCATCTTAAAAATGTTAAACACTTGTTGATGTGGTGTATAGCGATCGTCACAATTAAGGTGTAAACGCAGAAAATGAATAATTTCCTTAAAAGAGTAGGCCACCTTGACGCACAGCGGGCCAAACAGAGGAAAGTCTAAGCAGCGTCTTAGACGAACCTATTGTAACCGTGTGGCTTACACACCGTATATACAGGGTGAGTCACCTAACGTTTGTACCTCAAATATCTTTGTTGTTTCTAAAGATACGTAAAATATGGTAAGGACAAAGTTGAATGGTACAACGGGGCTGACACGATGCCAGAAAATAATTTTGTTTTTATGCCATTTTTGTAGCGATATCAAGGTCACCTTGACTTTTTTAAATGGAACCACCCTTTTTTAAACACCTGCAATGATAGTCCCTTTCATTACGAATTCAGTGACTATAATTAGTCAAGGTCATTCAAGGTCACGGACAGAGTTCAACATTCCTTCAAAGCCCGTTTACAGGCATGTATCGATATTAAATCTTATACGTTATCTCTGTCCGCGACCTTGAATGACCTTGAATAATTATAGTCACTGAATTCGTAATGAAAGGGACTATCATTGTATGTGTTTAAAAAAGGTTGGTTCCATTTAAAAAAGTCAAGGTGACCTTGATATCTCTAAAAAAATGACACAAAACAAAATTTTTTTTTCGCATCGTGTCAGCCCCGTTGTACCATTCAACTTTGTCCTTACCATATTTTACGTATCTTTAGAAACAACAAAGATATTTGAGGTACAAACGTTAGGTGACTCATCCTGTATATAGCGTGGAACGCCGCGTCACCGATATTCTCCCTGTCTACGAGGATTCGCGAAGAGATGCGCGACCTTTCTCATAATGAAGGATCGCAGGACCTTCCACTAATTAGTATGCGCGCGCATCGATCCCCACTGGATCTGGATCGAAGGAGCTCGATGCGCGACGGATCCAAATAACTCTATGTCTGGGCGCGGTTCTGGTAGGACGGAGATTAGAAAGTTCACGGCGAGAACCGGTACGCGAACAAGTAGTCAAATCGACTTAGTAAATTATCAAACCGTCTAATTTATTCTTGACGCGTACGCGCCTCAAACCGAGGAGTCGCAAATGCAAACCGCATTGTGGCACGGCCAACAACCATCGTTTTCGAAATTTCTCGTCTTATCGAGATATCGGGATTTCCAGTGTGTCGGAATATCGATATTGTCGTAACAGGAAGCATTCACGTACGAATCGCAATATCGTTTTCCGTCGGATGAGTTAGAATCTCACACCGCAGTCTGGTCCGAACGTATACAGTAAATTGAATCTCATCACAATTCGTATTCCTGAGACTCATCTTGCAGGCTCATTCAGGCAACCGAAGTGACGCTCAGCTCTCGTACTTGCCAAATCTTGCGGTTGTTTCCTGTTTGCCTTTGTAAGAGGTGGATTCAGGGACGAAATTGTGAGACAGGTTCTGCTTTCCAGTATCTAGACACTGCTCGTAGATTCATTCAGGCAACCGAAGTGACGCTCAACTCTCGTACCTGCCGGATCTTGCGGTTGTTTCCCGTTTGTCTTTGCGAACGTTTGAGCGAAATACTGCTGGCACCTCCGCTACGTTCATCGCAACGACCAGCAGAATCGATCCAGTTGAGTCTGTTTCGATCGCATCGTGAAAAAGCCGAATAGAGGCTCAGAATGGAGGCATAAAATTATAAGAACGTTATTGATCGAGATTAAGATTCCGAGACGTAGATTCAAACGACGAGAATTGACAAATATTCACGCGTTCGCCTTACACGGCAGTAATACGCAAAAATCTTGCTCTATTGTGAATCGTGACCTCGGGATCGATAGTATGTATACTAATTTGGTTTTGTTGTCATAAGACAATAGCGAAGACGCGAACTGGTCGTATTCCTTCACCGCGGATACTGTTTGAACGATCGTACACACGTCGAACAACGTAGTACGGATTACGCATGTACGAACTATCATGCTTCATTACTTCAAATATTGTCTCTAAAACTTTCAACACCTAACCAAGCCTTTCCGCTGTCCAGTGCCTGGAGGCACGAATCTTTCACGATCGTATAGTTGTAATATATATATATATATATATATATATATATATATATATATATATATATATATATATATGTATATATATATATATATATATATATATATATATATATATTGTGACGTTGCAGATTTTGCGACGTCACTTTTCCATTATTCTTTGCGGCCGAAACGGCATTTCGAATGGACCGGACCGCCATCTAGCGTACCGAATCGACAGTCGCGAATTTCGAGAGCGCTCCCCGAGGAAATTCCGCGTTAATCACCGATCGGCGTGCCCCGTGCACCACCAGTCCTCTCAGGAAGCCTAAGGCGGATTCCTCCGTGGGATCTCTCCTCGTGATTTGCTGGCCAAACAAAACGTCCAGCGCGCTGGTTCAAAAAGGGCTGCTACACACACGGGCTAAACAACCCGGAGACGACTCAGGCCTATGAACCCCACCAACATCGGACTTTCCGGCAAGAGGAACTCCACTCAAAAGGTCCTGACGTCGTCTCATCCCGCAGGAAGGGGTTCCATACGCGTGGGTGGTGTAGACGCGCCCTGGGACTGTCTAGGACGCCCCCGGTCGCCGAGAGGTGATCGTTATGGAAAATTCGGATGTCGTCTAGGGCCAGGGACCATCCGTGGGAGACTCACACTAATTAAATATTTCGCGTGCGAGACCGACCAATTAGATATTCCGAATAATGAGCGGGGTGGGGATCGCCGGGTAGATCGTCGTTGCCGAAATCGCGAAGGATCACTGTCGTGCCGCCTACCGTTTAGCGTATATTGAGAGTGCGTAAAGATTGCAAGCCCGAACACCGGAGGATATAGCAGTTCCGGAAAACGGTAAATCGACCAGTGATCCTTCCCTTTTAATTTCGTGAATGTGTTGCGTTTTGATAATTTCGCGTAAGGACGATCCGCTTCTCGCATCGTCCTCGATTTCGTACGGGCCGAGGCGCGTCTCGCCTCGTGTTCGCCGCTCACGCCATTGGCCGGCGTTGTGAGCTTGAGTTGTATTTCGTCAGATAACGGGAGTTTTCCTCGGAGGAGTCGCATCGGAAGAGTGAGTGTAAATTTTCGTGGCGTTAGAATAAACCGTCTATCGATCGCGATCGCGTAAAATCGAGACGACGGGTATTGCGTGTTCGCGCGAGCGAGCGAGAACAAAGATCGCGAGAACAAGATTCCGTCCCGGGAATCGACACGACAGTCAAATGTAATTGCGCCGTTCACCTGCGTTCGCGAGTTATTGTATCGATTATATCGAGTTAAATACCGATTTACCGTATCCTCGCGCTATTTAAAGAATTGACAAACCCGCGCTGCGAACGTCCACCTTTTCGCTAAACTTGTAAGAAAAGCGCGGGCTCTCGGGACGCGGCCACGTGGCCGCCAAAATTGTAATTATCTGACACCGATTAAATTAATCTCGAGACAAATCGAATTGTCATTTCTTGACCTGCGAGATCCGCTCTACCGTAAAGGCTGTCCCCGACCTTCCTGCGTCCGAACCTCTGACCCTTCGCGAATCGCGTAACGTAGCTTGAAACTCGGTAACGAAAATTCTCGATTCGCTTCTCTAAGAGTAGAAAACCGTCTCGCTTCACGTGGTATCTTTCCGATACCTGGCGCCCGAACATCGGTCATTCGTATCACTATCGAGTTTTCGAATCGCGTTTTGTGCCGGGAGGACCTCGTCCGTACGGCCGGCCGAGGCCCGGTCTCAGCACCTGTAAGAAGCAAGGTCACAATATATACAGGGTGGCCCACATAACTCTGAACAGCTCAATATCTCGAAAACTATGCCATCGATTTTAAAGTTCTTAGTCTTAAATTGCATGGAACTGAAGGGCCTTTCTGACTACATAAACGTGAAGTGGCCTCCCTTCCCCTTTGACGGGGGAGGGGAGGTATCTTTGTAATTTTAAATGGAACCCCCTATAAAATGTTACATATTTAGATTCTACAGGAGAAAAACAAGTCAATTTTGTCTGAAACATTTTTTTGTCAGATACTTCCATGATGAGATATAACAGTTTGAAGTTCCGAGTTGTAGGTACTTGAAGCGCTAGGAAATAGCGTTATGGAATTATACGCGCTTGAGTCCTTTGCTTATTCGTGAAGAAATAAAATGTACTTTAAATTAAATGTTCAAAACGTCCACCACGGGCTTGTAAACATTTATTTACTCGAAACATCAAAGTTGTTCTAACATTTTTTAACATTTCGGGAGTCACTGCAGCGCAAGCGTCACGTATTCTTTGTTTCATATCCTCTTTTGTCGTCGGTGGTTCAAACATAACTTTGTCCTTTACATATCCCCATAAGAAAAAATCTAATGGTGTTAGATCGGGGGATCGAGGAGGCCATTGACGAGGTCCCCCACGACCTATCCATTTGATCCCAAATTTTTCGTTCAAAAATTGCCTGGTGATGATTGCAAAATGTGGAGGAGCGCCGTCTTGTTGGAACCACATTTATCTTCTAACGCGCAGTGGCACATCTTCCAAAAGCGCAGGCAAATTATTTTTTAATAAATCACAATAACTTGCAGATGTTACAGTTTCTTGAAAAAAATAAGGTCCAATCACAAAATCTCCTATTAGGCCACACCAAACATTTAAAGACCATCGATGTTGAAAGGGAACGCATCGCATCCAATTTGGGTTTTCCACGGCCCAATAATGCAGATTATGTCTATTTACATGCCCTAAATTCATAAAAGTGATCTCATCGGAAAAAAATATTTTGCACAAAAAGTCATTTTCCACAACACCCTGCAGCCACTCACAAAATCTTACGCGGTGATCGTAATCTGCTATCGAAAGCTCTTGTGATAAAACCATGCGATATGGATGATACTTTTGCCGTTTCAAAATTCGTTGAATCGATGAACGACTAATATGTGATGTTTGTGCAAGTGTACGTTGACTAATATGAGGATTTAATGTAATTGCAGCAAGAATACTGGCACTATTATTTTCATTAGTGACAGCTTTAGGTTTATTGCGAGTTTTTTTACACAATTCACCGTGCTCGCGAAGCCGCTTTTCTAAATTATGAAATGTTGCATGACATTTTTTGATCCCACACCGTTCAAAAAACATCACTGCTGCACGCCGATAATTTTTTTGGCATTCACCTAACGTTAATAACATATTCACTTCTGTGTCAAAAGTAGCCATAATCACAATGTTACTGCTTGAATAACAGCTCTAAACTGAAAACGTTTTCATAGATAAGTGAGTCAAACTCAAGAATTGTAAATATTATTGTTTGAGTTTCTTCATGAATAAGCAATGGGCTCAAGCGCGTATAATTCCATAACGCTATTTCCGAGAGCTTCAAGTACCTACAACTCGAAACTTCAAACTGTTATATCTCATCATGGAAGTATCTGACAAAAAAATGTTTCAGACAAAATTGACTTGTTTTTTCCGGTAGAATCTAAATGTGTAACATTTTATATGGGGTTCTATTTAAAATTACAAAGGCACCTCCCGTCCCCCGTTAAAGGGGAAGGGAGGCCACTTCACGTTTATGTAGTCAGAAAGGCCCTTCAGTTCCATGCAATTTAAGACTAAGAACTTTAAAATCGATGGCATAGTTTTCGAGATATTGAGCTGTTCAGAGTTATGTGGGCCACCCTGTATATATATATATATATATATATATATATATATATATATATATATATATATATAAGGTATATAAAGGGTTGTAACCGTCCCTCCGCCGATTATACAGGGTAATCCAGCGAGTATACAAGTAATTTCCGACATTGTGCTACCGTCGGGAACACCATGGTATTCTCTAGAGAGAACTCGTTCTGCCGAGAGCGGTATATTGAAGTTTGATCGCAATTCGCGTTCCTGGGACTCATCCTGCAGGCTCATTCAGGCCAACGAAGTGACGCTCAGCTCTCGTACCTGCCGGATCTTGCGGTTGTTTCCTGTTTGAACTGAACGAACTGACGAGATACTTGTGGCATCTCCGCCACGCGATACAGACAGCGAATCATAAGACAATTGTTTCGTAATTCACAGATAGGCAGGATTAGCGAAAGCGACAGACCAAGCGTCGCAAGGGAATAGATAGGGCAGGGAAAGAGAAAAGCTAGATGAGCTAAAAAACGGTTACACTATATGTAATGAAACAACTTTTTAAGCTGCAAAAAGAAAAAAATATGTATTTGTGGCGGCTACCTCCTATGCTCGCCAACAGATGGACAGTGCGACAACACCGTTCCCGGTACTACCTGATTCCTCCTCTGTTTGTTATATGTATATACCGTCCTAAGCTGTCCTTACAACGCTAGATAACCTTACTGACGAGTCTTCTAGCAGGCCTACAAACGCCCTCTTCTTCCTTTTTCCATCTTTTCATAATTCAAAACCTGCCGCTACACACTCGTCTACAAAATTAAAGGGTCACTACATTGTGGCCGAAAAATTGTCAATCTTTAAAGTCTTGTAACTTTATGATACAAAGTCGTGGAGCATCCTGTCTGAGTTAGATCTGGGCTTATTTTAAGCTGTGAGAATTCTAGTTTCGCCTACTGCAAGCCTTTTATTTCTACAATATTATCAATTCTTGCGACGAACGTGGAAGTAAGCATAATTTTTCTTTTCCAAATTTTTCCAATTCAAATATCTCTACGAACATTAATATTTTTCTTCAAGTCTGAATTCACTGTGAATTTGAAAATTGGAGTCTCCCCATCAAATGATTCTTGAAAAGTTGCGGAATGATTTTTTGTTACTGTTTTATTTAAATATGAATGTGAAGACTGCTGCATACGCATACGCCAGGCATGGAAAGAAGTTGCTCGATCGGAGGCGATTTTCAAGCGTTATGGCCCAAGTTCTCAAGCCACCTCAGGCCCGTACCGTATGAACTAGGACCATCACGGGGAGCGAAACGCGCGGACGGGTGGAGGGAGGGTGACGCTTGAAAATTGTCTCCGATCGAGCAACTTCTTTCCATGCCTGGCATGCGCACACGCACGCATACACGGGGGATAAGTCTGACCGTCCAACCTCCTCGTGGGATATCTTGGGTTGTTCTAATACCGGCGGCACTTTTGTCATTCAACTTAAATAAAACGATTCGAGTTTGTTGCGAAGAAACATTAGAATTTGTAAAAATTTGCAAGAGAAAAAGTGTTAAAATAAACCCAAACAGAATACTGTACGACCTTCTGTCATAAATTTACAAGAGGTCAAAGATCGACATTTATCGGCCACAATTTAGGAATCCGTTAATTTTGTGAATGTGTGTATTTCAATTATTAATTATAGTTTTTAATGTTTATATTCTCAAATGTTATGTTCTTATTGAATCTTGATTGTGATCAAAACCTCATTATGGTGACTAATAAAGGCGATCAGGAATGGAACGAATTATAAAATACCAGCGACTTAACGATCCATTAGACATACGATTGTGCTTCGTGATCTGCTTTTCTTCTATAGTTATCTATTTTTCATTAAATGTCTTATTAAATATTTGATGCTATTCACTAATTCGATCTACTAAGTACATCCGTCCCGTTACATCATGTCGCAGGGATGCCACAGTGTTCAATAAGTATCAAAAACGAGACAAAAAGTTCAAAATTGTTATATAATTTGATTTATGAATGCCTAATATGTAAAACTGATAAGTTTTTTCGGTTTAATCTCATTTATAACTAAGAAAATCTCAATACATGAAAATGAGTTTTACTAATCGTAGTTTCTTGTACTGAGATAGGTATATTCCGAAATATTTGAAAAACTAAAAATGTCGCTTTAAATTAGTTGTTGGGAACTTAAAGGAGGCATTACACTCTTTGATTATTAACTAATTGATTTATTATACTATGAAAAACTCAATCATATGTCACAATACTTTGTGTAGGGAGTTTGGCGCCCATGTCGCCATTCCCCTAGTCCGCACCTTGGGAGCACTCAGCCGAGGCATTGGCAGTCCTGCTCCCAACGAACGCGGATTCGACCGTTACTTGATGCGTCCCTCAGTATTCCTTCAGCGTCCTCCCCAGTCGATACTCACGACGAGTTAGTCGTGTTATGGTATTATGGTTTTCGTTAACCTACAATCCAAGTGTCTTCTTGTAGTCCTACCCGTGGTTCCACATAAATGTAGAGTAGGCTACATTCTTCAGCTCCATCCCGAAGTTTAATACATCCTCCAAGAGAGTCAATTCCTACATCTGGTGACCCCGACGAGATTCCTTCAATCGCGAGAAGGAAAAAAGGAACCGTCAGCACGTGGTTCGGAGCATCGCATGCTTGCAATCTGTTTTGCTGGCACGTATCTCCACTGAGGAACGTCGAAGGACCAGCCAAGCCGCGCAGACGTCACATTCTCGAGAAGGACGTCGTCTGACCGCCATATTGCAGCTTCCCGAGACAAGCGGTCCGGAGGACGCTTCCCGCTCGCCATCTTTGGTGCTACATCGAGGCACGCCGTTGTGAAGCCGCCATCTTGTTCCTCGATTCAGCCGTTCTACTTGTGGATGCCGACTTACTGTCGACTATGAGTTGCGAGCGTTCTATTTAGCCGTTAGCCGATCGCCTCGTGGCGTATTTACAGAGATCGTTGTGTGCGCGCCTGCAACGTCGTATAATACAGTAGTACTTCCGACACGCATGCGTCCCTTGTGATAATTTAAGACTCATCGCCGCAGATTTTTGTCAGACAGCACCGCGTACTCGCGCGCATCCACGAAATGGATCCACCGGTACCGGACCCGCTTAACGAGGATGTCCTGCGATCGTTTCTCGAAAAGCATATCGATTCGTATCGCGTCCCTAAGGTACCATCATTTTTTCACGAGGATCCATCGCTATGGTTTATCCAGGTCGAGTCATCTCTGGCTGAAGCACGTATGCGCCGACTTTTGAAAGGAGAAGTTTTGACGGACGGAAAACCGTCCCATATTTTGATGCGCCTACGCAACATAAATGACGGCTCGTGCACTGATGATGTAATCCGCGCGATATACATGGAGCAGTTGCCTGCTCAGATACGTGGAGTATTGGCAATTTCCAAAATCACCGATCTCCAAGACTTCGCGGAATTGGCCGATAAAGTTGTCGAGGCACCAGGCTCTGTCGCGCACGCGATATCCTCCGTCTCTTCCCAGGATTCACCTAGGCACGAATCCGCGTTATCGGCTCCGTTGCGCCCGCGATTTCATCCGTCTCTCCCCAGGACACGTCAAATCGCGCACTCGAAGTCAAGGTCGAGCGTCTCACACAGCAGCTAGCCGAGCTGACAAAACTCATGAGACACAATTCTCGCGATCCCCAGCGCAAAACTTTCTCCCGTGGAAGATCACGCACTCGTTCTAAATCGCGAGACGCTGTAGTGTGCCGTTTGCATCGGAAATTCGGAAAGGACGTGCGTCACTGTATGAAGCCCTGCTCGTGGCTGGCGGAAAACTAGTATGCACTAGCCGCGCGGAGGCGAGCGCGCTGAGTGCCGAATCTCACCGCCTCCATGTTCGTGATCGCGACCTCGGTCTCACTTTCCTTATCGACACGGGAGCAGATCTCTCTTTGTTACCCGTTAACAAGGTCGCCAAGAAGCCGGCCAACGAGGCGACGATTGAGACATTCGGAGAGAAACGGCTCACTTTGAATCTCAGCCTGCGTCGCTCCTTCACGTGGAATTACTGCGTCGCCTCGGTACCATACCCGATTCTTAGCGTGGACTTTTTAAATCATTACGGTCTTTTAGTCGATCTGCGTCATCGTAGATTGATCGACCCGTTGCGTTGACGCGAATCTCTACTGTCTGTACAGGCAAAACCTCGCCGGTTATCAACGTGAAATCGATCGATCCCACGTCTTCTTACGCGGGGATACTCTCCGAGTTTCCGGGAGTTCTAGAACCATCGCAGTCGAACTGCGATCCGCCGCGCGGCGTGTTACATTACATCGTCACCGAGGGTCCCCCGTCGCCGAGCGTGCACGATGACTGACGAACGATAAACTTCAGGTGACTAAGGCCGAATTTCAACGGCTCGTTGCCGAAGGAACCTGCCGTCCATCCAGCAGCCCATGGGCTAGCCCCATCCATCTGGTCCCCAGGAGAGTTCGTACTCCCTGACGACGGTCACGCGGACCCGCATATATTTATAGAGGAATTTAGAGACTTGTAAAACCTGTCCCTGTAGGACAGCGGCATAAAAAGCGCGTATTTTTATTTACAGACGTCGACACTTGTTTGCACGTATTCTTACGTGCCGGTATGAATCAAAAGGCGCTCGAGCGGCCATACTCAGGCCCGTACAAGGTAATAAGAAGTCCGACCGATCGTGTCTTGGAGATAGACGTTAATGGAAAACCGCGTTTCGTCTCCATAGAAAATGTAAAACCAGCGTATTGTTTCCGAGACGACCTCGAATCTGCGTCAAATGAATTGTCCGATTCGACCCAACGCAACGTGCTGCGAGCGTTTTCGCGAACAAAAAACGTACGCATTAAGGTCCGTTTATACAGAGCTGTCCGATATCGGACGCATTTTTGCAGTGTTTATACACTGCCTTCAGATCTTTTAGGCAACTTGAGAAGCGTTCGAGATGCTCGAACAAAGGCCAAGTGCCGAAGATCGTGTCATTTGCTACCCTAACCCCAGGGGTCCCGAGAACCTTTTACTCCCCTCTATACCTCAGGAGATGCCTATGCTAGTGTCGGACGGCTGGCTGGAAAGTATCGTTCTCGAGCAAATGCTGTCCGATTTCTGACGACACGAAGGCAGTATATATAACATTTTATTTAAAAATCTATCAAGTAGAACTTTTCAGAGTTCATCGTGCTAAATAGGTGGGGAATACATTGCTAGGGAATTTCAACATTATACAAAAGAATAACAATTTATTACTATGGCAACGAAAAAAAAAGAATATCATCTGACAAACTGTACTAAACAATCCCCGTGGAGGTTCAGAACGTTTTGGTTCGTTCAGTATGATGCCGTCCTAAAAAACCATGTCGGTGGACGCGCAGGAAAATATAAAAATAACATTGTTTACTAGTATAATAAGAGGTATTAATATGTATATACTTATTGAATATTCCATGCCAAGTTTCCCCTTTATTAAATGAGCCCTTGCAAAAGACGGCGACATGAATATTAGTGTTACAATGAGCTGGTAAAGGACGCCGTGTACCTCCGTTTCAGGTCACTATTATGGCCCATTGTCTATGTCTATACTGCTGGTCTCGAAAAAATACCAACAGACTGTATCTGTTGAGATTGAACAATTATTGTAATAACCCAATCCTTTCCGAGTAAAAAACATTTTCAATCTGTTTATATCCAACAAGTAGTCCAATACACTGCCCCGTACGACCGATAGGGAAGCAGCAGTGGGTTAAGGTATTATAAACCGTTACCGCACACTGCTACGCGATTGCACGGGGGTGGCAAGACGCCATATCGTATGGGTTCGAACAGGTGACATTGTATCGATGCGAACCTGAGAAGAAGGTTCTCTGGGTGGAGTACGAATGCGCGGCTGATTGGGTCAGAGCGGAGGAGGCAGGCCTCGTTTCACTCGCATTTTCGGCTGTTATCGTGATATTGGCTACAGTGGCCACGCATACTATGCAGCGTGCATCGTTGAAGTCAAAACATTGCGTCTGTAGCGGCTAACGGTACCGCCAATAGAACATTTGGCGTGCAAATGCTTAGCGAAGTTTGGGACACGTGCGCTAGTAAAGCTATTTGTGAGGAAACTGTCTTTTCATATTTTCGGCCATCTACCAGTAAAGATTGTGTTTTAGAATTTTCGTTGCGACAGTCTCAATAGCGCCCGCGGGTGTCATAAACTTCGGGTCTCCGAGGGGCCTCGGTACTAGGGCCGCGCGGTCGGTCCGGCCGATGGGCCGGCGAAGCTTCCCGACGCTGGCTCCTGGGAAATTCCGCTACGTTGCCAGTTTTCACGACGACACGACGTTTCGCGAAAGATTCTCGGAAAAACGTTTGCGAAAGAGGGGGGCGAGGATCTACGCGTAGGCGGCGCGTTGTTTCGTTTAAGCCACCTATCGGCTAATTCGGAAAGGGCCTTAGCCGATAAGAAGAAATGATCACTTGTACATCGACTCTCAGACAAGACACTTCGTCTCCTGAGAAGGAAATAAAAAGTCTTGTGTAAAGAACATATAGTGATTTCGCAATCATATATCCCTTCAGGTCTATGGGCGCGCGGGTGCGCCAGGGACAGGCATGCCCAGCGATAGGCTCGATTTGTTTATGTACCGTTCCCGGGGCTGTTCTCTATAGAGAGGTTTATTACGGGTCATTACTATTGCTGGATAGCTGGAACTCGGCATTTTCTCAGACAACACGTGTTTACTGTAAAGTAATTTGCAGGCCCCGACTTCTCTGGCGATAAAGAATTGTAAAAATGCTGCACATGTATATCCGAGAAATCTAAAAAACGTTCAGAACCTCCGCTGTACTTACTTGAGTTGTTTGACGAATTGCTTTACCGTACAGATTGTCAGATATTCTTTTTTTCGTCACCATAGTAATAAATGGTTCTAAAGTTTAAATTCCTTAACAACGTATTCCCCACCTATTATTTAATTGCTTTGTGAATAATGTGAAATTTGTGTATGATGTGTACAGTCACAAAGTATCGTAGTCGGCAAAATCACACCATTGGTTTCGCTAAAATTAACATTTTATTATTTTCTGGTGTATCTGAAATAATTTTTCATATCATATACATATTAAAAGTTAAATAATTAAATATTAAATAAGCATGTAATTTTGCTTGTACATCGAAAACACATGTTGTTAATTAGTCACTGGGATACGGAAATTAACAGGTTACCTGAAAGATGACAACAAGTTGTTACAAATAATGGAAAAAACGGGATTTCAAAGAGGACGAATCGTAGAATAAAGCCATATTTTAAAACATTTTTTCACACTTGAACCGATGGAAAAATTTGCAGAACAACGATATGTCTAACATATTTTTTAATAATTATTTTAAATCATTATTTAAGAAGAATTCACCAAGTGGCAGGAACGTTCCCTATTTCCATGATGCTGTAAACGAGAGCTACCGATAATTTACCTAAAGGAGTTGTGGAGCCCACAGTAACCTTTTTTTTGCCACGCGCAGCAGGGAGTCGTCACCCGCTCGAAATTTATGACCTCTCAGACTCGAAGAAAAAGTATCGTTGAGAAGTCAGTCTCCGATATCGGCTTGCGAAGACTCCCATTTAAACCTGGGTAAATTTTTCTGCCGGATCCGATAAAATCGTCTGTATAAACCGACCTTAACCCTGCCGACTTAATTATAAGCATACGATCACCGCCGTCCGCATATATGTAAATAGCAACCGCGTAGTTTTTGAGAATCCTGTGTATAGTAGATTAGTTGCGTACCCATTGTATTCTTCATCTTTGAAATTCCGTTTTCTAATTTGCGGAGCCACAAAAATTGCAACTATTACGGGCACATAGAACTATTATAAAATAAATATAAATGATATAAAAAAATTCTTGAGATACACAGAAAAATAATAAAATGTTCAGTTTAGGGAAACCAATAGTGTGTCATTTCGCCGACTACAATACTTTGCAACTTAATTAACCTTCACTGTACACACCGTATAAAAATTTCATACCCAACACATGGGGCCTCACACACCGCAATAATTACAAACTGCTGTCAGGTTTGAACTGTTTATTATTTTCGGTCGATAAAATTGCTGAATAGTTTTTTGAGTTACTAAAATGAGGGTCGACAATGTTTGTCCTAAAATTACAACTTTCGCGTAGTAAAAAAAAAAGAACAATGTAGAATGCACGCGGAAAGTTATTAATAACAGAAGAACGAGCTAAGATCGAAGCTTATCGTGATTCAAGATTGTCTATCCGTGAAATCGCTTTAAGAATTAATAAATCAACTACATGTGTACATAGTTATTTAACACTAGGTGAAAATTATGGCAAAAATCAGTGGTAATGGTGGTAATAGAAAATTAACAAGACGCGATCGTTAGAGAATATTTAAAGAAATCGTTACGGGAAATAAAATTGCCAGTGCAGTGACTAAAATTTTGGATTTGCGAGTGACCAAACGACGTGTCCAACAAATTTTAAAAACAGATAATCGGTTAAAGTGGACAACTTGCACGATTGGAATTTGCACAAAACCAAATGATCTGGCGTGATGGGTGAATAAATGTAATATTCTCCGATGAAAAAAAATTTAATTTGTATGGATCAGACGGATTTAAATATTACTGGCATGATTTACGCACTGAAAAGTATGTTGCAATGAGCCGAAATTTCGGCGGAGGAAGTTTGATGATTTGGGCCGCGTTTAGCTACGTTTCCAAAACACCAATTCGTAAAATTTCGACAAGAATGAACTCTGAAAAATATATACAAGGTGTCCCGTAACTGGTGGTACAACCAAGCAGGGAATGATCCTATATGAAAAACTGAGTCGAAAATATAGAATAAAATTTTTTTATACAAGGCTTTGTTTTCGAGAAAAATGAGTTTGAAAATTTGTCTAGTGCGCGTGCACTCGGCTTACTTGCGGCTCAACGGATTCCACTGCCTCGCGTCTGGATATCTCGGAAATTGCCTTCGTACTTCTAGATATGTTTACAAACATTGTCAGTATAATGATATCACTTCTATCGCTCCTATTCTTTTCCCATCCTTATGAAATTACGCCTCCAGTTCTCATTATATCGTCGAAATGGCAACTTATAGCAATCGAGAGTATACCGATATGATTATTGCGTTGGGTGCGTGTAATGGTAGTGCTTTAGCAGCGGCTACTTATTACAGAGATCGGTACCCTAATCGTCGACATCCTGACCCTTGCAGAATACGGGTCTTTTGAAAAACTTCGCAAGCATGGAGGACGTGCCCGAAGAATTGACAGGCAAGGATAAGGAACCTTGCCTCACAATACGATATCAGTCGATCTACCATTAGTCGAATACTACATCAAAATGGGATATATCCTTACCACGTTCGTAGAGTGCAAGGGCTTACAGAACGTGATTATGTCCCCCGAATGGCATTTTGTCACTGGTTGTGTGAACAACACCGTAACGACGCCCATTTTTTACTAAAAATTTTATGGACGGATGAAGCGAAGTTTACGCGAGACGGCATGTTTAATGTCCATAACTCGCACAGGTGGTCAGATCAAAACCCGTATACCATTTTGCAAACAAATTTCCAAGTAAGGTGGAGTGTGAACGTCTGGGCTGGCATAGTAGGTGATCAAATTGTAGGTCCTTATTTCTTTCCGGGAAATGTGACATCGGAAGCATATTTGTATTTTCTTCGAAACGTGTTTATTGGAATTATTGGAAAATGTGCCTCTTGGGATTCGAAGAACGCTAATTTTGCAACAGGATGGAGTACCACCGCACTACAGTTGCGAAATAAGACGTTTTTTAAGTGAAAATTATTAGTGCTGGATCGGTCGCGATGGCAGAGTACCTTGGCTGCCACGATCTCCGGATTTGTCACCGTTATATTTTTATTTGTGGGGTCAGGTAAAAACCGATTGTGTATCGTGATGACATAAAGAGCATCGAACAATTACAACACAAAATTGTGATAGCGTTTGAACACTTAAAAGTTCGAAGGAATTTAATACGAAGAGCACAATTATGTCTACAACAACGTGGACAGCACTTCCAGCAATTTGTGAATTAAACGAATTCCTCAAGGGTAACTCTAAGATTGTAACCTCGACCTTCGATTTATTCGATGTATAGAAACCTCGAAAACCTTTGCGAAAAAAGGTTGAGGTAACTCAGAATAAAGTCCGTTGAGCCGCAAGTAAGCCGAGTGCACGCGCACTAGACAAATTTTCAAACTCATTTTTCTCGAAAACAAAGCCTTGTATCAAAAAATTTTATTCTATATTTTCGACTCAGTTTTTCATATAGAATCACCCTCTGCTCGGTTGTACCATCAGTTCCGGGACACCCTATAGACATGTTAGAAGATGTTTTGATTCTGTTTCTCGAAGAAAATTATTTTTGGTAGTTACCTACCAAAAAGACAATGCAGCAATAAACACGTCTAAGAAGACACGGGAGTGGTTTCGACAAAAAAATTTGCAACTTATGAAGAGGCCAGCTGGTTCTCCCGACCTCAATCCAATACAAAATGTATGGGGAATTTTATCACGCGCCATTTATAAAAACAGAAAGTAATACAACATAAAAGAACTCGAACAGGCGATTAGACTCGAGTGGAGTAAAATATGTAAAACAAAAATAACAAAAATTAGTTACTGGTATGGAAAATAGAATATTTGAAGTAATTAAACGTAATAGTGGAATTACATCATATTAAAACTATAATTTTTATGTCTTATAATAATTTAATATAGTGTTCTTATAGAAATTTCGCCCACTGTAGCTACACTATTGAGATTTGTATGTAAGAAATTTAAGCATACAATCGGAAGTCTGATTTTGAACATTGAATATTCAGGTAATAATATTGCAATGACGTCACAGAGTCTTAGTTCCTGGCATTTATCTCTTTCCCCGTAATTAACGAGGGGAATATTGAGAAGAATTTGCTTGATTTAACCTATGTACCTAAATACATTTAACCTATTCTCGATATAATAACACTGTCCAACAAATTTCAACTTTTTTTTGACGTTTCGATTTTCACTATGCGATTCTTGTAGAGTTTCAAGCGCTGATTCCGAATCTGTTTTTAGTTTTTCTCCTAGACACACAGTTTTTGAGAAATTTGATTTTGAAAAAAAGACATATTTTTCAACTTTGAACGAATATTGTGATGTTATTGTAAAAGATATTGAATTGTTCTTTACAGCAAAAGATTCTGTAGACTTTCCCAAATACTGTGATATCCAACATTAATACAGTGTGATTGTTTAAACATGTTTAAACAATCATTAAACACGGAGAGACACCACTTTTGCACCAAATTTTGATGATATTTTTGAATTTATTTCAAAAAATAAGGGTCCAGCGGAAAATCAAAATATACCACGTGATAGAGCAGACTTCTATCTTGAGAAACCCTCCCTTTGAAGTTTACAACGTCGATGTTTTTACCGAACCAGAAAGCAAAATATCTTCGTCCGACATGATTTGCCGCCAGTGGTGCTCTTCTACTAGCGCGGTCGTTCGACGGGATACGGCGCGGTGCACAGTGCGGCCTGCAATGGACAAAAATCAAAATAATCATGGTTCGATTCTAATCTAATTATCCAATAAAACCATTATTTGGTAAGTAAGGAATCTGTATGTGAAAGTATTAGCCGAGAAAATGAATAGGGGGTCAATTACAGCCAAGATTTTAGTAAAATCTAAATACTTGAAGGTTAGACTATTCGTACCTCAGTTGCTCTTTTAGCTTGGTTTTTGTTTTAAACTATTTGTTAAACCTTATACATAGAGAATTTGACCAGAGGTATGCATAATTTTAACTGGCAAATTAAAAATTTCGTTTTTTCTGTAAAATGCAAATTACAAAAAAAACGGTTCAAAACATCTTGTAATTTTCATTGTTCTGTTTCAACAAGGTCTTGTAGTATATTGCTATATAATTTTTTTCTGCGACAAATTGCAACACCGAATGTTATTTAATTTTTTGTCAGAGAGGTGCATTCGTAATCGCGATTTGGTTGAAGTGTGGATGTCTCAACACACTTATTCAGACTGTCTAGAATTGTCTAGGCATCGTGTCTGGACTTGTGCTACGATCGAGTGGGACACTGTCATTTTTGAGATATTTATTGGCGTGCTTGGCCCTAAGAATTTGTTACGGACTTGGGTACGGCTGGAAGTTAAGCGTTTCGTTTTGAAACGGGAAAACAGACCAGCCATACTCCGCTCAATGACAATTGACGCATCGCAGGCCCACACGCAACGGACAGGCGACACCAAGTTCGGGGAAAGTATCCTTAGACAAAGGTGCTCTGTGTAACGTCCTGCGAGGCTTACGTGGGAAAATGAATTCACGGAGCTTGTAGGCGTTGCACAATTTAGGATTACACCCCGAACTGGTGATTCGTTCCCTTTTTATCCCTACCAAAGGAATGATCTCTTCCTGAACTTTGGTAGGGAATTAGAACTTCAGAACATATCGAACCTTAGAACAGAACATATCGAACCTTAGATCGGAACACATCGAACGTTAGAACTGTACAACGGAACGAACGTTATATTTGAAATAACGGTAGAACTTCTCTAACTTTTGAACTGAACGAATTATAGGACATTCGCATTTTAGAACATTGTACTTAGGATTTTGAACTTTATGTGTATTTTTTACGAATGTGAAATATACCTTTTTTACTGTTTTTAAACTAGAGCGTTAATTGCCTTGAACCAGCGGCAATATTGAACGGAACAACGCTCGAAACACAGACTTATTCGACAAAAACTATGTTTTCTATTAAACGTGACTTGTTTTCTATTAAATGTCTAATGAAATGAAAAACAGTACAAAAGCTTTTTGTTTGTCACGTGCAAGAAAGTGGAGATGCTGTTACCGAAATGCATAGAACAATATATTGATATTGTGTCTGAGACGGAAAATATTTTTGAAAGGCTGAATTTAGATAACGTAGAATGGGATCGATAGTAGCGAAGAAGCAATTAGCGAATAATTTAATTTTTGTATAGTTTTAGTTTATGCAATTAAACTTTTTATTTACATGCATATATCATAGTTATATTAAAACTATTATGGTTTCTGAGTAATATGCCGTTTAGTTTATTTCGCAGAAAAATGGATTTATCTACCAGTATTAACACTTCCTTTATGCTAGTAAACAATACGGTATTGTATATGATCAAATAATTATGTATTATAGCAGATATAATTAAATTTAATCACATAACTAAAAAATATTTCGAAGAAAAGTTATACAGTATACAGTTGACAACAAATTGCAAAAACAACTAATCATAAAAAACATTTCATTAAATAAAAATTAGGATAAACTTTTTTACTAATTGAACTGTGTATTTTTTTGCACTAATCGATACATCTTTGTATTCCCTTTAAAAAAGTATTAGGGTACTTAGGTCAAAAATTGATTAGTTTAGAAGTTATGATTTTTGTCCAGAAGGTCCATTGACAGGCCGCACTGTGCGGCACTGTGCGGCGCGGCGCGGCGCAACGGCGATGCAATCGCTTTAAGCGCGCAATTATGTCAGCTTATTTAAGTGTTATATTTATTATTGTTATTTATTATTTATTTTTATTATTTTATTATTATATTACCATTTTATTAATATATATAGTCTTTATTTATTATGTTGAGAGTAATTTTTGTATAAATTGGTATGAATGTAAGGAAGTGTGTGTGGTATGAGTGTGTGAGTAAGAGAGAAGAAGACTGTATAGAAACGTACGTATAAAAGAGTGACCAGTGTATCAAAGTAAACAGACTTATATATTAAAATAAATTAAAACTAAAATAATAACAGGTTATGTGCCCAGTACTTTTTGAGTCTATTGTGCAACAATAATATAAAAATTTGTGAAAAGTAATAGAAGATCCAGAATATTCAATAACGCTACGTGGTGAACATAACCTAACATTGAAATTAATGTTAGGTAGATAAGAAAAGATAAGAAAATTCTAATACATTTGATGACATGTACATCGAGTCCAGAAATGTGGACAAAGTTGTGCCACATGTTTGAAAGAGATACCGAACAACAAAAATGCAACCTGCTTCATGAACTCTTTACTTATTCATATGATAAAAATACAGATACAGCTTCCAACATTAGCAGATTAATAAACTTGACAAACAGATTGAAAAGCATGAATAAGATTATAGATAATGATATGTTAATTACAAAGATTCTAGGAATACTGCCAGAAGAATACAGACACTTTAGAAGTGACTGGGAGTCTACAAATGTAGAGAACAGAACTCTAGAAAATCTGACAGACACACACACACACACATGTGGGGTGATGCACTATACACAGCAAATTATTTAATAAATAGAACTCCCACGCCAACAAAAGATAGAACGCCATTTGAAAATTGGAACAAGAGGAAACCAAGCTACGATATTCAAATTCAAATATTTGGCTGTGTCACATATGCAGAGGAACTGGGACAACTAAGAAAGCTGGATCCCAGAAACAGAAAGTACAACTTCGTGGGATATGCACCAAATGCATATAGGTTGTGGGATAGTGAAGCAAGGCGAGTTGTACTAGCAAGAGACGTAAAGTTAGCAAACGAAAAGATAGGAAAGGAACGACAAACCATAAGCCTGGATCTCTTAGAAAACAGTGAAGATGAAGAAGAAGAGACACACGAAGGAAATATAAAAACTAAGAATAAGGAAATCAAAGTTGAAAATAAAACCGAAAAAAACAGTGAAGAAGAAGAACAAGAGGAGATACATGAAGGTAAAGTAAAAAGTATGGGTAAGGAAACAAACAAAGGAAAGAAAATTAGAGAAAATGAAGAAATCGAAGGAGAAAAACCGAATATGGAAGAAACATTACAAAGACGATCAGAAAGGAAAAGAAAGGAGACACAGAGATATGATTGTTACGGATACCTAACATTCGAACAGGCCATGGACAGCCCAACAATGGAAGGAAGCAATGGAGGAAGAAAAAACATCACTGGGTCAGAACAAAGTATGGAATATAATCGACAGAAAAGAAGCCAAAACAAAACTATTCTCACTAGCAAGTGGGTACTGAGAATTAAAGACAACGGAAGTACAAAGCAAGACTTGTAGCATTCGGGGTATCTTGGTATCCAGTAACATTTTAACGGCTATTGGTTCCTTAAAATAGCGCTCGGATTTATTTACTCGCGGCGGCCGAGAATCGAAGGCTACGCCTCCTCGATCCGACCGCGCGTCTCGCTCCCCGTAGCGATCCAAGTGCTCGGAGCAACTCAGGCGCATACCATAACATAGGCCTGAGCAGCTCCGAGCACTAGGATCGCTACGGGGAGCGAGACGCGCGGGTGGGTCGAGAAGGCGTAGCCTTCGATTCTCGGCCGCTGCGAATAAATAAATCCGAGCGCTGTCTTACAGCACAGTCATTTTTCTCGGAGAGGAATAATATATCGTTCCATAAGACATTCGTTACTTGTGCTTAAAAAGCTTTGCATCCATATCCAGAACTTTTTCGTGATTATTAGAAGACTGCCGCTGTTCTTGAATCAATTTTCAGTGTAAAATTTAAAAAAAAAAACTGTTTTAATTCTCAACCAAATTTTTTCTAAGAATAACGTTGCTGTAGCATGCCCCAACGTCTGATGCTTCGAGCAATTGATCGTGCTCATGGTAATTACACACGAGCGCGAGCTCTTTATGCTAATTGGTTGCGATGCCAAGCTAATGGCAGACCATTAAGTCCAGGGTCCGTGCCTGATCGTCGAGAATTTCAACGACTCGATGAACGATTACATGATCAAGAGCAAATCAATTTTGCAGGTCCTGGCCACCGTAGGGCAGGTCGTCCTCGTGTGTCTTGGAGAATTGAGGAACGTGTGATTGCTCTAGCTCGAACTTATCCTGTCATGGGATCACGACGCATAGGCGCGCGACTAGGGGTTGATCATAAAACAGTCTTGCGCATTCTCCGTGAGGAAGACCTACGACCCTACAAAATACAGATAGTGCATGAGTTACGACCTGGTGATCGCACAGCTTGTCTTCGTTTCTGTCGGTGGATGCTTCGCAAGATCCGAAGATATCAGCACTTTGTGAAACATATACAGTTCACTGATGAATCCAGTTTTTCCAGCACTTCCATTTTGAATGCAATGGTCCAAAGAGTTCAGCAGGGTCGTGTTTCAGTCAACGTTTGGGCAGGGATACTCGGGAATGATTATATTGCACCTGTGTTTCTCTCAAACCGATTGTCAGGCGATGAGTATTTGCGGTTTCTACGCCATACTCTCCTGAATCGACTGCGACGTATGGTTCCGAGGCATACCTGTAATCGAATTTTTTTATGCATGACGGTGCTCCACCGCATTTCGGCAGGCCAGTCCGCGCTTTTTTACAACGAGTTTTTGGAACTCCATGGATCGGTCGTAATCCTGCGCCACACTTATGGCCCGCCCATTCACCTGACCTGAACCCTCTGGACTTTTATTTCTGGGGAACTCTGAAAGCCATTGTTTATGGGTCAGGCAGGGCTTTAAGGACGACTCAGGATTTACGAGATCGCATTGAACAGGCGGTTGCTGCTTTAGCACGAAATCGAGCTGTCCTCCGTAGAGTGCGAGATAATTTTGTGGAGAGACTTCCAGCTTGCATTGATAACGGTGATGGTCACATTGAAGCTGGCACACAGGCACAACTGCTCAGAGCTATTGGGGCCGATGGGTCAGATCTGTTTGTTCGTAGACAGCGTCGACGACGATAAAGTGAGAGGCAAGGGGAACTCACTGTAATTAAGTCACCCCGAAGGGAACAGAAATCTACCACGTCCATGTCGTTGTTCCTGGGTAGCGCTAAGAGTAGATTAAGCAGATTTTTTACCGCGAAAACAAATTTTTCAGGGTCAGTTTTGGGGGGGGGGGGGATGATTTTCGCTAATCATGATCAGGATATTCAGAACATGATTTTAAGAACTTTATAAACATCAGATTTATTTTCTGACCATGAAAATCGATTTTTTTGAAATTTCAGGCAAAAAAACTTCAAACGAAGATTTCTCTATGAAATATTGATTTCCGGCATATGCTCCTTTGAGACTTTTATTCAGCTCGACGAGTAGAATCGACTAAGCTAATAACAAATTTGACCTTGAAAATGACCTTGAATGTTAATTTTGCGGCACCATGTTTATGAGGAAATGTTGGCGATCTCGACGAGTTCTATCACCTCCTAAAAGGATGACCAATAATTTTTCCCCACCCTGTACAAAAGAAATAATGTATCTGAAATCTCTGATAAGGGAACTAACTGGTAAAGGAGTGGAAGCAAAACTTTATGTAGATAATCAGAGTACGATACACATAATAAAAAACGGAATATCAAATAAAAAGTGCAGGAACATAAATATAAAATACTGTTATTTACATGACAAATACAAAGAAAAAAAAAGTAGAAGTAGAATATTGCCCAACTGCAGATCAGTCAGCTCACATACTAACAAAGCCATTGGATAAAATTAGATATAAGAAATGTAGAAATAAACTATGTGTAAATAATTGTATATAGTATGTTTTAAGAATTAAAAAAATTAAGGGAGTGTGTTGAGAGTGATTTTTGTATAAGTTGTAGGAGTACGCGGGTTCCCGAAATTTACGGGTACCCGACAGTCGAGTCAAGCCGGAAAAAGTCCGGCGGGCTCGGGCGAGTATCCGAGACATCTGAATGTTCGGGTAGCTTGATCGCATCGGGTGCTTGATCGAAACTGTAGCCACTCAGCAGCAGTCGGCATCGGCCGAAAGTCGAAATCAATTATACAATATATGTACATACATATGTGACTTCCGCCTTTGCCTTTATTAAAATTTGAACGTACATATGTATATTCTACTAATGGATTGATTAATTTTTAATTGATTAATTAATGGATTGATTAATGATGAAAATGAGTTTTTAGTAACATAAAAGTATCTACTAAAAATGTAATTTCCAAAAAACGTTTTTTTCACCATTTATTTTGCAATCGTTTTAAACAAATACGTTTTCATAGCAGGGACTTTTTAAAAATTTGAAAAAATGAGGATGTAGTCCCAAGCGTCCCATTTATGTTCATGTTTTTAAAAAGATGGACATTTGAAAATTGTCGAAATTGAAATTATTTGAACTGAACGCTGCACCGCGATATACAGCCTCGGACGGCCGCAGACAGTGGGCTGGATCGAGAAAGTTAACATTTTACTATAACTCTTAAACCATAAGAGATATCGGAATGAAATTTGCACTAAATTTTATTAAAAAATGATTTCTATCTCTACTGCTAATTGTCCCAATCAATATACATTTTTATAATCATTTTTTAATTATGTTAAAAATAAAAAAGTTTCAAAAAATAAAATTTTGAACTGTTTATTTATTACTCATTCGATACTTTTCCAGATAATTGAAATCACCGATGTCTTTCTATATAAATTTCTCTGTATTCCTTGACATTTATTCTTTATATTAATAATATTTCAGTTGTGATTCGAACAATATAAAAGAAGTGTGCATTTTGCAGGGACATTTACAGTATTTACACATTTCTAATAATTTCTAATAATAATAATTTGATACAATATAGTGTAATAGTTCTATATAGTATAGCGCACGCACGCGCCTCTGTGTGTGTTTGTGTGTATGAGAGAGTGAGAGAGAGAGAGAAAAAGAGAGAGAGAGAGAGAGAGAGAGAGAGAGAGAGAGAGAGAGAGAGAAAGAGAGAGAGGGAGAGAGCATGAGAAAGTCGCGGTACGATTGAGATTCGGTGTGTTTGAAGCTACGTGCAGATGAGCGGCGGCGACCGAGCGGCGAGCGATCAAGGAGCGCGGCGGTGTTTGAATGGTGGTGTGATTGAAATGCGGCATGTTTGAAGGTACAGTATGGATGGTATATAAGTTTTGTATTTTGTGTGAGCCACAAAGTGTACTAGCGTAATTTATTAGGTCTGAGATTTTGAAAATTATATATTATATTACTAATAGTAATTTGTTATACAATTAGTAAGTCAAATCATGTCTGATAGTGAGAATTGTGTAACGGCACTGAGTAACATAGATGCACGGGCTGAAACAGTTCTGAAAATAACTGTTTAAAACGGTTATATGCAAGTCGCTTATATAATATTGTATTATACAAGGCGTGTAAATATATATCGTTTTTCGATCGTTATAAACATTTATTTATTTAAATAATCATTTTAACAATAAATTATTCTTGAAATAACAATTCACATAATGAATATATAAGCAAGTTTCTATACATTATAAAAATTTATTTATTTGAAAATTGTTTAAATAAATAATAAGTAGCTACTTAGATAATAAGTATATAAACAAATATGTATACGTAATATTTTGCAGCATAAAAATTTATGTAAATAATTGTTTAAATAATAAATACGTATTTAAATAATGAGTATATAAATAAAATTGTAAGCATTATGAAATATTATGTATTTCAAAAATTGTTCAAATAAAGAATAATAATAGATAATAATTTAAGTAATACATAATAATACAAATTTTTGTAATTATTTGTTCAAAATTCGTATAACATTATAATATTGATGTGTTTTGTCACATAAAACAGATTTTATGGTCATCCTGTAATTGATTTAGTTGCTTGCAAACATTTGTTCTTCGACCGATAGCTTTCTCGTTTTTTTCATGATTTTACAAAGGCAATCTTAAATTTTTTGCAAGAACACCTATACTTCTTTTACGCCTATTTGTTAAAGGATTTCAAGGCAAATTCGGGAAGTATCATAACATTAAAAAAATTGCAAAAAATTTCTTTTTTAATTTTTTTTTACAAAAAATTCACTATAATCACGTGAAAGCTCTCTTGAAAGCATACTATACCAGATAAAAACATTTTCTATAGGACTGCTAATAACAAAGTAATCTCTACTGATCATGCGATTCGTGATTCACCCTGTATATACCATATTTCGTCTTATAAAAGCGAGTACATAATTCAGGGCCGCATTAGTGAAAATTACGAATGGTATGTTCAATCTCGAGTATAAAAAGATCGCGTCCGAGTTTGGCCAATCTATGTAATCCGAATGTCTCCGGTAACCCGATGCGATCAAGCTACTCGAACATTCAGATGTCTCGAGTACTCGCCCGAGCCCGCCGAACTTTTTCCGACCCGACCCGAACCCGTATATTCGGGTACCCGCGCACTCCTAATAAGTTGGTATGAATGTAAGGAAGTGTATGTGGTATTAGTGTGTGAGTAAGAGAGAAGAAGGCTGTATAGAAGCGTACGTATAAAAGAATGATCAGTGTACCAAAGTAAAAAGACATATATTAAAATAAAATAAAACTTATATAACTAAAATAATAACATATTTTGTCATATTTGTCATATTTCATCATTCTTTATTTATTATTTTATAGTCCAAATGGGAATTTACAAGATAGAAAACATACCTAAAATTTCTTTCTTCACCGACCATGAATTTAATAACAGAAGCGGCAATATCTCATAAACTCATCAAAATATCTCATAAATAGTCAGTCAAGAAGAAAGAAGTTTCAGGTATGTTTTCTATCTTGTAAATTCCCATTTGGACTATAAAATAATAAATAAAGAATAAATATGTGGCGTACGTGATAGAAGGGAAAAGTTCGTTTAGGATACTTTCCCTTTTTCCAGAAAGTATGCACTGCGTGCGGCCAAACTCTAGTGCGGGCAATAAAACTGACGATTGCCAGAGCTTCGGTCGCCGCGGGAACACTTCCTGATCTTACGCGTTTCTTGGAAAGGACTTTCCCACGATGCCTTTGAAACGCGTAGAGTTTTTTCTAGCCTGGTTGTCGTTGGGACGATTTTCGGCGCGTCCACGAAAACAGGCAGAAGCTCTTTGAATGCCGTACTGTTCGTATCGGTCTTCGTTTTTCAGTAACGTTAGTCGAGCTCGACACTTTTCTTTACGCGTTCTTATTACGCATAGTTAAGAGTTTTTCTCCGTTTCTTTTATTGTTTATTGTTTGTTGTTGTTAGTACTTGTTAATGTTATTGTTATATCCGTATTAAAGTTTATCGTGTGTTATACGTGAGTGCTAATTATTTTTACCCGGACAATACTATTCCCACAAATATATTTATAAAATGGAAATATAATAATAAATAATAAATAATAAATAATAAATAAGCGGGATACGGCAACGCTGCGCCGTATCCCGTCGAACGACCGCGGTAGTGGAAGAGCACCACTGGTGACAACTCATGTCGGGCGAAGATATTTTGCTTTCTGGTTCGGTAAAAACGTCGACGTTGCAAACTTCGAAGGGGGGTTTCTCAAGATAAAAGTCTGCTCTATCGCGTGGTATATTCTGATTTTCCACTGGTCCCTTATTTTGTGAGATAAATTCAAAAATATGGTCAAAAATTGGTGGGAAAGTGGCGCCTCTCCGTCTGTAATGATTGTTTAAACATGTTTAAACATGTTTAAACAATCATAATGTGTTAATATTGGATATCACTGTATTCGGGAAAGTTTACAGAATCTTGTGCTGTAAAGAACAGTTCAATATCTTTTATAATAACATCACAATATTTGTTCAAAGTTGAAAAATATGTCTTTTTTTCAATCTCGAATTTCTCAAAAACTGTGCGTCTAGGAGAAAAATTAAAAACAGATTCGGAATCAGCATGAAAAACTACAAGAATCGCATAGTGAGAATCGAAACGTTTCTTGGCTGTTGGACAGTGTAATCTGCTGTTGCTCGCAGTCGCAGTTCTTCAGCATATAACGACAACCCATGTCATGGATACATGGTAGTTTGCACCAAAAGGCGTGGTGTGTTGCCCATCGACTTGTTTATGTTCTTAAGGCGCCATTTTATTTTGTATGGATCCCAAACGGTGATACAATATTGATGCGAGGCTCATAAGAACTGGAAGTATCTAGATACGAATGCGCGGTCGATTGGATCAGAATGAAAAGGGCAGGCCTGATTTCACGTCTCATTTAGCTTTTGCGTGGGTGTAAAACGGAATTGCAATTTTATTAGGGTAGGAAACGTGGATCGCTGAGGGCCCTGCAAGTTACCTACCTGTAGCGGGGCGCACCGATACTTAAGCGATTAATTATTATTTCCTTTCAATGAATATTAAAATCATATTTCAATAAATTTCTGCATTCAAATATTTACAAATGTTACGTCTCGAAAAAGGGCTACATTCAACACGAAGTCGGATATTTTTCGGAGTACATTTTCAGATTTTGTACAAATTCGAATGTGCTGATAGTCTTCCGTGATATATGAAAGTACCCAGATAGCACCGTACGTCCCAGGGACGTCCGTTTTACGTCCAGTTTACGTCCACACGTCCTAAGTCCGTTGCAGACATCCCTGCGACGTCCCTGGGACGTCCATTTTTTACGTCCTAAGGACGTCTGTGGGACCAAAATTTCGGACATGAGATTTATAAATTATGTACGTTCCAGGATTGCTCACATCTTACGCGCGAGATATATATAAGATGAATATATATGTAACAGACCTGTTATGAGACTGCCAAACACCGCCGAAATACACCGAGCCTCGGTACGAAACCGCGGCGATACGTTGCCATGGTGATCGACCGAACACCGTGTCGCACCGTTCCCCATGCCTCCAAGCATCGGCTATATAAGCCGATTCAAGCACGAGCGGAAAGTTAGTTAGCACCGGAACACCGACACGTTTGACTGGCCTCTAGAAGCACCGTCAGCTAGCTAGTCAAGTAGGCGCGTTATCCTGGGACCCACCAAAGAAGAAGAGGGTCTGTAAGTATCTCGACCAGCGTAATTCCGCCCTAGTTCGTCTCCGATCCCGACGGCGTAGCCAAGCTGCCCCGTATCCTTCCGTTCCGCCATGCTAGCTAAGCTAGTAAGAAGACACGCCAAGCGTGTACCGCCCTGCCGGCGAAGCCGGTAAGAAGACAGGCAAAGCCTGTACCCGGAGTCGATGTAGCTAAGCTACCTCGACTACCGTCAACTGCCGTGGAAGGCCCCGTAACTGGCATTTTCGCCGACCTCGGGGACCGAAAGACCCGACCCGCGGCAGGGGATCGTGGCCTCGGCCACGATCAACCGCATGTCCTGACACCGCCGTGCACCAGGTCCGCGAAACCGACCGCGCCGCGCATCAGCCTTCGGTAAACGCGAACTACCGCGAGCGGCAGCTATCCCGGCGATTACATCAACGTACCGTGTTCTTTATTTCGCGAACCTAACCTCTCCGCTTCCCGACCGTCCTCCTCGCCGAACGAACCCTGGTTCGACGAGCCGTTCAGCACGAGAAGCATCGCCGCGAGTCACCGATCACACCGCGGAAAACCGGAACCGTTACATATGTATATATGTATATATATATATATGTACATAATAAATAATAAATAATAAGTAAATAACAAAGAATTAATAAACAAAATAAATAATATAAAAATTAAATAAACAATAAATAAATAATGTAAAAATTAAGTAAATAAAATATAATTGTTAAAAAGGAGGACTGTATAATACAATTCAACGCTTTTCAATATGGCTCGAATATGAGGAAATAGAAATTTTGCGGGAAAGTAAATTTTTGTACAACGGGTTCATATTGATAGTGAACCACCTAATGGTGGGCCGTTTCTTATCTTAAAATCCCCGGAGATGCAGGCGGTCCGCTTGCTCGTCAGTCTCCTTTGTGTGGTTCGTCTCCGTACGTCTAGCGACGTTGGCGTCTGTGAAGGTAAATAACGAACGAAGATGTGAAACCACCTATTCGATACGTTACGTACCCATTCGTGACGCTGTTTCCCGTACACTCCTGCCTGCGATAATCGCTATCGAAGGAGGGGGAATACAGCCAATCTGCTCAGAACGCACAGTTAGTGGACTGTATATTTTTGACGTATCTCGATAATCGAGAATCCGCCCGCTCGCACTGGCTTAGTCACGGTTAAACCGATTCTACTGCGTGGGCGTCAGCGTAAAGGTGGCGGTTCATCTTACAGGGAGGTTGTAAGGCTCCAAGTTCGATAATCCAGCCTAATTATCTCGTGCCTCAACAACCTTGATTCCATGCTCGTGCATGACTCAATACGTCACGCGGCTGTATGAATCTCGGTGGAAGACGTGGTCCAACTCACCACTTACATGCACAAAAACTACTATCTGCGCACAATAGCAGGGTCGTATAGCGTATGTGTGTTCAACCAGTCAAAGGTCGGTTGAACTGGTCCAGCCTGTCGAGATCGTCGTCATGCTCTCTCTTAGAGGAGGGTGATGAGGCTAGGACTTACGAGTCAAGACTTGTGGCTGCACCGATTAATTATCGCACTGAATAACATACCAGTTATGTAGAACTGGCGAGGGTGTACAGTAAATGGACCGTCACAATCCGAGTCTCGGTTCCTGCTGCTCTGGGACGTCAAAGCGTATGCCAAGGACTTATTGCAGAGACAGTACTCAGAAAGAGTGTCCTCCGTGTTACACGGGTGGCCGTACGGAATCGGAAACACCATTCCTTCCAAGAGTATCTCTTGAACGGCGTGCACTGAATTCGGAGAACGAACACGAATCTCGCGTCAACCACACCGAAATACACTTGTTGTGCGGTGAAACAATAGCCACATTAGATAGGTCTAAGCAGCTATCGCAACCATGTACTCGATGTGATCGAAGCACTGTCAATACTGGTGCTCGATCGTGGTCACTATTGCCTGTACGTCGCTATTCGAACATCCTGTAGCGAGCTACTAAAGGGAGCGTCGCCCGGTCCGAAAGGTCGTACGGCAGAGATAAATATACACGTTGAATTATCAAGAACTCGGAAAATCCGGAGTTCGATAAATCTCGCTAGGGCTTGTCGACTCTCTTTTAACGAGTTGAACTGTCTTTTATGAGAGACCAGTTCTGTTCGTACAGTCGTTGCTATAGCTCGCCTTCGAAGACTTGATACAAGCAATCAACAGCGCGACTGGAGAGTGTATGACAACTGGTACGACTCGTAAGCAAGTGTCCACCAGCACGCCTCGATAGAAAGTGAACGCGAACCGTCAGGCTTCGACGAACGTCGAGAGAGTGTCAGCTGATCCGCTACACGGCGCTATCTTTCTCTTATCTGCCTGTCTCAGTTCAACGTGTGTATGTTGTTCTCTTCGTCTCTCTATACCGTCGCGTAGCGAGTTTGATTTGAACGTTATTTTACAATGGTGATCAACCGATCGCCGTGTTTATCGGCTGACTTTGCTGGTAACCAGAAAATCACGCCGTTTTTACTTGATCTATTGTTGGACATTGGCTCCTCGGACGAATAACATCGGAGGGGTCACCAACGAATATAGATCGCGATAATCGCGAAATTCAAGCACGTTTCAAACTAACGCGATATTTAAACAATAATAATAATAATAATAATAATGTCCTCAAGATAAAATTTCAAATGTTCTAATGAACTATTTCAAATGTTTTAATGATATTATTTATAATAATGACAGTATAGTAGCCAAACGCTGAATGCAAAATAAAAATTTTCTACCAGAATTGCAAAAAGAACTGAAGTAAAATAAATAATAATATTAAACATATAATCGATTCCGTATCGCGAATTGCGTGTCAGAATAATAATTAATGAATAATAAATTTAGAAAAAAATAGTAACGTCAGACCTTACCGCCACGCTACAACGGTTCTTTCTATAGTTTGGAAAGAACATCGTATTGTATTGAAGAAATGAAATGAAATTTTTCTACTCATCGCTTGTTTTACCGCCGAGCGACTGAAACCATCTCCGAGGTCGTCACGCAGACGCATACTTTGTATTGACACTAGGGCTGTGCGAGTACCCGACAAATGCGAGCCGAGCTAAGATCCGCACCGATGCGAACTACCCGCACCAATGTGAGCTATCCGCACCTATGCGAGCTATCCGCATCGATGTGAACTACCCGCACCAATGCGAACTACCCGCACCAATGCGAACGCTCGCATGAAGAGATGGACTCGAAATAAATTCGGGCGTAATGTGAAATGATGCGAAGTATAGCAGGAAGATCGGCACACCGATATTATCAAGCATTTTGATATATTGAGAATGCTAAATGTCTGGGATGTTTTATTATATATTTTGATAGTAAAATTAATATAATGTTGAGTAACGTAAATTCAGAATTTGTATAACCCGTATTGAAAATAGTTGTGCAATAACAACTATTTCTTAGATTTATGTAAATAACTAGATATGAACTGCAAAGAACGCTATTACATTAATTTTTGTATGTACGTACAAACATGTAGTGACTGTACACATCATACACAAATTTCACACGGCAGAATATAACATGCTGTATTTATTCGCAAAGCAATTAAATAATAGGTGGGGAATACGTTGTTAAGGAATTTAAACTTTAGAACCATTTATTACTATGGTAACGAAAAAAAGAATATCTGACAATCTGTACGGTGAAGCAATTCGTTCAAACAACTCAAGTAAGCACAGCGGAGGTTCTGAACGTTTTTTAGATTTCTCGGATGTACATGTGCAGCATTTTTACATTTCTTTATCGCCAGAGAAGTCGGGGCCTGCAAATTACTTTACAGTAAACACGTGTTGTCTAAGGAAATGCCGACTTCCAGCTCAATAGTAATGACCCGTATAATAAACATCTCCATAGAGAACAGCCCCGAGAACGGCACAAACAAATCGAGCCTATCGCTGGGCCTGCCTGTCCCTGGCGCACCCGCGCGCCCATAGACCCAATGTTTTGACTTCAACAATGCACGCTGCATAGTATGCGTGGCCACTGTAGCCAATATCACGATAACAGCCGAAAATGCGTGTGAAACGAGGCCTGCCTCCTCCGCTCTAACCCAATCAGCCGCGCATTCGTAGTCCACCCAGAGAACCTTCTTCTCAGGTTCGCATCGATACAATGTCACCAGTTCGAACCCATACGGTATGGCGTCTTGCCACCCCCGTGCAATCGCGTAGCAGTGGGCGGTAACGGTTTATAATATCTTAACCCACTGCTGTTTCCCTATCGATCGTACGGGGCAGTGTATTGGACTACTTGTTGGATATAAACAGATTGAAAATGTTTTTTCACTCGGAAAGGATTGGGCTATTACAATAATTTTTCAAGCTCAACAGATACAGTCTGCTGGTATTTTTTCGAGACCAGCAGTATAGACATAGCCAATGGGCCATAATAGTGTTCCGCTCGACTGGTCTCTACCTGAAACGGAGGTACACGGCGTCCTTTACCAGCTCATTGTAACACCAATATTCATGTCGCCGTCTTTTGCAAGGGCTCATTTAAAGGGGAAACTTGGCATGGAATATTCAATAAGTATATACATATTAATACCACTTATTATACTAGTAAACAATATTATTTTTATATTTTCCTGCGCGTCCACCGACATGGTTTTTAGGACGGCATCGTACTGAACGAACCAAAACGTTCTGAACCTCCACGGGGATTGTTTAGTACAGTTTGACAGATGATATTCTTTTTTTTTCGTTGCTACAGTAATAAATTGTTATTCTTTTGTATAATGTTGAAATTCCCTAGCAATGTATTCCTCACCTATTTAGCACGATGGACTCTGAAAAGTTCTACTTGATAGATTTTTAAATAAAATGTTATATATACTGCCTTCGTGTCATCAGAAATCGGACAGCATTTGCGCGAGAGCGATACTTTTCAGCCAGTCGTCCGACACTAGCATGGGCATCTCCTGAGGTATAGAGGGGAGTAAAAGGTTCTCGGGACCCCTGGGGTTAGGGTAGCAAATGACACGATCTTCGGCACTTGGCCTTTGTTAGAGCATCTCGAACGCTTCTCAAGTTGCCTAAAAGATCTGATGGCAGTGTATAAACACTCCAAAAATGCGTCCGATATCGGACAGCTCTGTATAAACGGACTTTTACACGGGTGGCCGTACGGAATCGGAAACACGATTCCTTCCAAGAGTTTCCCTTGCACACTTATACGCACAAGAGCCACTATACATAGAGATATAGAGGGGCGTATAACGTAAGCGTGTTAATCAAGAGTTTCTCTTGAACGACGGGCAGTGAATTCGGGGAACGAACACGAAACTCGCGTCAACCACACCGAAGTACACTTGTGCGCGGTGAAGCAACAACCATGCACTTTTTATGTGATCGTAGCACGGTCAATACCGGTGCTCGATCGTGGTCACTATTGCCTGTACGTCGAATATCCTGTCTCGAGCTCGTAAAGGGAGCATCGCTCGGTCCGAAAGGTCGTACGGCAGTGAATATAGCACGTTTGATTATCGAGAACTCGGAAAATCCGGAGTTCGATATCTCGTTCGTATTTGTCAATTCTCTTGTAATGGGTGGAACGATCTCGAGCACGAGGCCAGTTCCGACCGTACAGTCGTTGCCGATAGCGTCGCCGTCAAAGACTTGTAACAAGTATCCGACAGCGCGACTGGAGAATAATGACAGCTGCGTAGACTCGTAAGCGAGTGTTCGCTAGCACGTCTCATTTGCAAGTGCTCGTCAGCATGATTCGTGAGAAAGTTACTCCTCGTACGTCTCGTGAGCAAGTGACTACGCGAACTGGCAGCGGCGACGAAGCGTCGCAAGAGTGTCAGCTGACCCGCTGCGCGGCGCGGTCTCTGTCTTATTCGCCTGCCTCTGTTCAGCGTATGTTTGTATGTTGTTCTCTTTGTCTCTCTATACCTTCGCGACGCCAGTTTGATTTGAACGTTTTGTACGTTGATCCACCGATCGCCGTGTTTATCGGCTGACATTAGCTGGTAGCCAGAAAGTCACGCCGTTTTTACTTGAACTATTATTGGTTATTCGGCTCCTCGGGAGAATACCATCGAGGAGGTCACCAACAAATATAGATCGCGATAATCGCGAAATTCAAGCACGTTTCAAACTAACGCGATATTTAAACATTGTATACAGGGAGTCCCAAAAATGTCTGAGTTCCTTTAAAGGGGAGGTTCCTGAGGCCATTTGAAGTAACATTTTCCTTTGCAAAAATGGCCGTTTCGGCTTTGTTAAGGAGTTATTAACGAAAAACACGGACCAATCGGAGCGCGACCTAGAGGCGTGTTGGCAGAGACGGCCGCGTGCGACAGAAGTCAAGCGATGGTGATACACCGCGGTCGAAAGCAAGGAACAAACAAGAGAAGAAAATTTTTCGAGTCCTATGTCGGATAGTTCAAATTTGAATATGTTGTAGTGTTTAGTAGCCTATGAAGGAATCTCGAAGGATTTTTCGAAATCTTAAAAAATGTTGGTTTTACAGACGTGTAAAGAATTTTTTTTCATTAAATTATAACACTAGAACTAACGTACCGAGGAAAATGAGTTTTGAGGAGCTTGTAGTGAACACGTAAGAGTATCTATTGAAAATATTTCGATTTGGAATAAATGGTTTTTTCACCATTTATTTTGCAAATGTTTTAAACAAATCCAATTTTCCTATAGCCGGGACTGTTTTAAAAATTCGAAAAAAACGTGATGACAGCTTCATGTCTCCTCTTTACGGACCTATTTTTTAAAAGGCAGTTGCTTTAAAACTGACGGAATTAGAATTATTTTAAAACCTTGCTTACCTTGGTTCTCCTGTAGAGCCCCAGCGAGGTGAAAATGATTCCTGTATTCACAAATTATTCTGCGTGAAACACTGAACCTGCCTACTCGTTAAATTCACAAGAGCATTTTAATTATTCGCTCTATGAAAGTATCGAGCAGAAGGGGTCAATGTCCTTTCACTGCACGATCCGGCCCTCATTGTTAATTTATTCACGATCACAATAAAACTATTCACATATATCCATTGGGTCCACAAACGTTGAATGAAATCCACACAAATGATTCACAGAAGTCCACATATCACGCACAACTAGTTCACATTTGATGCACGTAAATCGACTGTTTCGACTGTGCACGAAAATCGTCCGTCCATGCTCGCGATCGTAGGAAGACTAGTTCAGAACAGCTGACGAGGTTAACGGCCTTTCAACAGCACACTGCCGATTTTCATTTCAGCAACTGTTCGATGGAACCGTGTTTTCAAATGGAATGGGAAGAGTAAATGACCGGTCATTTCGAACAGTTGCTGAAATGAAAATCGGCAGTGTGCTGTTGAAAGGCCGTTAACCTCGTCAGCTGTTCTGAACTAGTCTTCCTACGATCGCGAGCATGGACGGACGATTTTCGTGCACAGTCGAAACAGTCGATTTACGTGCATCAAATGTGAACTAGTTGTGCGTGATATGTGGACTTCTGTGAATCATTTGTGTGGATTTCATTCAACGTTTGTGGACCCAATGGATATATGTGAATAGTTTTATTGTGATCGTGAATAAATTAACAATGTGGGCCGGATCGTGCAGTGAAAGGACATTGACCCCTTCTGCTCGATACTTTCATAGAGCGAATAATTAAAATGCTCTTGTGAATTTAACGAGTAGGCAGGTTCAGTGTTTCACGCAGAATAATTTGTGAATACAGGAATCATTTTCACCTCGCTGGGGCTCTATAGGAGAACCAAGGTAAGCAAGGTTTTAAAATAATTCTAATTCCGTCAGTTTTAAAGCAACTGCCTTTTAAAAAATAGGTCCGTAAAGAGGAGACTTGAAGCTGTCATCACGTTTTTTTCGAATTTTTAAAACAGTCCCGGCTATAGGAAAATTGGATTTGTTTAAAACATTTGCAAAATAAATGGTGAAAAAACCATTTATTCCAAATCGAAATATTTTCAATAGATACTCTTACGTGTTCACTACAAGCTCCTCAAAACTCATTTTCCTCGGTACGTTAGTTCTAGTGTTATAATTTAATGAAAAAAAATTCTTTACACGTCTGTAAAACCAACATTTTTTAAGATTTCGAAAAATCCTTCGAGATTCCTTCATAGGCTACTAAACACTACAACATATTCAAATTTGAACTATCCGACATAGGACTCGAAAAATTTTCTTCTCTTGTTTGTTCCTTGCTTTCGACCGCGGTGTATCACCATCGCTCGACTTCTGTCGCGCGCGGCCGTCTCTGCCAACACGCCTCTAGGTCGCGCTCCGATTGGTCCGTGTTTTTCGTTAATAACTCCTTAACAAAGCCGAAACGGCCATTTTTGCAAAGGAAAATGTCGCTTCAAATGGCCTCAGGAACGTCCCCTTTAAAGGAACTCGGACATTTTTGGGACACCCTGTATATGTTGAAATTTAACGTTACACATCGTTAAATAGTGTTTGAAAACATGTGTATATAAATGTTGTATAATATTGGTGATTTGATTTGTAACTGAGTTCGGCAAAAGTTGTTCGTATACGAGATTATTCGTTCTGCGGGATTAATGAATTTTAGTTGTCTGCGCCGCGGGCATCGAGTTCGTTGCTCAGCAAACACCAGTAGTGCCGACATACAATGTAATATGTATTATACGAAATGCAAGCGATATCTCTAATTCACTCATACTCACACTAATGTATCTGACTCTGCCTTACTACCGTGACTTATTCTTTCGATAAGAATAACATTAATAAAGTTCACGGTTCCGTTGTTAAAAAAAAATAAAAACCGATTTTTTCGACGTTTTTTCCGTGAAAAACGAAGTTTACCTTCAAATTGTTACATTTTATCTATTCTGTAAGCCTATTGGATAGAAATAATTAAAAAATGCAAATAACTTGATTAGTATTCTAGTTAATTCTAGTACGTCAGCGCATAACATCTAAAAAAATATTAACCAGGTTTCCAACAGATCGGTTGGATCAGCGCGTTAGGCGCTCCACTGTAAACATTATTATAGTAGATTTGCCCCCAGCATAAGTCTACTTTTCTTTTATTTGAACAATTTCTTTTTTTTCAACTATCTAATAATCCATGGTATTTTTGCAAAATTCTTTTAGAACCAATTTACATATTTAAAAAAATATGTTTAGGTACCTTACGTCAAAAAATAATATTGGAGCAATTGTTATTTCATCAATTTTTAGTTATGCATACGCTTAATTCTGGTAGTATTCAACATTTTCTGCGGTAAATCTGTACGTATCTTCAAGTTTTAAATAATCTGTTATAGAGAAAAGAAATAATTTGAAGTTGTAGTAATTACTCCATTGTTATTCAATTCCTTTGGGACTTTTGCTTTTTGTATCTTGTCTTTTATGTGGAAAAGAAAGGAATTGATTAAATAAAAAAATGTAAACTTATGCCGGCCGCGAACCTAGCACAAGAATGTCGAGTGCCTAACACGCTGACCCAACCGATCTGTTGGGAACGGGGTTAATATTTTCAGATGTTTATCCGCTAACGAAGTAGAATACTAAACAAGTTAATTTCATTTATTAATTATTTCTATGAAATGTTCAAGGTTTATCAGTGTCCAATAGGCTTACAGAATAAATAAAATGTAACAACTTGAAGGTTAGCTTAGTTTGTATTGTTTTTAACAACGGCGCCGCGAATTTAAAAATCTGAAAAAATTCATAAACGATAGTTATAATAATATATTAGTACTGTAGAAATATAAAGTTTATCACTCTTGAACTTTCATTTAAAATCTGCATTTTTTCTATTTTTTTGAGGTTTTTGATGTTTTACAAGCAGGGTTTTCATTTTAAAAATCTAAAACGGATTGCAGAGTATGTATTCGGGTGCTTGACATGTCTCAGATTTTTCTCAGAATTTCTAAACATCGTTAACTAGGGAAAACAGGCTAAAAACTGATTTTTCATTTTTACCTCGTTGTGATGGTTCTCGGGTTCCGCGGACGATCTCCTCGCGGCGGTGATTCTACTCGTGCCGAATAGCTCGTCGATCCAGGGTTAGGTACGCTGCGAGGAGATCGGTCGGTGCAGGAGGAACGTGGTGAAGCTCGGGGTGAAAATAACAAAACGTGGTGCTAGATTTTGCCAGTTTACTGCCGCTCGGAAGGAGTGCTCGCTTGGTGCCGGTGCGCGACGCGGAGGAGATCGTGGCGGTCGCGGCGCGGGTGATCGCGGACCTGGTGCTCGGCGGTGTCAGGACGGTGGTTGATCATAGCCGAAGCTGTGATCCCCTGCCACGAGTCGGGTCTTTTGGTCCTCGAAGTTGGCGTGATGCCAGTTGCGGCACGTGGAGGGCGGCGCCTCCACGGCGAAGTCAGGACGAGTTGGTGAACGTGGACGAAGCCGGTGATCCCTGCCACGAGTCCGGTCTTTCGGTCCCCGACGTCGGCGGAGACGCCAGTTACGGGGCCTCCCGTGGCAGTTTACGGTGACGTAGAGAGTGCTGTCTCTACGTCGAACGAGACCAGGGTGCTGCCTGTGTGCTAGGAGGCTGCCTAGCTTCGGTTAAATCAGGAGGCGGCCTGATTTATGCAGGATGCTGCCTAGTCCAGAGTGCTGCTTGGTGTGCACATAATGCTGTTTATGCACTAGGAAGTGACGAGGATGCGGTCTCGTCGGCGGGAATCGGGAGACGGTTAGTGGACTGGTACAGGATGGTACAGGTTAGGTAGTGAAGTACTTACGTTGTACGTGTTCTTTCGGTCCGTCCTGGGTGCTGCCCGAGACGTCAGAGAGCTCGGCCGTGTTCGCACCGGCTTTTATAGCTCGCGGTCGGTGGTAAGAGTAGGGAGCGCGGTACGGTGTGTCGCGCAAATTCGCGCATCCGGTTCGCAGTAATTCGGCATCCGGTTCCCGCCAAATATCGGTTCTAGACGAGCGGTAACGGGGAGACGGCGGGTTCCGACGCGGCGAGCCGGTACCGCGGCTCGGAATATTTCGGCGGCGTTCGGGTTTCGTCGGTGGCCGGACTGTTAGGAACAGGCCTGCACGAACAGGTCTGTTACATCATAATTACCCTTCCGATCGAGATATAGAGTTGAAATTTTGCAGAGTATGCTTTTTTCGATGCGCTATCGAATGACTCATCCGCGATATTATTCGGCTCAAGGGCACTTTTGACCATCTTATCCAGCTATAGCCTTTAAAGATTTTTTTACGTTTACATTTTTCAATGCCTACGGTTTTTTTATGGTCAGTCGATTTCTATTGGCGTTTTCATACAACCTTCTACTTCTCATTGAAATAAACCACGTAATTTAGGAAATAGTTGTTATTGAACAACTACTGTACTATTATACGTTACTCAACATTATATCAATTTTACTATCAAAATATATAATAAAACATCCCAGACATTTAGCATTTTCAATAGATTAAAATGCTTGATAATATCGGTGTACCAATATTATCCTGCTATACCTCGCATCATGTCACATTACGCCCGAATTTATTTCGAGTCCATCTCTTCATGCGAGCGTTCGCTTCGGTGCGAGATATTGCGGATAGCTCGCATCGGTGCGGATAGCTCGCTTCGTGCGGGTATCCGACCCGGCCCGAATATGCGGGTCCCGGCTCGACTCGACCCGAGCGCGGCCCGCATAGTCGGACTTGCCTGCAGGCCTAATTGGCACTTAGTGACGGCAACGAGTTAGTGACGGACCACGTTGTGCACGCGTTTGCAATCAAGTATTTGTATTAATAAAAATTGTGTGTGAGTGCTTTAGTATGTTTACCTGTTGTCAAAAACTATACTGGAATTTATTCTCTCCATTTCAGATAAGTACTTATTTTAAATTTATTGTTATTCTTTCAAACTTCACCGGCAAAAGAATAATGGAAAAATATTATATGCGTGTTAAAAAAATCTTGCCGTCTATCGAACGATAGTTTTCACCAAGAAGCTTCTGTTTCATCGAACAAAAGTACCATTAGCAATGGAAACAATCTATTAGTTTATTCAGATTTTCCGTCGGATAGCGAAATTGAAAACGACAATTCTGTAGAAAATGTTCAGTTTGAAGGGATTACAGAAAGTCAGAATTTGAATGATATAAATGTTCATGTTAGTTTAACAGAATGGGCTGTAAAATATAATATTCCACATGTCGCGGTTAACGATTTACTTTTCATATTAAAGAAGCCCATCCCAAATAATTTACCAACGGATGCTAGAACTGTTTTAAAAACATGTAAGACAGTTTGTTAAGGACTGATTTATGTTAGTTTAACTTTGTATACACGTTTGTATGGATTTAAATTTGTATACGTAATTCATTTGAGTGTTGCTATGTTGTATTCCTTCGGCGTTGAAGATAAGCGTGAAGGGACAATGAAGACTGTAATTTGTTGTGAAACCCCTCCCACAAATATGCAGGGTAGGGGTAGACTAAATAGAAGGAACCACGAGCAAACCGGTGTGTGTGCTAGTAGAAGGCAAACGGAACGGTCACTTTCTGAGGGTGCTCGTCGACTTTCGTCAGTTTGGTCAGGTATGAAAGAGTTCCAAGAAATCTCGGGTGGGACCGTCACTCAGTGATCACCTTGGATCACGAAAGGAGTATGGTCAGCATTTGGGAAACCAAATGTGTAATGAGCCACCCAAGATAGGGAACTAGTACCTGAACTCGAACAAGTACGACAATACACTGTCAACAACAGAGCCGAACCGTCACTCAGTGACCACCTTGGGTCACGAAAGGAGTACGGTTGACATGGGAAACCATATGGATAGTAGGCGACTCAGGATGGTTGATGCTACCTGAGCGCGTGAAACAAGCGATGTACAACGACTCAGAAAGTGACCTGGCTTTTGTCAGCAACAACAGTTGTTACCAAAGAAATTGAGCCAGATTGTTATTACCATTTTGGTTTAAAAAATGTCATGAATTTCAGCTGGCTGGGGAAGAAAGGTAAAAGCATATTCCAGACTACAAAATTAGCCACAGCAATAATAGGTAACTATTCACTTGCAGTTGGATATATTATTTAATTGAAATTCTACGTTTCAGATGCAGCAAAGGTATCAAAAATATCCATGCATCACAAGGAGACGGAAGTTGAGCTGCAGTCGTGGCTTAGGAGAGCCGCGGAAAAAAGGAAATTTGTAAAAACAGATTTTTAATAGTAAAATTTAAATTTTATATTTATTAACATATTATTATTTAACTTTATATTGTATCATTTTTGTACTTAAGCAATAATAAAAAAATTCCATACAAATAAAAATACATTATTATATATACGACTTAACAAAATAAAGTTATTGATCTTCCTTTCACTTTAAACTACCACCGACAAAAAATTCTAATAAAGTTATAAATTATGTCTCTCTGTAACAACCCAGACTATACACATACAGGGTGCCCCAAAAATGTCGTTTTTCCTTGAAAGTGGCGGTTCCTGAAACCATTTGAAGCGACATTTTCCTTTGCAAAAATCCCCGTTTCGGCTTTGTTAAGGAGTTATTACCGAAAAAGACGGACCAATCAGAGCGCGACCTAGACGCGTATTGGCAAAGACGGCCGCGCGCGACAACAGTCTCGAAGGATTTTTCGAAATATTAAAAAATGTTGGTTCTACAGACGTGCAAAGAAAAGTGTCAACTTTCTTGCATTAGATTATAAGACTAGAACTAACATACCGAGGAAAGTGGGTTTTTAGGAGCTTATAGCGAACACATAATAGTATCTATTTGTAAGAAGAATGATTATACCACCGTGTATCTGCACGGTACTGAATGTTTTACTCATATGTTTAATCGTTATATATAATTTTATTGATTTATGTTGCGTTAACGTTTTGTTAAAAAATAAACAGTTTCCTGCGAGCAAGCAACAAATCTTGACGTGTCGAGCCTCCTTACATATTGAAAATATTTAGATTTGGAGAAAATGGTTTTTTCACCATTTATTTTGCAAATGTTTTAAACAAATGCAATTTTCTTGTAGCCGGGACTTTTTTAAAAATTCGAAGAAAAGAGGTAATAGCTTCAAGTCTCCTCTTTACGAACCTATTTTTGTAAAGGCAGGCACTTTAAAATTGACGGAATTAAAATTATTTAAACCGAACGCTGCACCGTGATATTACAGTCGCGAACGGCCCGGACGGCGCGCGGCACGAACAGCTGTTAGATACGCGACCACCGTACACTCTAATTAGTACCATCGATACATACTGGTAAAACTCACTCATCACTTTTTAGTTATTAACGTTAAAAACTGAGAAAACCTTGCTTACCTTGGTTCTCATGTAGAGCCCCAGCGTGGTGAAAATGCTTCCTGTAGGGCTGAGTCCGGTAATTCCTGGGAGTTAGGAAGACTAGTTCAAAACAGCTGAAGAATACGACCGACGGCAGTTTGCTGTTGAAGGGTCATTAACCTCTTCAGCTGTTTTGAACTAGTCTTCCTACTTTGTGAATACAGGAAGCATTTTCACTCGTGTTTTTTTACATATATACACACATTTTTTGTTGTTATTTGTTATAGCAAACATTATTGTGCATTCATCCATGTTTAATAGCACGACCTTGAAATGACCGAGAACTTACTTTTAGCGACATTTCAGATTTCAACGGTAACAGAAATTCGACCATGAACTTGAACTTGTAAATAAACACATTGTATCATTCCTCTGTGTAAATAGAGAGTGAGTGGGATATGTATTTAAGAGTTTGCTCACTGCTTGATTTCTCAGTGTATCGACAAGCGATCCATAATGCGTTATTCATAACACGAGAAAATTCAAATGGTTTTAATTTACGGTGATGCTCGTGAGTGTCTAAGAGAAGCAATACGAATTTACAAAGACAGATTTCCAGAACATTCTTGTCCATCACGTTCTGCATACTCAAGTATTGTTAAAACATTTTTTGAGACTGGTAGTGTCGACAGAAACATTCGTGTGAGACCTAAGACTGTTACTCATGAAGCAAATGTGAACAATATCATCGCTAAAGTTAATCAAAACTCGCATGTTAGTATAAGGCAAATTGGGCGTGAAACCGGTATTAGTGTGACAAGCATATTCCGGATACTTCATTCACCAAAATTTCATCTTTTCCATTTATCTCTTCACCAAGAACTCCATGGAAGAGACTTTGAAAACCGCGTACACTTTTTTCAATGGGGTATACGGAAATATGAATGTGATGAAATGTTTTACCAAACAGTATTATTTACGGATGGAGCATCCTTGACAAATCATGATAAGGTGAACCTCAAGAACATGCATTATTGGTCGGTTGAAAATCCACGATGGTTTAGGCAACTCGATAAGCAGAGACTATGTGTATATATGTAAAAAAACACGAGTGACGTTCAAAAAACGATTAAAAAATTACAATTTGAAACCATTTAGATTACGTTAGAAACATTTTTTGTATTTTCAGAGGTAGAGGAGATATTTAGGTGTCCTGTTTTAGACGAAACACCCTGTATATTAGTGTTACACGTAAATACGATTGTATTGTACTATACAATATGTACCTAATCTATGCGTCTACAGTAAATGAAATTTTGACTGTACATATATATTGTTAAAAATTGTCATAAATAAATCATTGTTATAAATTAATATATATTAGTGTTATACTTAAATGCGATCGTATTCTACTATATAGGTACCTAATCTATGCGTTTATAATAAATGAAATTTTGACTGTAAATATATACTGTTAAAAATTGTGATGACTAAATAGTTGTTATAAATTAATATATATATATATATATATATATATATATATATATATATATATTAGTGTTATACGTAAATGCGATTGTATTGTACTATGTACCTAATCTATGCGTTTATAATAAATGAAATTTTGATTCACTTTAACCATATACAATGAACCTTATTTAGTAGTATTAAATATTCAATAACCATATCGTCCTGTTAACGTCCAGAATATGTCCAGTCGGACGTCCTATGGACGCCCCACTTTCTAACTGGTACCTATCTCGGACGTGCCTGGGACGTAAAACGGACGTCCCTGGGACGTACGGAAGGTCCGGTACGGTCGTCCATGGGACGTCCCGGTGCTATCTGGGTTGTATGGTTTTATATAGTCTCTTGTAGTCTTGTCGCACAGTGGATATATGGAATGAGGAGGTATCCGTTCATAAAGGAACTTGATCAAGGTCGATACCGTAATGAAAATTCTCATGTCGACACGAGTTCGACGTTTGCCAGAGAATACGCGTCAACGGCGAGATTTGCTTCTGGCATTTCGTAACGAGCCGAAGTAACTCGAGTTAGAGCCAGCGATTATGATTGAAGTTCATTGTGAATGAGTTGCTGTCAATTTAACGCTGTCCACGGTGATCACGAGCGTATCTCGCGATCCATTCATCTTTTCTGACGCCAGGTTTTCCTTCTTTTCCTTCTGTACAGCCATCTTTTCAATATTCTCGGATACCCTAAAGCTTCCCCTAACTAAAATCCCGTTACATATTTCTATTATTTACATTCGAATCTAAAACGACCTATGTATGTCAGAAGCCCACGACAGAAGTTACTTCCACCGTTTGAACGACAGCTTGTTTGTGGTGCTGCTGTACAACTTTTAGTACGACGCGATCGTACCGTACGGCAGTATAGTTTTAATTTTTTAACATTGAACTATGGCGGAATAAGTCTAACTTCATAGTTTGCCGCTATCTCTCGCCTCTCGCTCATTCTCCGTGTTTTTTCTCGGCTCTTTCGAAAACAAAGTGAAGCTGAATAGCATACCTGATCTAAAGCCCGGCGAAAGCCGGTCCTGAGCTTTTGCCTTATATCGGAACAAGACTGTACATAGATAAGACATGAAGGTACGGTTGAGCGAGAGGATGTAAAATCTCTATTGGAACATTTTCAATCATGAGTTACAAAGTTTTTCTTAATTTCGCTATGTACTCTCGCAAGATTCCGCGATTTTACTTTACTTAGGCGTTCAGGAGATACTCATCTGTACTGTCTCGTTCGATTGACGTTCAGGTATTATGAATCGCCGAACTCTTCTTGTCGGGCGAGCGTCTAAGAACAGACTCCCGTACTCTTCGATGGTCTTACTTCGTACTCTTTCTTGGAATAGCAAACAGGATCGTGGCCTCTGACAACTCGTAATTAATATCCGATCGTTGCTATCCGCGGACGCGAGAATCGACAACTGGGTTGTCAAGCGTGGTTCAGCTATCTCGTGCGCCGTGCAGGGCCACGTGTCCCTGTCCCGCGCGTCGAGAACTTTCGAGATACTCGTAGCTCATCGCTTCATGTTTTCGAATTTTTCTTCGCATGCTGAAATGTGAGAATACATATTCCGTAACAGTAACAAATTTTTACACTATTTTCTTCTTTTCCTTTTAATTTTTTCATTTTTTGTTAATATTGTATAATTATTACAAGCGAGGCTGTTGACATTTTTCACATGACTGGTACCACCGAAAACGTATCTATTGCAAAGCTACGTGATGTGCTTATGATTGCCGACCATTTGGAGACAAGTGAATGCGATCTGTTTCTGCAATTGTCTGTCCAATCTGTAGTACTGCGTGAAGTATGCGACAAATCTTACCGCCTGCAAGTCGTTTAACGAATATAAAATATATATAAGAAATATCTATATCTTTCGTAAATAGTATTTTAGAAAATGGCATGGAGATTATGAAGCACTTATCAATTAATACTAAGAATAGACAAAAATTTTAATAAAAACTTTAATTCAATCTATCTGTCTAAACCGTCATAAATAAATAACTTGACCTTCAATGAAATTTTGATTACGATATTATAGAAACTTTTATAGAAAGGGTATAGCCGGATAAGATGGTCAAAACTGCCCTTGAGCCAAATGATATCACGGATGGGCCATTCGATAGGGCATCAAAAAAAACTATACTGTGTAAAATTTTAACCCTATATCTTGATCGGGAGGGTAGTTATGCCCTAGTTAACGGAGTTTAGAAATTCTGAAATAATCTGAGACATGTCAAACACCCGAATACATATTCTGCAATTCGTTTTAGATTTTTAAATACTATAAAGTTTTTGTAAAACATCAAAAACCTCAAACAAAATTGAAAAAATGCAGATTTCACATGGAAGTTCTAGAGTGACTAACTTTATATTTTTACAGTACCGATATATTATTATGAGTATCATATATGAATTTTTTCACATTTTTCGGTTTCTTGCGCCGTTGTTAAAAAAAATAAAAACCGATTTTTTCGCCATTTTTTCCGTGAAAAACGAACCTAACCTTCAAATTGTCACATTTTATTCATTCTGTGAGCCTATTGGATACTGATAAACCTGGAACATTTAACAGAAATAATTAAAAATGAAATTAACTTAATTAGTATTCTACTACGTCAGCGCATAACATCTGAAAATATTAACCATGTTTCCAACAGCCCGGTTGGGTCAGCGCGTTGGGCGCTCGACTTGAGTACCTTTCTGACCTCCAAGGATGAAGGACGTGCGGTCCTCGAGCCCGTAAAATAGCGTTCGGAAAAAACCAGTACAACCACAAGCGTGGGACAGTTTTCTAGTTTCCAGTTTTTCTTTTTTGACTTTAACAGTGCGATACGTAGACGAAAATTAGTGTTACATCTACCAGTGTGCAGAGGGATCCCCCTTCTGTCCCAGTAAATAATGAAGAAATCAAAAAGGACGATAAAAACCCAATAATAGACAAGAAAGTATTCAATAACTTATTAAGAGTGATTAAAAATGAAGAGTTGCTGGAAAAAGGCACCCTTCACTTAAACACCAAACTAACAAAGATCTTAACGAACCAGGCCATTACAAGACTAACAACAAAACCATACTTTCAAGAAAATAAGAACTATCGTCTGATTAACAACAGGAAATCTCTCGATATAAAAATGCCCAAAATACCAAAAGGCTCAAAAATACCCACAGCGACGTCTAAAAAAGGCGGAGACTGTGCCGACTCAGACCAAAAGCAAATGATCATTAAATCAACTAACATGATCGAAAACCTCTCGAAACAGCTAGAAGAAGAGAGAGCAAGAAGTGCCTCACTGGCCGCTCGACTTCCCCATGCTAGCGGAATAGAAACCACTAAAAGAAAGACCGAAGAAAATGTTATTAGAGACCTTGACGAAGAATCGCTTCGCGATACGGACTCACACGAACAAGGGACAGTCGCCCCTTCCTCTAAGAAGAAAAGACTCGGAGTCGCGGGGAAAAACCCGGCCGACAGAACAACAATTAACAGACTTTAGAGAATTTTTTATCCAACAAATGTGTAGAATCGAGCAAATGATTAAACAAAACGCAGTTAACATTAAAAAGCTAAACAACTTATTCCACGGAAACGACATAGACATGAACGAAACAGACGAAAACGAAACAGTCACAAACTTCCGAAATGACTAACACAACCAACACAATGAATAATATACAATACAGCGTAATATCAGCTAACGTAAACTCAACAGTATCTAACGAAAGAAGACATAACATAACACAAATGATAAATCAAAATAGCCTGGATTTCCTACTATTAAACGAAACAAAACTCAAACAACACCACTGCCCGAAATTTAAAAACAATATAGAATTCGAACTTATACAAACAACGAAAACCCTAAATATAATAGAAATAACCGCTACAAAAACCAAGCTAAATAACCGAAACAACTTACTCATTATAACTATGTACGCACCAGGAGTAGAATCATTAGAATTTATAAACGAATTAGAGTACATAGTTAAATGGCTAGACCTAGAGAAAACAAACAACTACTATATAATTGCAGGCGACCTTAATGCTAAACATCCAAACTGGAATAATCATTGTTACAATGGTCGAGGTCTAGCACTGGCGAACTGGCTAACCGAGAATAGTCTCAAATATAGAATGTCATTGAAAAATACAAACCTACCAACCTTTTACAGAGGCAATTCCTATATCGATGTGGGTCTGATTGATAGCAGAATAAATTTACACAACTTAAATATAGACAACACACTAAAAACAATAATTATGGATAGTGACCACAGGGCAATTAAGATACAGTTCTTACTCCCAAACATAGATGATAGTATAGGACTCTCAAATACAATCTATCCACTCATTTACAACAAAACAAATTGGCCAAAATTCAAAAAAGATATAACCGATAACTACAACATTAACACTCCTACAGATAGAAACCTTACAAACGAAGAAATAGATTACGGGCTAGCACAGATTAACGAAACATTAGTAAGTGCTATAAATAGACTAGTACCCAAACAGTTAGATTATAACTCCTCGGAATTGTATTTAAACGACAAAATTAAAAACTTAATAAGAACAAAAAGTAAACTAATCACTATCCTGAATAAAGAATACAGAAACCCGTCGGTACAATCCCAAATAATAATAAAGGAAGCAAAAGATCAAATCAAAAAATATAAAAGTAAAATCAAACAGGAATTCTAATCATCGGTTAACAAATTCTGGGAAAACAAAATTTAAAAAATACCGGTAAACTTAAACAAAACGTTCCCACAGTTAAACCCGATCACCAGAAAAAAGAGCAAAATAGAAATTCTAATCCTCGAAATAGATCAAAATAACACAGATATAATAGAAAGGGCAGAAATACCACTAAACGCACTCCATAAAGTAACGGTGCAATTCGAGCACCCTGTGTGTGTGTGATGCGCATGCGCTGCGCTGTTGTAGCGTCAGCTCGTTAGATGGTTCTTGTTCTTCTCCGCGTGTACCACATATAATGTTATATCATATAAGTGTAAGTCTTAACATATTATATAAGCAACTATCGTATCATTCATTGCGTAAATACTCATTTAACCCTAACAGGTTATGGGCCCAGGAAGTTGTGTTTCTGAAATATCTTAAATAAGAGATATCGGTAATACGTGAAATAAAAAGTGAGGTTAACCACGTGCTTTAAAAATAATGGCTAGTGGTATTGGAGGTACAACCAGAATAGATAATTTGCATAAAGACAATTATGATACCTGGTGTATGCAAGCCCAAGCATTATTGGTAAAGAACGATTTGTGGGATTATGTAAATGGAAAAAGAGAACGACCACGTGTCGATGCCGCCGACCCGCGTACGGAAACCGCCGCAACGGCATGGGATATCAACGATCAAAAAGCTGTCTGATCTTATTTTAACAATTAGTCCTTCAGAATTAAAACAAGTTAAAACGTGTGAAACTGCAAACGAGGTATTGACAAACTTACGTTCCATATATGGGTCGAAAGGTCCAGCAAAAAGGGCTGCATTATTGAGAAAGTTGACCTCACACCGCATAGCGAGCGGAGATGTTAGAGAGCATATTAATAAATTTATAGAAGTAGTTGATAAATTAGCGGAAATGAATATTGATATTCACAAAGATTTACAAAGTGCAATGCTTCTTAATACCCTGCCTGAGAATTATGAGATTTCAGATGTGCAATCGAATCCAGGGATGATCTTCCAGATTTAGATACGCTAAAAGTTAAAATTTTAGAAGAGTTTGAAACTAGACATCAGAAGATATCGGAAGATCATGGCGCAATGATTGTTAAGGGTAATTATCGAAGGAGCGAAATGAAACCCAAAGCGCAATGGAACAATACCAAAGAATATGCTGCAAGAAAACCAAAAATTATTTGTCATAAGTGTGGTAAGATAGGACACAAGGCTTCTGACTGCTATTCAAGGAAGACTGATCATAAATCTTATGGAGGTAAATCTCAAGAGTTATTTTATGTTAATTATCAAAATGATAATGAGACGTACATTGCTACTGAGGACCCAGAAAAACAGTACTGGTGTCTAGATAGCGGTTGTACAACACATCTTTGTAAAGATTCGTCAAAATTCATTCAGATGCAACATACAGAACATGAAAAATTGAATTTGGCTAACAATGCGTTGGCTACAGTCAAGGCTAAAGGTAATGTGCGTATCAAAACACGCATGCATAAAAAAATAAAGGATATTGAGTTCGAAGATGCCTTATACGTGCCTGAACTAAGGTCAAATTTAATGTCTGTTGGTAAAATCACAGATAAAGGTAATTCAGTGATCTTTAGGAATAAAGAGGCAATTGTAGTGGGACGAGATGGAAGAGCAAAGTTAAAGGCTAAACGCATTGGAAATTTATATTATATTTGTGAGGATCGATCAGAATCAGCTAGGAATATATGTTTCGAAAGAACAGAGGAATCTCAAATAAAATTGTGGCACGAAAGAATGGGTCACTTAAATGTTAGAGATCTATTAGATGTTGCGAAGAAAGAACATGCCATTGGTATCAATATTCAAGGAGAGACACGGATGCCTATATGTGAAATATGTATCCAAGGTAAATTAACCAACACACCATTTCCAAGGAATAGTCAACGAAGCTCAAAACTATTAGAAATAGTACATTCAGACGTCTGCGGTCCTATGAGCATCGAGTCTCTGGCAGGATCTAGGTATATGTTGTTATTTATCGATGATTACTCACGATGGAGTGAAGTTTATTTTTTGAAAAGAAAGGATGAGGTGTTTCAGAAATTCAAGGAATACAAAAGTTATGCGGAAAGACGCACAGGAAATAAAATCAAATACCTTCAGACCGACAATGGGCGTGAGTATTGTAATAAACAATTTGATGAGTTCTTGCAAAATGAAGGCATACGAAGACGTCTAACCGTGCCTCACACTCCGGAACAAAACGGGGTGGCCGAGCGCAAAAATCGTACGCTTGTTCAAACCGCAAGATGTATGTTGTTAAGGGCTGAATTAACTCATGGATTTTGGGCTGAAGCAGTAATGACTGCCAATTATCTGAGGAACAGGTGTCCAACAAAAACCCTGGAGCTTAGGACTCCGTTCGAATTTTGGAACAACAGAAGGCCTGTTTTGAATCACTTAAAGGTATTTGGAATGAAAGCATACGTATTAAACAAAGATCCTCACAAACCAAAGTTTTCGCAAAGAACGAAAGTAGGAACCTTCATAGGCTATTCGGAAACATCGAAAGCATATCGAGTATGGATTCCCAACGAAAACAGAGTAATTGTATCTAGGGATATCCGGGTGATTGAAAAAGAAAGTTATAATCCTAATAAATGTATAGATAAGAAAATTATTCAGACGCCTGAACCATGTGAAGAACCGGTTACCTGTATTGGAAACAACAATGCTCGGGTGGAACCTATAGATCCACGTTTAGGAAATAATGAAGAACTGATCGAGGATCAAACGGGTCAGGAGGAAACAGCAGACGAAAATCGGAATGAAAGGCGATTATGTAGAGCGCCAGGAAGACCGCGTATAGAAAGAACCAGAAGAAGAGGACGTAATAGAAAGTTATTTAACTATCGTGTGAATAATGGTCAATCAAATCAAAACGAAGATACTCAAGGAAATATACAAGAGAGTCGTGAAGAAAGCGAACCAGATATTACAGAGGAACATGAGATTGATCTGGATGAGCTGGTGGCTAGCGTAGCCGAAGTTTCCATGGACGATGCTCTTACTGGTACAGAAAAACTCGAGTGGATACATGCAATAACACATGAGGTACGAAATTGAATTAAAAATGATACTTTCAAACTTGTACCGCGTCCACCGAAGAAACAGGTGATTGGCTGTAGAACTGTTTTGACAAATAAGTATAATTCGAATGGATCCCTGGCAAAACGGAAAGCTAGAATCGTTGCGAAAGGGTTTGCGCAACGCCCTGGAGCAGAATTTTTTGAAACTTATGCGCCTGTAGCGAGACTAGAGTCCATACGGTTATTATTTGCCTTAGCTGTTAAATTTGGTATGACTGTTGAGCAAATGGACGTAACAAGCGCATATTTAAATGGAACACTTCCAGAGGAGGTTTATATGGAAAGACCTGAATTATTAAGCGAATGTTTGAACGATCTAGCTAATGATGTTAAAGAAGATAGACAAATAAGAAAGACTTCGAGGGAGTTATTAAGTCATCTAAAAGAAAATAATGATTTGGTGTGTCGCTTGAACAAAGCTATTTATGGCTTGCGCCAAGCCGGTAGACAGTGGCACAAACGGCTGTCTAAAAAATTAAAAGAAATGGGGTTCAAGTCAACAGTCGCTGATCCCTGTGTATATTATTCAAAAAGAGGCGAATCTACTTTGTTCATGGTTATATATGTTGATGATATGTTGATTATCTCAAAAGATTTAGGTTGGGTTGCTGAAATTAAAAATCAGATGGCTGATGCATTCGATGTCAAGGATCTGGGAAAGGCTCAGTATTGTTTAGGTATAGAAATCGAGCAGACATCTGAGACGATAGTAATGTCTCAAAAGAGGTATATTTTGGATTTACTGAAACGATTTGGATTAGAAAATTGCAATGCAGTGGCCACTCCCCTGGATAAGGATACTGTATTGGATAAGATCGATGGAGATCGTTCAAACAGGAGGAGACCGTATAGAGAACTCGTCGGAGCCCTCATGTATCTCGCTGTCGCAACGAGGCCAGATATCTCATATGCGGTCAGCACGTTGGCGCAATTTAACGATTGTAACGGAGAAGCACATTGGGCGGCTGGCAAACGAGTATTAAGGTATTTAAAAGGTACTCTTAATTATGGCATTGTTTACAGAAAATCAAACGATTGCCCTAAAGTATATGTGGACGCTGACTGGGGACGATGTAAGATGGATAGACGATCATATACGGGATATGTAACAGTTCCGTCAAATGGCCCAATTAGCTGGAGATCCACGAAGCAGCGAACCGTAGCCTTATCGTCCACAGAAGCAGAGTATGTGGCAATGGCAGAAGCAGTAAAGGATGCAATGTACTTTTCAGAGTTTCTCAAAGAAGTAGGATTTTGTGCGTTTTCGAAAATGACTGTATACAATGATAATCTCGGCGCGCAGTTACTGGCGAAGAATCCTATTGTGCATCCGCGTACTAAGCATATTAATCTTAGATTTCATTTTTTGCGTGATGTTTTCAAAGAAGATAATTTTAAGTTAGAACATTTATCATCCGAAAATATGCCGGCTGATGTACTCACGAAACCTCTACCAAAGTATAAACATCATTTTTGTATTAAAAGAGCAAAATAGAAATTCTAATCCTCGAAATAGATCAAAATAACACAGATATAATAGAAAGGGCAGAAATACCACTAAACGCACTCCATAAAAACTGTTGTAACGGTGCAATTCGAGCACCCTGTGTATGTGTGATGCGCATGCGCTGCGCTGTTGTACCGTCAGCTCGTTAGATGGTTCTTGTTCTTCTCCGCGTGTATCACATATAATGTTATATCATATAAGTGTAACTCTTAACATATTATATAAGCAACTATCGCATCATTCATTGCGTAAATACTCATTTAACCCTAACAAAAACGAAAAAAACAATTTTATTATTACGAATGATCAGGACAAAATAAGGGTAATTGGAGCAAGCTTTGCTGCAGTTTACTCTCAAAATAAAGACCTGGGAAAAACAAGACACATAAAACTAATAGAAGATCATTACAACAAACTATCGGAAGAAATAAATGAAACAGCTGTTACAAGAACAAATTTAATACAGTTCTCTGAAAATAATCCAGCCACAAACCCGCAATGGGATGACGACCCACATTACTTCACAAACCTCATCATTACAGAAAAAATATTTAAAAAATTAAATAACAAAAAATAAGCCGGTACAGATAAAATACCAAATATAGTTTTAAAGAATCTTCCCCGATGTATAATACGCGATTACAACACTCTTCTCAACAATTGCCTCAATAACAGCTATAATATTTCCCGAACGAATGGAAAACACTTCATACCAATTAGAGATCCCTATTTCACGTGTATATAAATACAAGGGGTGCGTGAACCGTGTAGTGCGAATTTAAGGATCCGTGTACACGGATCCGTGAACACGGATCTGGAATATGGATCCGTGTACACGGATCTGAAATACGGATCCGTGAACACGGATTTGGAATATGGATCCGTGTACACGGATCTGCTACTACGAATCCGTGTACAGTGTACACGGATCTGCGAATTCGGATCCGTTCGGCACGTTCGAATCCGACAACTGAAGCGTTATTGTTTTTCGATAGAATTCTTTTCGACTGTTGATGTTAGACGCAGGGACTGAAACGGTTCTGGAAATAACTCTTTCAAACTGTTATATATCGGTTCTGATCGAAACAGTTATGAAGAACCGAAATGATGTTATAACTGTTACGAGAATATTGGTTCTGGCTTATATCGGTTACGGTTACGGTTCTCGAGAACCGATATTATTTCGGTTCTAAAACAGTTATTTTAGTCGGTTCTGGATATCGGTTCTGGGTTTCGGTTCCAGTTTCGGTTCTGTGTTTTGTCATTCTGTATTCTATTGTGTACTGTGTTCGGCCTGCTATATTTATTATTTAAGTGGTTATTTATTGTTATTTATAATTTAAACAATTTTTAAATAAATAAATTTTTATAATTTTTTTTCTATATTCAGTATTTCAATTGTTATTTCAATAATTTATTGTTAAAATAATTGTTTAAATAAACACATTTTCATAATTTGTTTCGATACTTATTATATGAAGTATTTCAATAATTTGTTGTTAAACTAACATATTTATTATTTGAATTATTATTGCGATAATTTAATGTTGAAATAATTATTTAAAAAGTTAAATTTTCATAATTTGTTTCCATATTCATTATTTGTATGGTTATTTCAAGAATTTCTTGTTAAAATAATTGTTTATATAAATAAATTAAGTTAAATAATAAAGTTTAAATAAATAATAATTCAAATAATAAATATTTTAGTTTAACAACAAATTATTGAAATACTTCAAATAATAAGTATAAAAAGAAACTATGAAAATTTATTTATATATTCCCAAAAAGCCGTTACTCTTCGTTAAAACTTTTAGCATTTTATTGACCTATTTGTACACATTTGGTAACCAGAAGTCGAGCCATCGTCAAGGTCGAGGGTAGAAGCGTACCTGAATGACCCCCGATTTGAAGAGGGTGCGGTCATTTACTCTTCCCATTCCATTTGAAAACACGGTTCCATCGAACAGTTGCTGAAATGAAAATCGGCAGTGTGCTGTTGAAAGGCCGTTAACCTCGTCAGCTGTTCTGAACTAGTCTTCCTACGATCGCGAGCATGGACGGACGATTTTCGTGCACAGTCGAAACAGTCGATTTACGTGCATCAAATGTGAACTAGTTGTGCGTGATATGTGGACTTCTGTGAATCATTTGTGTGGATTTCATTCAACGTTTGTGGACCCAATGGATATATGTGAATAGTTTTACTGTGGTCGTGAATAAATTAACAATGTGGGCCGGATCGTGCAGTGAGAGGACATTGACCCCTCCTGCTCGATAATTTCATAGAGCGAATAATTAAAATGCTCTTGTGAATTTAACGAGTAGGCAGGTTCAGTGTTGCACACAGATTGTTTGTGAATACAGGAATCATTTTCACCTCGCTGGGGCTCTACAGGAGAACCAACGTAAGCAAGGTTTTCTCAGTTTCTAACATTAATAACTAAAAAGTGAAGAGTCAGTTTTACCAGTACGTATTGACGGTGTTAGAGTGTGCGGTGCTGTTCGTGCCGCGCGCCTTCGGGGTCGCGCGCCTCCGTAATATCGCGGTGCAGCGTTCGCTTTAAATAATTTTAATTCCGTCAATTTTAAAGCGTCTGCCTTTTAAAAAATAGGTCCGTAAAGAGGAGACTTGAAGCTGTCACCTAGTTTTTTCTTCGAATTTTTAAAACAGTCCCGGCTATAGGAAAATTGCATTTGATTAAAACATTTGCAAAATAAATGATGAAAAACCCATGTCTTCCGAATCGAAATATTTTCAATAGATACTCTTATGTGTTCACTACAAGCTCCTCAAAACTCATTCTCCTCGGTACGTTAGTTCTAGTGTTATAATTTATTGAAAAAAAGTTGCCACTTTTCTTTACACGTCTGTAAAACCAACATTTTTTTAAGATTTCGAAAAATCCTTCGAGATTCCTTCATAGGCTACTAAAGACTACAACATATTCAAATTTGAACTATCCGACATAGGACTCGAAAAATTTTCTTCTCTTGTTTGTTCCTTGCTTTCGTCCGCGGTGTATCACCATCGCTCGACTGTTGTCGCGCGCGGCCGTCTTTGCCAATACGCGTCTACGTCGCGCTCTGATTGGTCCGTCTTTTTCGTTAATAACTCCTTAACAAAGCCGAAACGGGATTTTTGCAAAGGAAAATGTCGCTTCAAATGGCCTCAGGAACCTCCCCGTTGAAGGAAATCAGACATTTTTAAGACACCCTGTATAGGTCGAGTAGTTGACCGCGCGTCTCAACTTCTACTCACATTTTGCTTTGTAACTCAAAAACGAATAATTTCCCCAAGGTATGACAAACACCATTCGAAAGGGCATGAAATGTACTATTAATGCAGCGTTTTTTGTTAAATTCAGGCGATACGTTTTTTGGGAATTGCAATTTTTCTGAATTTTTTACACCTTGACAAACACGAAAAACGTGAAAAAATTATGTTAGCAATAAATAAATTACATAAACTTATACACCGTCGGAAAGCTTGAATTTTTTATGATTTTTTGGTGTCAGGGGCGGGTCGATGTTGTATTTTTATTAAAAATTACAGCACATAATAGATTTCGCGAAATACGTACTTTGAAACCCTCCCCCCCGTTTTTGCACGGAATCAATGTTAGAACCAAAGGGTTGCCAATATGCAAAGTTTCAGCAAAAATTGGTCTTGGGTAATTTTGGCCGATTTTGAATCAACGCCTTTAATCATTAAACTATAAAAATTAGTATGTCTTTTATTTACTTCAATAACCTCTTAGTGAGGTGATATTATTTATTATTTTATTTGAACAATATTAATATCAGAAAATATGACCTTAAAAACAACGATAAAAACAACGATAAAAACAACGCAGATACTTCAGGTGAAAATATTAGGCGACACATTCTGCATACACAAAAATTCTCCACAAAAATACTATATTTAGACATTGATTGAGAGAATACGAATATTTTTGTAATTCAGTTGCCAGATTCAAAATATTTGCATGACCGAGGAGATCCCACAGCGTCGGAAGGAAAAGTGTTGTGAGATCATGCTCTTCTTAATTCGGTCAGATAATTGTGGGTTCAACGGTGACCTCGATCCAAACCGCAAGGAAGAAGACGATTTACTTTTTACGCAAGCCTTATGCCGCATGCAACTAGCCGTTTTTACGGGTTACCATTTGTTCCGAAGCATTTGTTGTTTAATGCTTTGAACGATTCTAGTGTCCGTTGAATGATTCACAAACCTCAAATTACAAATATGTATTTTTATATTTTAATTGGTTAATCTACCAGCGGACGTTCACTTAAATTCTAGAGATTGAATGAAACTGTCAACTTTTGCAAATAAAAGTTATTTATTGATCTTTTAACCCTTCAGTCATTTCTTTTGTATTTTAAGTTAACATTATACATTAACATTTCAACTTTATTGAAAAAGAATGTAAGAGTATGTATAATAAGAGTTCTAAAGAACCATATACTTTTGACCATATATGTAAGTCTAAATATGAAGGTTAAAAGTATGTTTTTGATCAGTATTATTTAGTCAACATAGTTTTCCAAACCTTTCCTCCTCCCTTACGAATAGAACAGTTTCAACGACCTGGAGCTGAACTGTTGAACCGTTCGGTAAAGTTCTATGTAGATTCTAGACAAAACTGCAGAACAGCTACCTACCTTCTGATTTTCTACCTGAATTGCGACAAACTGGAGTGAAATAAAAAGAATATGTCGCAGTCTGTAGTGACATATCAACGAATTTCAAAGGATCTTTCGACATCTAAAAAATTGTTGATTCTACATACGTGTAAAAAAAGTGTGAACTGAGTTTTTCAACTGAGTCAGGTGAAAATAAGTTTTTGGGAATAGTATTGTCCGGATAAATGTAATCAACACTCACGTATAACATATGATAAACTTTAATACGTGAAACAGCAATAACATTAACAAGTACTAACAATAACAGAAACAAAGAAAAACGCTTAATCAGGCGTAATAAAAACGCCTAAAGAAAACTGTCGAGCTCGACGGAACGTTACAATGACAAAGAGAATTCTCCAGAATTTTTAGTAAAATAAGAAAATATTGGAAAACATATGATAGGAATATATGGATAGAAGATTTGGAATATCATTGATAATATTTATCGAAAGCGCAAAAAACTTTAACTCAATGTTTATTTCTGTCCAATATATAGATAACTTTAAAAACAAGGAAGAAGTAGACGCTAAATATAACCAATAAATTTATTTATTTAAAACCAAACTATTATAAAATGGAACATTACGGTTTTGTTTTGAAATGACTTCTTAAGAAGCATAATGCGTCTAATGTAGAATCAGACAATCTACTTCTTCTTTTTATTACAAAATCTGTAGCCGTAGAAAAATTTCTTTCATTTTGTGTGGATGTTGGATAAATTATCACATTGCAGACATCTATACGTAGGCTTCAATGTGATGTTTGTAGATATGCCTTTATACGTACGCGATTGATTAGTAATATGCAATTTGAATTAACTAAAAATTGATTTCCTAAAATATGTTATAAAATAAATGAGATTGATAAGAATTTCCCTAGATTTAAATTTCTCGAGAAATACTGCAATTTTTCGAGAAATGAGAAATGATATTAATTATAAGTTCGGCCGCACGCAGTGCACACAAAAATGTTGTCAGTTGAAAAAAATGGTTTTTTCACCATTTACTTTGTAATTGTTTCAAACAAATGTTGGGATCAAGAGCAGGGGAATGTTAAAAGATTTGAAAATAACGGGAGCGTGGTCTCAAATGTCCCCTTTACGGGCGTCTTATTACAAAAATGAACACTTTAAAATTGACGAAATTAAAATTAATTTAAAACGAGATTAAAAATATTTCAACAATAGATAAACGTTACCAAGGTAAAGACTTATGTGCGATGCTTGCAGATTGCTATTGGACACTTATCAATGAAAATCGGGATACCACGTGTAAGCATCAAGCAAGGCGGTAACATTTTTCAACTTTACATCAGAAACAGGTAAGTTTTTCTTTGTATTTAGTTTTCTTTATTTAGCATTTCCACAGTGAAATATGAATATATATCTCGTATTTTTATAATTATGTGTAATGATTGGCACCCAAAAAGACAAAAAAATTAATGTAATTCAAGCATAGTAAGCAAAGACATATTTGAGTGGTACTCATGTCGATTATGCATAGAAACGGCCTGGCGATTCGAGAAAAGGCTGCAATGGCTGCGTACTACTAACTACTAACTAACGTATACTAACCAAACGAAATACTTTTCGTAAATGGTTTCTTTACCAGAAACGTCTGTAGAATTCAATACTGTGTAGTAAATTCCTGCTAGATATAGTATTTTTCACATAAATACAAAAATAGAGTTTATAAAGTAAGTAACCCCTTCAGCTTTTTTTAAACTTTAACGATCATTTATAACTATTAGGAAGTACACCAAAATATAATTGGACATATGGGTATACAGGGTGTTTGCGAAATCGTGGTACAACCGCCAAGGGGATGAGTCCTTACATAAAATCTAGTCGAAAATGAGGAATATAATTTTTTCATACGGGGCTTCATGTCCGAGAAATTCGAGTTTGAAAATTCAGCGAATACGTGTACCATTAGATAGAAATCGGCTGTCGTGTCTAATCATGACCAACCAATTCTACTCTGTGCATATACTAATGCACGCGAAACCGACGAATTTTTAAACTCGATTTTCTCGAAAATGAAGTCCCGCATGAAAAAACTATATTCCTTATTTTCGACTAGATTTTATGTGAGGAATTATCCCCTTGCCGGTTGTACCACGATTTTGCAAACACCCTGTAAAGAGGAGGGAGAGACCCCTGTATCTTTTGTCTCAAACCCGCACTTTCTCCGATGTTTAGTTTTCGCGTTAAATCTAATTCTTTTATCAAAATCATGCAATTTTACAAAAACCAATAGTTTTCGAAAACGTTGCATGATAGATGCAATTCTGCTTTCGGATTTGATTTTATAATGACAAACTATAAGAATTGCCCAGCAGATATTGCAGATCAAATTTGGTGTTGTACAGTGTAATCCGTTAATCCGTCATCGTCTTAGCACAACCTTCGTCGTGGGATATCCCCTGAAACTTGCGTTAAAACATTCTCTTTGAGGGGACTATCGAATGGTACCACGGTATATCAATTTGGTATGGCGGTACTTTGAACCCCTTTATCTGAATATATATTCTTTATACATGTGTATTATACATACAGACGGAATGGTTTTAATCTTTAAATCAAAATTACTTATGTTATAAATGAATGGCTTTGAGCGGGCACAATGAAAAAGTATTAAGCTGTCTATGTAGAAAAATTATTATTTTAGGAGCTAGGAGATCCTAGGTCCTAGAAGATCAAAAGGCGCGCCGTGCTTACTTTTCACCTCGTCGCGTCGTCATGACGTAGGATTGTGTCCGCGTGTTTCAAGTCGGCGAGGAAGTGGGCAGAGAACTATTATGGTCGACGATTATAGAATAATGCGAGAACTTGTCAATTGGAAAATACGGGATCCGTAAAACTATCACGATCACAAGGCAAAATTTCACACGACTCTGACACGATAAATTTCGGATTCATCATAAAATTTACAGAACATTGTAAAAACGAGTCATATAACAGCTTACGTATATTACATTATTGTTAATGCGCATCTCGCATTGTTACCGTTTCTAAGACTCGTACTGAATTTTACTGAATTAAAACGAGTTTAACGATTAGCAGTCACTTTAAATCACCATGAGCTCAAAATTTTGGATTGGAATCCTGGAACATTAACTTGTGAAATTTATTTCATTAAGGTGTTTAATTACGTATTTAACACTTATCAAAAAACTTCTTGGCCAACAAAAACTGTAATAATTGTAACTTTCTTAAATTAAAGAAATAGAAATAGAATCTAAGAAATAGATAGTAGATTCTTTATTTAAGAAATGTCGAACATTTGGATTTGTATAATTACCATTTCTCTAAATGTAATTTTTTAATTTTTGGTCAAACGGTGATTGTACATGTACAGAATAAGGTCTAATTAAAATGTATGGTGTCGGATAAACTGGAGAACAGATGTTGTATAAACCGTCAATAAAGCAATTTCGCGGAACTGTTTTACTCTACGAGGATTACAAACACTATTTTTAAGTAAATAGAGCTGAATAGATTTGAGTAACATGATAAAAGTATAATAGAAATATATACACAAGTTCAGGCGTTAATTAATTAATTTTAGACATTTTTTTATTATAAAGATGGCTAAAAAGTTGATATTTTCCCTTCTCAACATTCATTCATTACATATCACTGGAAATGGAAGAAGGAATCGGTGGAGGAAGACAAAGGAATTCATTTATTTAGGAATAAAGTTCGAAAGTAACGGAAAGCTAGCAGGACACGCGAGGGAAAGGATAAAGAGAGCGAACGTAGTTCTATCCCAAGTATGGGGAATTGGGGAAAGAAAATTTAAGGGCGACTTCAAAATGAGAATGTTCTTATTCGACAGATTAGTATTGGGGGTACTGCTATACGGGGTGGAACTATGGGGCTTCAACGAAAGAGTGGAAGTAGAAAGAATACAGCTGAAATACTTAAGGTGGACACTAGGTTTAGACACGCGTACGCCGGGGTATTTGGTTCTGGAAGAAACATAAAGAACAGAGCTCAGAGTAGAGACAGGAATTAGGGCCTGGAAGTACACGGAAGGAGTAAGAGAAAACGAAGGGAGGAAGATAGTTAAGGAGTGTCTGAAGGAAAAGGAATCAGGTAGTGTGCAGGGCGCAAGCGGAAAAGAAAGGGAGGAATATTTAAAGAGAAACGGTTGGAGCCAAGCAGAGTTGGAAGGGAGAGAGAGAGAGAGAGAGAGAGAGAGAGAGAGAGAGAGAGAGAGAGAGAGAGAGAGAGAGAGAGAGAGATAACGGAGAGGTTAAAGGATAGGGATAGCGAAGTACAGTGGCAAGAGCAGCATACGAGGATAGAGCAGTCCAAATACAATGAAAGGTACAAATACATAAGAGTGGCAGAATTACCGGAATATTTAAGTAAAGAGGGTAGAGGGGACAGTCAAAAACTCATAGCACGGGCAAGATGCGGAAATGCAGAAAACTGGAACAAATATTGGCTGGGGGACGAGGCAAGAGGATGCGACCTATGTGGGGACAAGTATGGAAGCTTAGAACATTTGACAAGAGAATGCAAGGTAATGGGAGAAATGATCAGCATGGAGGATGTAGTGAGTGGGAGGAAAGATAGAAATGTCGTAGAGTGGTTGGAGAAGTTGAGGAGAAAGAGAGAAAAGAGAGTATGAATAGACCAAAGAATATGCCAAACCAATGAACAAATGTTAGGGAATGGGGAAGGGTGAAATGATTGGGTTAGCAGTGATTAGGAGACTACCAGACTAGGTCAGTGTAGGAAGGAGGGAGACAAAGAAAAAGTGTGAGAGAAGGTATGGACGAATGTGTGAAATAAGATAGATTTGTACAGTAGATTAATGTAAACCAAGTCACATTTATTGGCTGTAAGGCTGAAATAAACCAAATACATACATACATTACACATCACTTTTCTAAAGACGAGTAAAAAAGTTTATGCAAGCAATATACCAAACCGATTTATCACAAACAAAACTAAAGCATTGTAATAAATGGAATGTGGCTCTTAAAACAGACTTCGTAAAGCAAGAAAACGTATCTCTTTGAAACGTTTACGTTTTATCAGGCACAAAAGATATTTTAATACGTTCAGTCTGAGTGCTCGGAGTTACAAAAGAGATCGTGTCATTCTGATTTCACTGGGAAAGAGAGTTTCAGTCAGGGAAGATCATAGAGTATCAGACTCGGCCAAATAGCTGAAAAATATTCGATAAATTCTGTAAATTGAGCAAGATCAAAAGGTAATATTATAACTTTTAATCAGAGTCACTGTGGATCATGTTTAAGCTATGTACGAGAGGTATTTTTGTTTTCGTCGGTTGATTTTCACATAGTTCGATTGTATTTGGTACACTATCTACAGATCTATGCATATGAATCAATAAGGTGGTCGGTATATGTTACGAAAAGAATACGTTCGTCCATAGAATTTGTATTGAATGAGGTTTACGACACGAGCAACTGAAATCCACGATTTTTTAAGAGCTTAGGACACACAGGATTTTTAGAATTCTTTTAACTAGCAGTGGAGTCAGGCCTCTAGAAGTTGTGAGTAAGTGCGCTTTTAGAGCCTAGCTTGCAACTCACAAGGGACAATCCCAGAATCACATCACCAGATATTAATGAAACTTTGGAAGGACGTATGAGGCAGTTCTCGCAAAAATATTTGAAACATAACTTTTTAGCGGCCACATTCATATTCGAGGGGTGAAAACATCCCTCAAAGTTTGGGTTCTGAAGCATATTTGGTCAAATATCTCGGGAACCATTAGATTTTAGATATCTTAATTTGTTTCAAAAATACACTAAAACATGACACTTTTTTGGGAATTTTGTCATTCAAATGTTGCTCCATATTCTTGAATATTTATGTGTGAGAAGTGCATACCCAAATTCAATGTATCGATAAATAGAATTTTGATTTTTGTATTTTAGAATAAGTTCTTGTAATTTAAATATTTCGGCATTTTCTGCAAGGCGGTAACCTTAAGTGGCAATAACGCAGTCCTACAAATTAAAACCTATTTCACATTTTGCAACATCCACTGCGTGATTATTACAGAGTTTCTCATTGTAAATCAAATCCGAAAGCAGAATTACTCTATCACGCACAGTTTTCAAAAATGCTTGATTATGCCAAAAATAAGGTATTACGTGAGAACTAAACGTACGAGAAAGTTGGTGTTTCATTCAAAAGATAGAGGGAACTATTTGGGAAAGTTTAGAAAATAGCTGACGCGGGTACTTTATACGCTTCATTTTTGTATTTATGTGAAAAATCCTTGATTTAGCAGGAATTTACTATCCATTATTGAATTCTACAGACGTTTCTGGTGAAGAAACCATTCACAAAAAGTATTTGGTTCAGTTATGCAACGCGTTCGCGTCACGCTGCCATTGCAAACTTACAGTGGGTATAAAAAGTATTCGTACACCTTTAAAAATCAAATAATTTTTTAAAAATCTGATCAAACGACTTCGGTTCTTTTGAGATGTTAAAAGGGTTAGTTTACTAGGTAGTGTGTAAATAATTTTTTCTAAAAATTGCTATTGGTCGAAATTGTGAAAAAAAGTAAAAGTCTGAATTTTTAACTTCTTTATCTTTGCCTGCAATGAAAATTTAAAATACGCCTTTTGTAGATCTACGCAAGTTATATACATGCACAAACTTTCATCGAAGTCGGTTAATGTTGCTGTGAGCTAAAAACATTACAAGATTAAAGTTTAAGGGTGAAAGTCGCAGATTTTCGGTCTTTTCAGGGAATTTTGTTCTTATGTAATCACCTTTAAATGTTTGTAACTCATAACAACGTTAACCGATTTCGACGAAACTTTGAACATGTACGTAACATACTTAGACCTATAAAATGCGACTTTTAAATTTTTATTACAGGCACGGGTAAAAAAGTTAAAAATTGTGATCATTACTATTTTCGTCGCAAATCCGACCAATAGCAATTTTTAGAAAAAAATTATTCAAACGCTGCCTAGTAAACTTATGCGCCTGACATCTAAAAATAATTGAAGTCGTTTGATCCAATTTTTAAAAAATGATTCGATTTTTAAAGGTGTACGAATATTTTGTACAGTCACCTTATCTCGACTCACCAGTGCAGTAGCTATGTGAAGTCGATATATTCGTGGGTGTTTGGTTAATGGAGCAACAGCTTGGATTTCCTCATAATAATATGTATAATTTATCATATACAACAAGATGGTAATTATTGGCTGGCAACGGTGCCGCTCCATAGTCACACTCCAAATAGCACATAGGACGTCCGTTTCATGTTCAGTGTATGTCCGAACGCTCTGCGTCCGTTTCGGATGTCCCTAGCCCTAGGACGTTCGCAAGACTTACATTTCGTTCATTTGAGGAACGTGCATTTTTCAAGTCCTGCCAATAGTAACGTACTTTTCGAATGTTCTAAAAACGCGTCTCTTGAAAGTCCAGCTACAACAATGTTTGATCGTTTCGGAAAGAAAATCGTTTAAGTATATAGTTAGTTTTGCAGCATTTTTAGTAATTCTGCTTTCATTATTCATACTGTTCAACAGCTTTCCCTTTGCATGCTTAGTGCCCTAGTGCATCTACACAAATGAATCAGACTCAACATGAAGAAGAAATAATAAACACCCACGAATTTATATGGGGTAAAAGATTGGTCGCGTGGAACACATGGTTTCAAAATGTCTCGGTAATGAAACCTACGTGAGAGAATGAAGAAGCTAAAAGATCTAAGTATCAACAGCTCCGCTTCTTTTTTGTAACACTGGTGTAAAATAGACAAATTTGTCACTGTAAATAAATGCGATGTGTAAACCGACACGTGCCGCTTAGCCGCAGAGCTGAAATCGTATTAGTTTACCAAAAATTTTCTAAATAAAGCAGTCTCGCAGATAACACATGACCAGTTAAAGGTTAACGAAGACACATATTACCAATGTTTATTGAGTTTATCGTCATACTTAAGAAATGTTAATATATAAACATTAATATACCAACGAAATTACGAGTGTTTTGTAACGTGGAACATAAAGATAATCGAAATTCTATGAAAACTCACCAACAGCACCATCCTATGATTCTAATATAACATGGTGAAGATCTCCAAATAGGTAGAAGATCTCGAACTGGTTCTCCTTATACACTACTAACAATTGCTGTGTTCCGAATTGCCGAATCGAGTTCAACACTTTTATATAAGGAAGTCTTAAAAGGTTTATACAATTACGAGTTTACAAAGTTGTGTAAGGTCTCGGTCTTAACTGCTACTGCTAATCGTCTGCTAATAACTGTTCAAGTTCTCGGAATGCGGTTGTATATACGTATACAGAAAATTTCGGATATGGTGTAGAGAGGAGAATGGTGGACGTGGAAGAAAATGGAAAAGGCCAAATGTCTTTATGAATGACGTGGGAAGAACTGGAAGAGGCTAAGGGTTGGTTTGACTAGATGACTAATTCGTTTTGTACCTTTTACTGACTCATCGCAATGCGTCAAAAACTAACAAAGGAACATGTACAAGTTACACAAGCTTATGAAACTTTTGTGACGGGCAGTTCTTAGAAAAATATTCGGCGGCTCCCATATTTTTATTCATAGATAACAGGCACCATCCTACCATGGAGGGATGTTCTATTAAAACTTTTTTCAGCGTTCTTATATGCCACGAGAAAATAATCTTTTCCCGTAATACCGTAAACAATCTTGAGCAAGTAACTTGAATTTCGGCAGCATAGATAGTTAGACGTGATTTATTAAGAAATTGATTAAAAGTTATCGTGTCAACAGAGCGAATTAATCATAGGTTCACAGTGATTTATTCAAAAAGTACTTTTGATAATACGTAAAATGGACGTCTTAAATACGTCTTTAAGACGTTTTTTGTAGTTTAAGACTGTTTCGGAATTTTTAAAAAAATCATCGACGGCGGCGGCCTGGACGAGTAAGATCGGTAGTAGTTGTTGGCTCCTGCCAGGGGCCTTCCTGGTTATAGTTTTGTCGTCTGCTACGGTTGTTGCGTTGCTAGCAATAGCAGGTCGTTGAATTCGTTTCGACATCGCCTACAATATTATGAAGTTAAAAATATCCAGTTCCATTTAAAAATATGACAGCGACCTTGATTTTTTGTTGAAAATTGTTTTTTTTTTATTTAAAAAATTGCAATTTCTTGTCAGTTAAATACTGATTAACTTTGGTAAGAAACACTTTTCTGCCCGACCATCCGAAGGGGCTGAAAAATCGTGGGGACTAATTTTCGCCGCACCCTGTATAAGGAATTTCTCTACATTACATATTTCAACCGAATCGTTTATTAATTCTACGTTCAGTTTCATATCCTTAATAACACACACGCCATTAAGATATATTTATACAAATTGTATATATGAACCGCACATTTGCCAAATCGATTAACTTCGTGATTTAAACAGTAACGAAAATCGATGAAATACAGTATATATGTATGCATTTTTTAAAATTTTTTCGGAGTTTGTCATATAATAATATTAACTCATATAGTTAGTTAGGAAATTTATTTTCAGCGCAACAGTGTAAATGCCAATCAAGTGCTTCAGTAGAAAAGTCTAAGGAAACTTGAAAGACAGTTAAGCTTATACGTCAAAAGTATAATGCGACGCCCACCTCGGAACGTCTTTAAGACATCTAAAACACGTAAATTTCAGACGTCTTAAAGACGTCCATTTCGAGCGTCTTAAAGACCTCTTAGGTCGTAAGACGTTCAGACCTAAAATGGACGTAAAATGGACGTCTTTGAGACGTCGTGTGCTATCTGGTCTGTCTTTCTCACTAATATGAAATGATACATTGTAAACGCTTCAAGAGTATTCTTATCGATACTTCGGATGACATAATCCAGTAGTTTGGGAAGTGTCGTACAGTATTTTATATAAAACAGTCCCCACTTCCGCGGGGTATACCCCGTGAGGGGCCGTGAAGCTCGAGAGGCCTCGGTCGCCGAGAAGTGTGACATAATACGGGTCGAGTATATCAGTGTGAAACCACTGATAATCCAATGACAAAACTTCTTTATTTTTTATTATTTTTTTTATGAAACTTTTACCAACATATTCATGGCATTTTTCTAACAAAATGATACAAAATGCGATATAATTGCGGTGATATTTACTTGTGTAATGGACGATGAAAGTTTCGGGCGCAAGGAAGGACATTGTATGGAAAAGTAAGAGACACGGAGAGTCGCGGTCGCCGGCACAGTTCAAAGGCCCACATGTAATCTCATTGTAATGACAATAAAAAACTTTTTATTGTCACTCATTTTTCTATGAGCCTTTCACTAAAATATTTGTGAGATTTTTCTGATTGAAATAATACCAAACACGATGTAAAAAACAAAATTGTATTTATTCAGATTGTTTACAATTTTTGTTATACTATACAAGGTAACAGATTTTAATCTTATTTTAATGAGATTTAATCTCAAAATAAAAATTACTTGAATACCATGTGTCATACAAAAAATAGTTTAGATAACAAATGAATGATTTTTAGGGGGCATAATCTGGTGTAAACAGTTTTTTTAATAAATGGATGCGGAAGTAACTACATATTCATAGTTTCATACTATGCATGAACACTTTTCAGCATTATGATCAAAATATCGCCTTAAATAATAAGCTTATTACATAGATAACCGAATACATACTTTTTCTTGTAGAAAATATCAAGCTGTAACGATTAGAATATTCAAAACATCACGATTCCATTACGAGAAACGCGTATCAGCTTCATGTTGCTTCTAGTTGTCCTTTAATTAAAGAAACTACTTACACCGTTGTTCCCCATTCAAGTCCATTCACAGATTATCTAAACTATTTCTTTATATAACATAGTATTCAAGTAATTTTTATTTAATCATTAAAACCGGCCAACCTGTATCCCCGAACAAATAAATTCATTTTATAATAAGCCGTAAAGTATCCACACAATTTCTATAACTGCAAATTAAAAGATCCGATATCTATCATTTGAGCTGATCCGATAAAGTTAGTGTATGTACAAACTATACGAAATAATTTTAATTTAACAAAATTTAATTCAAATTTTAATTCTGAGAAGTCGAAACAATGCAAAATTAACCAAACTTATAGATAGGTGACACTTTCGTAAAAGATACTTCCGAAATAATGTAATGTCACAGAAACATAGATAAAGAATACAGATAATGATTGTGCCAGTTCCTGATACGAGTGTTAGATGTATTTCAAAGTGTAAACACTTTTTAGAAGCTTACTTCTCTAACTGTCGTACACTGATAATGTGTTATCATGAACTGATAATGTCTTATCATGAACTGATAATGTGAACAAGCGTTTGAGAAGGTGGGTCGAAGATCACCGTCATCGGAAATATAAAACTAAAATGTCATTAAACAAATTGTTGTATGCTTAGACCACATGGCTGAAGTGAAACTTCTTTCTTTAATTTTTTTCGAATTTTTATTAACACTTTATGACATTTAATTTTCTATGATTCTATTATTGAAACAATTGGCTTGTGATAGTTAAAATATGATATAAATATTCTTGGTTCAATTTTGTCTAAATGTCTTGCAAATACCGCATCGAGAGTTGTTCCTGATCTTGTTGTCGCTTCATTAAGATTATTTACCATTTCCAATCTTAATTTACTTCTAAAAAATTTTATTAATTGTTTTGATTGTTCCGATGCAAAGTTCACGTTGAAATGTCCACTTAGTATCATCGGAATTTTATCATAATCTTTATTAAGCAATGCCGAACCCTCAACCGTATGTGCTAATAGAATTTCGTTTCATCGGTTCATCGTTTCATCGCCAGATCGGTTTTACTCCTACCGCGTCGAGGTTTTACGCCTAAGGGTACGGTCACAGTTGATCCGACTTCGTCCGACGCCCGACTTCAGCACTCACGCACGAGCATTTCAAGCGCCTCGGGAGGCATGTGTCCGTACGGCCGATTTCGCCGGAAAACGTGGTCACAGTGGACCCGACGTCAGACAAATCGGTCGAAGCCGCGATAGCCGAACCTTTTCAAGTGCCTCGAATGGACAAACCCCATGGGGCCCCGACATCGTACGACGGCCGGATGAAAATCAAATCATTTTGTTTTTCGTCATATTTTGTGATTTATAATGTCAAATAAAATAGGTACGTGGAAATATAAATTAATGGAGAAAGGATAAACAAGATAACATTATTTTTAATTATCGTTTATCTTAATTATTATTTCATTGATCATCTCTGGTTCTTGAAAAAACTGAAAGACATAATTCGAATATTGTTTTAATTTTCTTGGTTTTAAAAATCTTAAGCTTAATAAATATGGATCTGAAGAAATCGTTTCTCTCGCGGTTTTAGGAAAGTCACAGAAAGTCGAAAACTTTTTTGGATTATACCGTTCATATTTACGTCCAGTTCTAAACCAAAAAAAATCGGTGGTTCTCTTTTTTTTATTTAATTTAAAGAAATGTATTCACCGCACTGAATAATAACTATCTACACTCTATGATGCCCTGTCGAACTGAGAAAAAGGTCAGTGACGTTCGAGGGCCTCGGTCGCCGACGAGTGTAATTATGCGGGTCGGGTATATCGGTGTGAGACCACTGAAGTCGGACGTCGGACGAAGTCGGATGCACTGTGACCGTACCCTAACGCGCCTAAAGAAGTTTCACTTCAAAAGGCACGAATTGCTTTTTTACCAAGTTAATAAATTAATAACCCTAATTAGAATTAATATTAGAATTAATCAGATAACATTAGAATTAGAAAGAATTAAACAACATTAGAATTAGAATTAATTCGATTAGAAATAATTAGATAACTAGAATTATGAATAAATTAGTAAGATTGATAAGACTGTTGATCTTAATTTATAATCCTATTATTACCTTTAATACTATTATTATTACACATAGAGAGTGGACCATCTAAATGAGAAGGTCTTAATATTTTTGTTATCAATGATTTTATGAAAAAAGTTGTCAGGACAAACTTCTACAATTTTAAGAAGCATGTGCAGTGGTAAGGTTAGCTTTTCCCAAGGTCACTTCTTTTCATAGATTTCAAGGTCATCGTTAGCTACTTAAATAGAATGATATATTTTCTTGCATATCTTTTTAGAACACAAACATACAAAATCATCGACCTGAATAACAAATCTTTGTATCTCAAGATATTTTTATCAACATTTCCTGACATTATTTAACTGTTGTCACTTCGCCAATTCATAATGGAACGTTGATATTGAAATTGTACATTAGTCTCCGTTAACTCCGTTAATACTCGAACCGATAACTTTTAGATTTTAGATTTATAACTTATAAGAGTTAATATTATTCTTTAAATGATTTTGGTTACAAATAACCATTATGAATGATTCACATTTTTCTGATAATTAGTAACTATTATCGATGACGAAATTCATTTCTGAATAACCATTATGGCTGATGAGAATTACTTCTTTGGTCACAACACTGTCCAACAGCCAAAAAATTCTGTAAGAACAGATTCGGAATCAGCGCGAAAAACTCTACAAGAATCGCATAGTGAGATCGAAACGTCAAAAAAAAGTTGCAATTTGTTGGACAGTGTAATCATTATCGATGACACGAGTTTAATTTTGGTAAAGAGTTAACTAATATCGATAATGGGACTATTGTTTTGGTTACTTTCTGTTGCACCTCCGATCATCCAGCATTATTTTCAGAGCTGAAAAGGTTCTTTCTACTCTACTCTTTCTTCTACTTTGCTCTATTGAGGCAAACCCGACTCCACCGTAACGTTCATCGTCTCCTTCCTGTATACAGTATTATGTGCACGTTTTCTAACATGGTTGAAAAACGGAATCGTATATCACAGGACCATTTAAATGACTGGTTAATAAATGAGATATTGTATATAATCTTTTAAATTAGATTAATGAATACTTAAATTATTGTTAATTCTTACTTTTTTCAAGTCTTAAATAAATAAATGAATATATCGATCTAAAGTAACAAAAAATCGTAAGATAGTGTTATAAAAGTTATACACTTAACATTGAGAATTTTTTTATTGAACAACTTGATTTTGTAAATCGATTCAAAAGTACCATAAGAATTAAAGCATTGCATTTTCAGTTCGATTTACATAATCGGTTTCCGCAATATAGCAATATGCCATGCAGAATACATGTGAATATAAATAGTTTTTCGACAGTGTAGGGCGTAGGGTGATACCGTTACCGAGCAGGAACCCCACCGAATGCTACGATGACAATTTTTTGCTATTCTACTACTTTGAAGCCATATTTTCAGTTTCGTAAACAATTCGGAACATATTCAGTTCGGCAGAAGAGACATATGATTATTAAATTTGAAGTTAATTTCTATCATTTGAATTTTCCTAGTTATCAATGACATTCAGCCGGAAAAACTTGTCAAAGGCGCGTATTAGAAATTGAATGAATCAAATGATAAAACAATTTTCAATTTCTAAAATAATTTTTTTTGTTTTTAGATAGCGTATCGGTTCAAGTTTAAGAAACAGTAAAACTGACGATTCAAAACGACAATATTTTTACCGATAAGGGGATCGACGTAGTATAAAATATAAATGTATAATTCAGTATCGTTGTAGCCTATTACATTATTATAATGTACAGTAATTCCGCAATCTAAGTCCAACGGAACGTTGCGATCTATGTCCATTGGCCTAGTCCTTCCACTGCGGAGCTCGAGCTGCCTCGGTCGCCGAGCAGTGTCAACATGCCGCGTAATCTGATCCTGGGTCGGGTATATCCAATTACGAAACTTATTTATTTTTCATTATTTTTTTATAGGACTTTCACCAACTTATTTCTGGCATTTTTCTAATAAAAATGATACCAAATATGATATAATTCCGATGATATTTACTTGTGTAATGAACGATGGAAGTTTTTTATTGGCATTACATTGTACGGACACGCGGGCCTTTCAACTGTGCCGGTGGCCGCGACTCTTAGCGTCTCTTTCTTTCCTATACGCTGTCCTTCTTTACGTCCAAAACTTTCATCGTTTATTACACAAGTAAATATCATCGGAATTATATCATATTTGGTATCATTTTCATTAGAGAAATGCCAAAAATATGTTCGTGAAAGTTCCATAAAAAAATAATAAAAAATAAAGAAGTTTTATTATTGCACTAGTATTGTCTCACCGATACGCTATTTTTTGTTGCGCCTTCGTGTTTGCATGCTGTCCTTCTCTACGTTCGGTGCGGTCGACGCGGTCACAAAAGAATAGTGTCCCTTCGCGATCTAAGTCCAGACAGGGAACCGAAAAAGGACTTAGATCAAGGAATTACTGTACTTAGTTTTGTCTAATAATGGTTTTTGTTGAGATTATTATTTAAAAGGAGATTTTAAAGTTCCTTCATGATGAAGCGCAACCACTCAGAAGTCTATTGATTCGTTTTCAGTAGGTAATGTTTTAAGACTTTTTGCTATTATAATGGTAGTAATCATGAATGTTGTTTTGCCTTATTTTTATATAATATTGTCAATGATTGTAAAAGAGAAAATCTAAAATGGATCGTGTCGATCCATGCAGTGTTAGTATTTTGTATATGATCAGCAGTTCCGTCATTTACTATATCAACAGTTCCGAACACTGTCGAGGAATCACTGTCCCAATTATTATCGTTGGTAATCGTACGAGCCATATTCATACTTTCGTTAGCTGAACGAGCCGTTTAATGCGAGCAATTGAAACATTTATAAAATTCAATGATTCACAATCGCGTTCTAAGAACTCGTGGGCCACGTGGCTTTGGCGTATGACAGTTGACCTTTTATCAAAATAGCCAACGATTGGTCAGAAAACTATGAACCATCGTTATCAACGCACAAGGAAAATGAACTCGTGGGACCACGTGCTCAGATTAATTATCGGCTCTTATCAATCCAAAAAGAAGCACCGTGCTCGTGTGTGAATATAGCACGGTCTCGGATAAAGCGAGCGGATATTGTACAATCTGTCAACAGTTACTGAACAATATGCGATACAGTTTAAAAAATGTATAGATACTCTCTAAATGCAAGAAATACATTTTTGTGACTCGTTGACCACCGTCACAATTGATCAAAATAAAATATATTTTTCACACTTTATGCGAATAAAAGTTCTGTTCATTTAGGGCGACATATCGCCCACAAATCCATAATACATTGGCTGCCAAACTAGAAAAGTAACTGACCATGGTTGAAGCATGCTTAATGTACGCACCCTCTTGATCAAATACAGCTCGAGTTAAATATAACTCACATGGACATGGCATTCAATGTGTCAAGTACAAATTTTATTGATTACATAATATTATAGCGATGGGCTAATAAGTGATTCACAGCTATCAACTACGTTCGGAAATAATATGCAATTGCCACTTACATAGAATATCGCTTAAGTGAATATAACATGCTGTTTTTAATAAAACATATTTAGAAAGAACGCAAAGTTGGTGCTTAAGAACACATATATTTAGATATCATGGAGACTTATTGTTAAAGCGTGTCGGACAAGAAAATGGCGAATTCATACGCACGTGAAAATTTCAAGGAAACGTTATTTGTTTAAACACTAGTTTAGACTTCTAGACCTTGCGATCTGGAAAGCCTCATTAAAAATCTCTTTTTTGAAAATCAAAGTAATTTTTTATTGCAGTACACAATGCTCTCTCGAATAAAACGGGGATTACGCACCCGCGTAGTTTAAAACCACATTCCACTTTCACAAAATCTGGAGTATATTCATATTCTTACAGCACATGTTCATAATTTATATGTATGTAAATACATGTACCTGGATGCATACATACAGTTGCCACCTCATAAAAAGAGACGCGGGGACAGCACAGGGGCAGCGGGAGCGAAATTAACCGTCAAGTGATACGATACATCTGAGTATTTCTTTGCGAATTCCTTTCGCATTCCTACCATCTTATAAGATATATTATGTACGTATATTATTCGTACATACATTATTGCTTCCTGTGTACATATTGATAAAATTGAATTATGTCGAGCGTCGAGTTATAGCTTCAGGAACTAAAAAATAAATTCGAATTTATTTTTAATGAGATTAGCTTATTGTCTACGGTTAGTATTCACAGTTATTACTTCATTCGGACACTTTAAAAAACCGATAACTATTTTAAACTTGGACCAAACGAACTGAATTTTTTTTTTTTAGAAGTTAGCAGGGTTAGTTTACTAGCGATCACCGCGGTTAATCAATAAGAGATCCAAAACAAGTTAGTTACTAAACCAAACCGACCCTTAATCCCTTCCAGCTCCTTCCGCGTCACTTTCTGAGACATTCTGTCTTTTGAATTTTCCACCACGTCATTCATTCTTCCTTTCACATTGTATCCGAAATTCTCCCTACCTATACACCCGCATACCGAATACAGAGACAGATAGAGATAGAGATAGAGACTTCTCCGCATTCTTGCACCAAACCATCGGCCAGTGTAGACAAGTTTGTGAAATTCGTAGTTGACCAAACCTCTAGATTTTATATAAATGTGTTGTACGCATTTCGGCAACCCGGAATTCAACAAGAATCGTAAGCAAAATTTTACAGGTTGCTTTTGCACAACTTTTTTTTATCCTGGCCTGTACTGTACATTTAAAAACTACATGTGGTAGATTGGTGTCAATTACATATAGTATTCCGAAAGTTTCATCGAAATCGGTTAATTCAGAAAAAAACGACAGGCATCGAAAGATGTACGAATCTTTAGATTTATTACAGTTAGAAGTCGAAAATCGTGAAAATCTGCGAGTTTCACCATCCAATTACGTAACAATTTGCAGTAAATTGCAACGTTGACTAACAAAAAACATATATTTTAAATATTCAATATAGGCTCTCATAAAAAAGTTGTAAAAAGCTACTTTCAGTATTTTCTCCGCAATGCTGACCAAATAAAGTTTTGTTCAAAATTTCTTTTTCACACACGTAATAGATAACGGTGGGTTACGAACCAGTGTCGCCAGATCAACACAAAACTGGGTTGATTTTCCTCTCCTCCTTTTCCCCTTCTACTGTCCTATTCCACTCCTGCGCACGCTCCAACGTCCCCCACTAAGACCGTAGACTGGTCACGTGACGTGCCGCGCAACGTGTTACATATTACTCTGGTCATCAGAGAGGCGATAAATTGTATTCCCCACGATTTCAGCGATCTGCCGACACTGTTCCGAACCACCTTCTGCCAACAACACGCGTGCGTACATATACCTACCTAGGGCCTTGGGGGTCACCCCCGGGCTTATACCCAAGCGATCACCCATCCAAGTACTGGCCGCGCCCAATGCTGTTTGATTTCGGTGATCTGACGAGAACCGGTTTTTGCAGCGAGGCAATGGTCGTTGACGTGTATGTATAAATAATTAAATATATGTATATAAATAGCGTATACATGTATGTGCATCTAATACATTTCAATACTTGGCTACAAACGAAGTCGGGAACAATGAAAACAATACGTTAATCACGCTTATGGCAATTTGAAAAATTAGAACACATTACCAAGAGTGCAGTAAGTATTAGACTATGTGTCAATTGAAATCCCTAAATAATAATTACACTGTTCACCACATTTTTGAACTTTGTAGCTTTGAGTGAATGTTCTTAATAAATTTTCGCGGGTCGAACCCGAATCTGAAAATTTTTTAATTCTTACGTATAGTTTCCAAAGAAGCAAATCGATGTTGGAGAAAACAAACTTTCAACCTTTAGGCCTTTTTATGTTTCAATAGTTTCAGTTATACATTTCCAATTTGTATAATAGAATTATGTGGACTATCCTATGAATGGTGATAATAGTTTGATCAAATTATTATGTAATATATCATCTAATACACTGCGCTCGGAAACATGTTTAACCGTTTCATTACTATGTGTGACTAAAGCTACTAATGGTGACTTTATGTCGCTAAGCATCGAAATCTCCCGTATAGAGAAACTATACTTGCGGAATTATTCGCAGTAAGGGAAAGGTTAAACAATGGTTGCAGTGAAGGAGACCTAAAATATGCAGATATTGTGGGTATTTTTCAATTTATTCACAAAACTGAGTATGCCGAATGATGCTTCCACCTACGGATTGCATTGATAAAAGTGCAGGGTGTGTCAAAAGTACATATATGTCGTGACCACTATAGCATGACTCTGCACTTCTAGATCGGTGGAAATCTGTTTTAAAAAAAATAAAACTTTTTTCAAGGTTAAATTGTTTTGTACTCCATCATATAATACCCCTCGCGAAGAACAAATGTTTTACAGGAATCATGGGTATAAAGTAAATCGTTCTCTAAAAAAAGCAACTTTAAAGTTTAGTACATGAGTACGTGAGAAAATAAGTCGAAAATATAGAATAAAGTTTTTTCATTTGACACTATGTTTTCGAGAAATTAGAGTTTGAAAATTCGGCGAACACGCATGACATTGAATAGGAATCGTCTGAAGCGGCGGTTCAGGGCCTATCAGTTCTACTTCATACAAACGCTAAGAACGCGAACTTGTGAATACTCCATTCAACATTTACGAACACAATGAATATGCGGGAAAGATTTTATACTGATCACGTGTATATTATTTATGTGAGCCTGATTGTAAAGTGAAAAGACGTTGATCCCCCCCACTCTCGACAATTCCATAGGTCGGATATTAGAATATCTTGTAAGAGTTTTAATGAATAGGCAGGTTCAATGTCGTCCAACGATTAATTTGTGAATCCTTGAAACATTTTCATCTCACTGGTGCCACAAATGACAATCAAGGGACGCATGTATCTGTCACTCGATACGTAACTGTCACGCGCGCTTATGACGTACCCAACGTAAGTACACCTCTGTTGGTCGGTTAGCCGCATTCTAAACGGATTTTTAATCGTTAATAACTATAAAACGAAGCCAAGCTTCATTTTCCTCTTATATTGTCATGGAGAACCAGCCCTTAAATTGTATAACACCAATAATCGAACACGCTGTACACATATACATAGAAGTCTGTATTTCTGACGCAGTTGACGATGCTGACATGATAGAAGGTATTATAAACATGATAGAGGGTATTTGAGATGATAAAATGAAAAATTAATTCAAATAAATCCGAAACAACATAATAATATAAAGAAAAATTATTTGTCCATTGCAATAAAATAGTACATGATTATTTCGAATAACGTGTAGCCTAATAAAATAATATATTATTTTAACTATTATTTTTCAAGTAACTGATTAGGATAATATCCAAGTTCTGCCGTGCGAAATAGATTTATTCCTTCTTGTTCATTTTGAAATAAATTACAAAATATTTGCAAAAATTGGCACATTTTAAGTATTCTTTTCACCTTAACCAGTGTTTAACAATAACCGTACCGAGCACAAAATGTGACTGGTATACGTTATTTTATAGAAATGACAACATTTGTTAACATGAATAACAACATTTTCCCAAATGAAGAAATTTACTTAATAATTTCTAATGTAATCATTTTTGTAATTTCAATAATTAATAAAATAAAAATTGTGGAAAAGGTCATTTTACTGGTCGTGGTACGGACTGGTTATGGTAAAACGTTTCCGTGGTAATAGTGCAATATTAAACTATAAGGCTACAATTAGAATCGTATAACTATTACCGTTAAAATACAAGACGTTTCCAAAATAGGAAATTTGCTCTTTTTCCAAGATCACTTTTCCCTGGAACTGTACATGAGAATTAAACAAAATAATATATGTAGATTCGTATCCAACTCATGAAGATCTATTTGAAACGTTTACACAAAGTCAAGTGCGGGTGTTATCGACCGGTCAGAATGACGAGTTCCAAAGGGTATAGCCGGATAAGATGGTCAAAACTGCCCTTGAGCGGTTTATATCGCGGATGGGTCATTCGATAGGGCATCCAAAAAAACCATACTGTGTAAAATTTTAACCCTATATCTTGATCGGGAGGGTAGTTATGGGGTAAAATTGAAAAATCTGTTTTTGGCCTATTTTTCCTAGTTAACGGAGTTTAGAAATTCTGAAAAAAATCTGAGACATGTCAAACACCCGAATACATATTCTGCAATTCGTTTTAGATTTTTAAATTGAAAATCCTGCTTGTAAAACATCAAAAACCTCAAAAAAATTGAAAAAATGCAGATTTCACATGGAAGTTCTAGAGTGACTAACTTTATATTTTTACAGTACCGATATATTATTATAAGTATCATATATGAATTTTTTCACATTTTTCGGTTTCTTGCGCCGTTGTTAAAAAAAAAATAAAAACCGATTTTTTCGCCATTTTTTCCGTGAAACACGAAGCTAACCTTCAAATTGTAACATTTTATTCATTCTGTGAGCCTATTGGACACTGATAAACCTTGAACATTTCACAGAAATAATTAAAAAATGAAATTAACTTAATTAGTATTCTACTACGCCAGTGCATAACACCTGAAAATATTAACCATGTTTCCAACAGCCCGGTTGGGTCAGCGCGTTAGGCGCTCGACTATGACCATGCGTATACTAGGTTTGCGCCCGGCATGAGTCTACTTTTTTTTTTATTTAATCAATTCCTTTTTTGTTTCTTTTTCTGACTATGTAATAATCAATGATATTTTTGTAGAATTCTTTTAGAACCAATATTTAAATATTTAGAAAATATTTTAAGGTAAAATACGTCAAAAAATAATTTCGGAGCAATCGTTATTTCATCAATTTTTAGTTATGCATCCTCTTAATTCTGGCAGTATTTAACATTTTCTGCGGTCAGTCTCCTTTATGTGAGTCGCCTCGATACGTCTAGCGACGTCGGCGTCTGTGAAAAAAAAAATAACGAACGAAGATGTGAAACCACCTATTCGATACGTTACGTACCCGTCCGTGACGCTGTTTCCCGTACACTCCTGACTGCGATAATCGCTATCGAAGGAGGGGGAATACAGCCAATCTGCTCAAAACGCAGAGTTAGTGGTCTGTATTTGGTGACGTATCTCGATAATCAGCTCGCACTGGCATAGTCACGGTTGAACCGATTCAACTGCGTGTGCGTTAGCGTAGCGGTGGTGGTTAATCTTACAAGGAGGTTGTAAGGCTCCAAGTTCGATAATCCAGCCGAATTATCCCGTGCTTCAACAACCTTGATTCCAAGCTCGTGCGTGACTCAATACGTCACACGGCTGTATGAATCTCGGTGGAAGACGTGGTCCAACTCACCACTTACACGCACAAAAACTACTATCTGCGCACAATAGCAGGGTCGTATAGCGTAAGTGTGTTCAACCAGTCAAAGGTCGGTTGAACTGGTCCAGCCTGTCGAGATCGTCGTCAAGCTCTCTCTCATAGGAGGGTGATGAGGCTAGGACTTACGAGTCAAGACGTGTGGCTGGACCGATTAATTATCGCACGGAATAACATACCAGTTACGTAGAACTGGCGAGGGTGTAAAGTAAATGGACCGTCACAATCCGAGTCTCGGTTCCTGCTGCGCTGGGACGTCAAAGCGTATGCCAGGGCTTATTGCAGAGACAGTACTCGGAAAGAGTGTCCTCCGTGTTACACGGGTGGTCGTACGGAATCGAAAACACGATTCCTTCCAAGAGTTTCTCTTGAACGGCGTGCACTGAATTCGGAGAACGAACACGAATCTCGCGTCAACCACACCGAAATACACTTGTTGTGCGGTGAAACAATAGCCACGTTAGATAGATCTAAGCAGCTATCGCAACCATGTACTGTTTATGTGATCGAAGCACTGTCAATAACGGTGCTCGATCGAGGTCACTATTGCCTGTACGTCGCTATTCGAATAACCTGTCGCGAGCTCATGAAGGGAGCGTCGCCCGGCCCGGAAGGTTGTACGGCAGTGAAAAATATACACGTTGAATTATCAAGAACTCGGAAAATCCGGAGTTCGATAAATCTCGCTAGGGCTTGTCGACTCTCTTTTAACGAGTTGAACTGTCTCGTATGAGAGACCAGTTCCGTTCGTACAGTCGTTGCAATAGCTCGCCGTCGAAAACTTGATACAAGTTTTCAACAGCGCGACTGAGGAGTAAGTGACAGATTAATTATCAAAACTCGGAAGATCCAAAGTTCGATAAATCTCGCTAGGGCTTGTCGACTCTCTTTTAACGGGTGGAACGATCTCGTATGCGAGACCCGTTCCGTTCGTACAGTCGTTGCAATAGCTCGCCGTCGAAGACTTGATACAAGCAATCAACAGCGCGACTGAAGAGTGTATGACAGCTGGGAAGACTCGTAAGCGAGTGTTCACTAGCACGCCTCGATAGCAAGTGAACGCGAACCGTCAGGCGTTGACGAACGTCGTGAGAGAGTGTCAGCTGATCCGCTACGCTGCGCTGTCTCTCTCTCTTATCTGCCTGACTCTGTTCAACGTATGTATGTTGTTCTCTTTGTCTCTCTATATCTTCGCGACGCGAGTTTGATTTGAACGTTATTTTGCACGGTGATCAACCGATCGCCGTGTCTATCAGCTGACTTGTGCTGGTAGCCCGAAATTCACGCCGTTTTTACTTGATCTATTGTTGGTTATTGGCTCCTCGGACAAATAACATCGGGGTCACCAACAAATATCGATCGCGATAATCGCGAAATTCAAGCACGTTTCAAACTAACGCGATATTTAAACGAGACCGATAGATTATATCTTCAGATATATACAAGGTGAGCAATTTGATCACTTAAAATATCTCTTTTATCTTTGATAGTAGAAAAGGATTTGAATAAGGAAGTTACTTTTTCGATGGAACAATTATTGTGATAAACAACAAAGGGTATTTGGACCAAATTAGGCTTGCTTCCATGAAATAACATGACTTAGTGTTGCATATCGTTGGATTGGTTTAAACAAATATCATAATAACATGAATAAAAAAAACCAACATTTCATTTAATAAAAATTAACTTGATCTTCAGATCTCCTACATTAACTCATTTAGTCTTTAGTGATATGTGAACGTATATCAAATGGTTTTTCGATAGCTTGAAAATTTTTGGTTCTACAAACCTGCAAAGTAAAGTATCAACCCTTTTTCATTAAATTATAACGGCTGAAATAACAAATCAATGGAAATGATATTTTAGGTGCTTATAATGAAGACATTAAAGCGTCTAATAGCAATTATTTCAGTTGAAAAAAATATTTGGTAATTATTTGGAAAGTACCACTGTCCTCCGATTTGGATGAAATTTAAATGTTACGCAGCTACACATTTTGACAATTTTTTCCTTTTCTAATATAGGGCCGTCGCTTTTAGTTTTTGAGATATTCGCAAAAAGCTATTGCTAATACTGGATTGAATTTTCCGTATTGTAGCACGCTTGGTGGCAACGTAAGGCTGTTCCGGCGCAGCGTCTGTTTACTTTTTTTTTGTAAACACGCTGTGGAGATGAGAGAGAAAACAGGGTCTCACTGTGGTACAGGGTGTTTCATCTAAAACAGGACACCTAAATATCTCCTCTACCTCTGAAAATACAAAAAATGTTTCTAACGTAATCTAAATGGTTTCAAAAGACGAATCAGCTGGAAGAATCGTTTTTTATAAATTGTAATTTCCTAATCGTTTTTTCAAGGCCACTCGTGGTTTTATACATATATACACACATTTTTTGTTGTTGTATGTTATAGCCAACATTATTGTGCATTCATCCATGTTTAATAGCACGACCTTGAAATGACCGAGAACTTACTTTCAGCGACATTTCAGATTTCAACGGTAACAGAAATTCGACCATGAACTTGAACTTGTAAATAAACACATTGTATCATTCAGCTGTGTACATAGAGTGAGAGAGATATCTATTTATGAGTTTGCTCACTGCTAGATTTCTCAGTGTTTCGACAAGCGATCCATATGCGTAATTCAGAACAGGAGAAACTTCAAATGGTTTTAATTTACGGTGAAGCTCGAGAGTGTCCTACAGAAGCAATACGAATTTACAAAGACAGATTTCCAGAATGTTCTTGTCCATCACGTTCTGCATACTCAAGTATTGTTAAAACATTTTGAACCGGGATCTTTTTTTAAAAATTCTATAGGATTTGAGAATCATTCAAAAAATCTTAGTGTTTCGTGGGAAATGAAATGTTCAATTCCTCTATCAGCATAGGTTTCTAAGTCTTGAGGAGTTATTATATATTTTTTGCGATTCGTCGGCTACAATGGTAAGCGCCTCCTCCATTCGTAATTTCGTATTCTTTTCCACGGTTTTGTCAAAAAATGCTAATGCTACCGCTTTTGGTGATAAATACCATAAATGGTTGCAAAATTTTTTTAATCCTACATAACTTATTTTTTCGTCAGTAGAAGGGTATGCATACAGTTTCTATAAAAATGCCACATCTTGACGTGGAGCCTCTGCCATTGGAGCTCGAATCCACGCTTTTATGTAAATATTGGCGAGAAATATGCAAATGTCACGAATTCCATTTTCTTCGTCGACATTTAACATAAATTGATTTTTAATTAAATATATTTTTAAACAATGTAAAGCTTTCGCTATCCAACGAGCGTGGTGAAAAGCCCCTGGGGCCCGAAATCTTATATTTCTTGTTGAAGTCCCACACAGGGATTATTAGCTCCATAAATTCTTTATAATCTTCTCTTGGTTGCTGTTCTTTTTGTTCCATTTTCGAAACAATTATTAAGAGACACATAAAATATTTCAACGAAATTTTCTAAAGGGATCTTTTTTTATTGCTTTAAAAATACTTTTAATAGTTTTTCGTATGATGTACTGTATTATATGATAATGTGTATGTATTATGTGTAAGTATATGTATTATGTATAAGTATATATATCTTTGCTACTACACGAATTTTTTTTTAAATGAATATTACATTTTATTTCTATATTGTTATAGTGCGTAAAAAGACAAATTCAACGATATGTAAACGTATATAGTGATAATATACTGCAGTCGAGAAAAACGAGTTACAAAATTATAAAATGTTCAAAGTCGATGCGGCACGATTTCCCGTTATTCGATCAATTTCAAATTTCGCACAGATTATTTTTTTATCCAATGGCACAATTCTAGGGGGTGTCCCACAAAAAAATCTGCGAAATAATTTTCGCCAAGTATAACTAAGGTCCACCCTAATGTGCATACTACAATAATATGTACTGGTCGGCCGGCCTTCCGAGACGGTAAATCGCGGCGTAGCGTTCACTTTAAATAATTTTAATTTCCCTATTTTTAAAAACAGGCGTATAATGGAGAGAGTTGGGGCTATACATTCTCAATCCTTAAATTTTTTTAAATATTTCCCCCGTTAGAAAAACACCTCGTTTGTGTAAAATAATTGTAAAATTAATAGCGAAAAAAACATTTTTTTCAACTATAATAATTTTTATTACATTGTTTTATGTCTATATAACACTATACAACCTAAAATATCATTTTCATTGGTTTGTTTGTTCAGCAGTTATAATTTAATGAAGAAAACGTTGACAACAATGGTTTCGGACAATCATTCGACAAACGTTCATATATCACTAAAGACTACAACATATTCGAGTTTAAACAAAATCCGAAAACCAAATCGGAAAAGTGTCCGGTTTCACGCAGAGTGACCCATAATCATTTATCGCACAGATAAATAAGACAGGGAAAGTATAACCGGATAAGATGGCCAAAAGCGTCCACAAACCAAATTGATTTCTGGTCATGCCATTCGATAGATCGATCCCTCAAAGAAAACCCTGCGAGGCAAGTTTAAAGTTGATACCCCTACCATAAGGGTAGTTATAGGATGAAAACGATTTTAATGAATCTCTATTTCTTCTGTTCTGTTCAACTAAAAATTACGAAAAAATTCATGAACATTCTATCTAATAGCACACACGACTATGAATATTTTCCGAATTTTTTACTACAAAATCGATTTATAAAAAATTCTAGAAACTTAAAATTGCTAATTTTATATTGGAGTTATAAGATGACCATTTGTTTATACTGTTATGGTAGTTGTATCTTACTATGATTATGAATGTACACATCCGAAAAATGTATAACTCACGTAGAACTTTTAGAGATAACAGTTTTATGAAAAATCAGTAGTGAGACATTGTTAAATCAAAATTCTCAATTTTTGTCAGATTTTTTAATAAAATGCATCGTAGTTCATAAAATAAAAAATCGATTTTTGATTAGTTTTCTGTAGGTATATTATGCAATATTGAACATTTCTATGTTTGGAGAAACAATGTACATAACTAAAAATTCAAATCAAAATTATAAAATTTTGGAAAACACGCTAAATCCAAATATGCATACACAGCTTTTAATAAATCAGATTTGCCCAGACAGTAAGGCGTAATATCTTTTGTACCTGTTTGACCAGGATCGAATGATACATTTGTTAAAAAAAGAATTAATGAAGGGCTTGGTCTCACAGATACTACTACTAATCGCATCAAACAGTCGCGATAACAACAATGATGTCGAATGTACAACCTAAACTAGAAAAGAAAACATACCATGACGCGCGTCGACACCTGTCCCTCTAATTTCCGAATCAGCAGCTGAAAGATCTGCTAAAACGTGCACTGTTCACCACGTATCAAACAACCGTTTTCTCCGCAAATTAAGTGAAATACTTTCACATGAAAGACGTAACCAAGGAATTCAAATATTTGTATTTAAATAGGTGCTTTCCACTGAATCCACGACGGGTCCTAAAATTACCAACAGTCGATGTTTTCGTTTTATTTCGGTAAATTTTTATCGGTCAGTGTTCGACGCCCAATGAAACTCTCTAATTCGATGTATTCCTCCAATGGTGGTTTCGGGTCTTGTAAAAATGATATTCGTTGTGATTTGAGATCGAGTCCTGTGGAGCGACTTTTCGACGTCCTGCGAAATCTCGTCGCCAACATGGATGCAACAGTACGACACATTTCACAGATGTTTAGCTCCCACTAATCTTCGGTTTACAATGATTTCTGTCCTGGACATATTATCGCGCTATTCCAACTGTTCTCTCACGACCACAGTTCACGTTCACACTGTCGATTCCCGTGTTGTCACCTTTCCGCTACCAATGTCCGATCGAGTCGAATGTTTCGTTTACGCCCTGATACGATTACAGCGGGGTGGGGAAAGGGAAACAAATAAGCGTGTTCGACGCTTCAAGGGGAGAGAGGGAGAGAAGAAAAAATAGTTTACTCGCGTACGGCTTCTCGAATAACTTCGGTCGAATGGATTACGACAGCTGTGTCCGGAAGAGTTACGGTCAACTAATTTAATTCGGTTATATATCTTGAGGTAGCGCCACGACACTCTATATATCGTTATTTTTGCGTAATATCGCTGATCACCGAAGAACACAATCTCCCGAAAAATTGATACCTTATACGCGGAAACGTTCACCAGATCCCGCGGCTTGAACACCGAAAAAAATTGCTGCGGTATTGATAGAGGTTATTCGTGAATACTTGTCTAAACATTTTTTGACAAAATGAAAGTATCACTGAGTTTACCGTGTGTCTTTAAGCGTGTCACGAATAATTTTTGATTAAACCATGAATCTGAACCAATGAATTAATCCATGAATTTACTTGCCCACTTATTCGGTAAATGGAGAACGAACAAAGACACGATCGACGACAGTTTCTGCATAAACGGAAAGATATTGTTCGTTTCGTTGCGTCGGCATTGCACGTTGCGCGTTCAACGATTCGGATGCTCGCGGGAGGACAGCCGAAGTAACACTGATAATATTAGTATAGTGGCAATGCTCTCCCGCCGATGCACGCTGCGCGCGTATCTACTGTTGTCACCGAGATACGGAGTTCTTCAGCTCTCCGCCGTTAACTGCATGTTCCCTTTATATATAATGGAGCTTTCCGCGCGCCAGTTGAGGGGATAGCTAGCCGCTTGTAGGTGCAATTGCTCTAATGTTTACAAATCGAATTTAAGTATAAAATCTACACTCGGACGTCGGACGAAAAGGTAACAGGGCACATTTTCATATTTTCATGATATGTCAAAAGTATCCAACCATCATAATTGATCATAAATTAACATGAAAACAGTCATGGGATAACAATTACTTTTTCGATTAAATAATTATTTTCGGCTACAAATAACAATTCTCTGTCAAATCATTATATATTTTATATATTTATATATTATATATATTAGAATAATCATTATCGATGAGGGAAATTCATTTTTTTATTGACTGTTTCATGTCGCATCACCATCAAGGTTATTAGCGACGTGGAACAGTGGTTATTAAATCATTAAATTTGTCTACTAATCTTGTTTCTCTGATGAAGCCCAGTAGATTACGTTTTTTTGGTTACTAAAGTTTTTTTTGGTGGAAGTACGGACGTTGTTAATGCTTCGATTTGTGTACCGATATTTATTTCTTCTGCATTCATGTCAATTTTTATTAATGTAGCAATTCCACCATTCACTGATAGATAATTTTGTCCATTTTTATAAAGAATATCAAAGGCTATTATACTACCCCCCGGGTTTGGGGGTCAAATTCGCCACCGGTCTCGATTTTAACGTTTTTGAACCAGCCGATAGCCTACCAAAAAAGAAACCTTTCTGCTAAGTTTCAGCCCGATATTTCATCTGTAAGGGTAGTTATAGAGGAAAATCGAAAAACCAGTTTTTGGCCCATTTTCCCCATTTAATGACAATTAAAAATTCTGAAAAAAATCTGACACATTTCGAATACCAAGCCACATATTATATATTGGTTTCAGATTTTTCCGTTGCAAATTCTGGTTTTAAGACATGAAAAACATGAAAAAAATCGAAAAAATGCAGATTTCATATAGAAGATGAAAAATCATACCTACAGATTTAATTTAGCAATAAGATCTACATAAGTAATACTCTCATTTTTTTTCAAATTCCTGAGAGAGGGACGTCATAGTTGAAAAAAATAAAAACCAATTTTTTCGGTGTTTTTCCGATGAAAAACTAAGTTATGCCTATCTTTTCTGAGTTTGAAGAGTATATTATGTAATATTAAACGTTTCTACGTTCAGAAAAAATCGTTGTGTTTTGTGTGCATACTGCTTGCACAGAGTGCATAAATATAACAAATATTATTTGGAGGAAGAAGTATTCTTCTACTTTATAAGTCAAAGTTATCCATCTCAAAATAAAAGTAATCCAAGATTTAAAATCGAGCGCGCGAACGCTCATCAAGCAGGCGCGCATGCCCCTGCTAACAGTGATATAATTCCTGACCACGATGCAATGGAACAGGAAGGAATTAAAAAGTGCAGCGAGTTACCGGCCATTGCAAACGAGACATCTAACACTGCGAATCGGGAATCGGCATAAAAAAACAGGGCCATATATAATTGCAAATAACACTATAGACGACCCGGAAACGACCAGGCTGATAAAGCAAATGTTAAGAAATAAGAATTGAAAGCGGTTAAATCCACAGTCAAACTTGCGTTCATTGCAAAAGTTACGGACACCCGGCATCGTATAGAGGCTGTCCAAACCTTGTGGAGATCAAGAATAGAATAGCGGAAAAACGAGAGCAACAATTAATAGTTAAGCAGAAAAAACTAGATAGCATAAACAAACTAGTCAACCCAAATACCTCATTCAGCGATGTCGTTGCAAAAAAAGAAGCGCGCCTCCTCTGTCGACTCCTCAAACTCAAAAAGAATCGCAATCCACTGGCACCTCGCAGTCATTCGTATCCCTCAATAATCCGGTGCCATCACTGATAGAGGAAATAAGAAAAACGATCGCGGACACAGTAAACATCCATATTAGTAAAATAACGACGCAAGTCCAGGAAAATGCCCGTAAAATAAATTCCATAGTGGATATACTAAACATAGATCTGTAAGTTAAATGGCGGTCACAAGTAGCAACAAAGTTTTAGTTAGTAGTTTAAATATTATGTCAATAAACGTCAATTCATTGATCACAAATGAAAGAAGAGCATCGCTCGGTGATTTTCTGGAGTTGCACAATCCAGATGTTTTGTTATTATGCGAAACGAAACTAAACCCAAGTCACAAACTCTCATTCAGAAATTATAACATGATCAGAACGGACAGATCAAATGCTAAACATGGTGGGGGAACTGCTGTTCTAATCAGAAAAGATTTTAAATTCAGTTCAAGGGATATTAGTTACGAACAAACAAACCCGAGTCTCGAATGTACGATAATCGAGACGAAACTGCCCGACAACGAAAAATTCTTCTTTGTAGCTGCTTACGCAACGAGTAACTGCAAAAAAGAATTTATGCAAGATCTCAAATGCCTTTTTGATCAATTAAATTTGAATAGCACTAAGAGTTATTACATCATTGCTGACGATTTTAATGCGAAACATTAGCAAGCACATAGCACAATAGAAACGTTAAAAAGTCCACAGAACTCCCATGCTCTTCTTCTAGATGCAAATGTAAATATAAATTCACTGCAAAAGGATAACGACAACAACTTCATCATCAACAAAACAATAGAAAAATTAAACATCATAGGCGCGCACTATCAGAAAGTTCATCTACAGAATGACCATTAGGGAAAGACGCAACTTTCTAATATCGTAAATCAAAAAATCAATAGTTTAAAGCACGAAATTGAATCTGACAAACAAAATGTCCATACTATTTGTAATTTTTCGCTTCAAAATACGTCTGATAACCCGGATAGTTCGTACATCCCACCAAATTATTTTACAAATGCATTTAAGTTAAGTCTCACGTTTCGTAATCTCAATGGAAAGAAATCAGCCAGCTTTGAAGAGATGCCTAATATAGTCCTTAAAAACCTGCCTACATGATATATATATATATATATATATATATATATATATATATATATATATACTACTACACAATTATATTTAATAACTGCCTCAATTTATCATATTCTCCTGCTTTGTGGAAAACTGCTAAATTGATCACGATAAAGAAAAAAGATAAGCAAGGAAGCAACCGAACCAGATACCGGCCTATTAGCCTACTACCTAATATTAGCAAAGTATTCGAAACCATTATCAATGATGCAATCAATAGTCACTGCAATCTCCAAAATATAATTCCAGAAACTCAGTTTGGCTTCAGATATAAACATTCTACCGTACATGCCATATCCAAGTTCACGTCCGACGTATGTTGGGCTAGAAATGCTGGTGACTGCGTTGGTGCTTGTTTTATTGACCTTAAAAAGGCATTTGATACTATTTGGCTCGATGGTTTATTTTTTAAGATTCTGAAAAAAATGTTCCCAAACATTTGATTAAAATGTTATGGGACATGCTCCATGAAAAGCGCTTTTTCGTCACAGAAGGCAATAATAAATCCACCAGAGATTTTGTAATTGCTAATGGGCTACAACAAGGCACGGTAAATTCCCCCATCCTGTTTAACATTTACATCAGTGATTTGCTTCAAATTTACGGTCTGAACAATATCGATAACGACAACAATAAATCGGCAATTGCATTCGCAGATGACTTACTGATCTACGTTAGAGATACAAAACCGTCGCATATAAAAACTAAACTGCAAGACCTATTCAATAAAATACAAGACTCTTTTCATACATGGAAGCTAAAAATCAACACAAATGTGAAACCATATTATTCAGGCCGTATATCTCAACCATCTCGAATGCAAATTCTGACGTCAAAAAGAACTCTAAACATTTCTCTCTCCATGCACCAAACGACATAAACGAAATAATCCTCCGGAAAGAAACAGTAAAATATCTTGGAGTGTTTCTAGATTTCAAACTAAACTACACGGATCATATAAATATTAAATTACAAAAAGCCAATAAAGCATTTCTATCACATAAAAGATTATTCTACTAATCTTTTAAGGTTCTAAAAATCCTCTGCTACAAAACACTAATTAGACCTATTCTAATATATGCCTGTCAAATCTGGTTTAATATCAGCGCCAGTTCAATGGAGAAATTGAGAATGTTTGAAAGAAAATGCATCAGCGCCTGCTTAGGTAAATATACATAGAACTCCGGAATCAAACTTCACAAAATTGATAAAGAACCACAAATTATATGAAGAAGCTAATCTTATCCGTATCGACCTATTCATTCTCAAAATAATCCGGGATCATTGGTCTAAAATTCATAAAATCACATCTAATTCACTTATTGCACACTGTTTATACCCTAATCCTTCATACCTTGAACGTACCCGACATACAGGCTATACACCTCCGGAATCCTTCGTGTACCTGGATAGCGAGGGGCTAATTCAAAATGACAGTAACATACCGCTGATATACCATTTTAATAGAAAAACGTACAATAAAAAAATATTGTACAATAAGGACATAGAAGTTACGGACAATAATTTAAGAATTATGTATACATTATAGGGATGTGCGGGCCGCCCGATACTCGGGTTCGGGTCGGGTCGCAGAAAGTCGGGCGGGCCGATTCGGGCGCGCGATACTTCATGACACATCGGGTTACCCGAGAGTTTCGGGCGGCCCGAGAGTGACTCGACTTCGTCGTGCGGGATCGACAGAATCGGACAAGTTCGGGCGAGCGATTTATCGCGATACTCGAGATTCAATTTTGCGGTTTATAAAATAGATAATAGTAATTATGGTATTACTTTCATAACTGATAACATAATTTTTAATATACTAGTATTTCTTTCATAATTACATTAGGTTTATTTGACAATCATGTGCTTAATCTCTATTTGTATTAACATTTGCAATAATGTGCGTTGCACGTGAAAAACTTAAAAGACAATGTTTCTGGTAGTCTGACGAATTTGTTACGAATGAAGTTGCATATGTATCGATAATATCATTAAAATGTCCTTACGGAGTTACATACACGTAGAATGTATAAATATAAGGTAAATTATGACAATTTTTTAAGGAATGCTCTTTTTATTAACTGTTATATAACTTACTTAATATCTTCTTATATAACTTATTAATTAACTATCATTAACCTGACAGAAATTCTTGAAAGGGAATGTATTATAAAATAACAAAATAGAAATTGTTATGCCCCAGTCGAATGTGGTAAAACTGTACATATTAAATGGTGAGCGATATGTTTAATATAATATGATATAATGAGGAAAATGAAAAAACAAGAAGTTGTGTATGGAATGGAATTCAATACAGAGGAAAAGTTTAAAGATTGCGAAATTTGTGCCGAGCAAAAATTGGCGCGCTCACCATTCAAAATGACAGAAGATTTTCGAACTAAACATGCTCTTGAAATCGTGCATACGGACATCTGTGATCCGATGAGACAAGCTTCTTACTGAGGAGCACGTTATTTTGCCGTTTCTGTGGATGATAAATCTCGCTGGTGTAAGGTAGAATTTTTGAAGACGAAGTCAGAATATTTAAACGCATTCAAAGAATATAAAGCTCGAGTAGAAAAGGAAACCGGGAGACAAGTGAAATTTCTACAATCTGACAACGCAACGGAAATTCTTAGCAAAGATTTCGAAGATTATTTGATTCAAGAAGGAATTCAACGTCGTTTATCGGCACCGTACACACCACAACAGGATTTCTGAACGATTTAGGGTCTAGTTATACGCAACGGGGAATCCCGGCAACCACGGTCGGCTGTGACATACGCACCGTGCGTGGTCGAAGGCCACTCGACAGGATGGTGCCGCTCGCTACCGAAACCCGAGCATTTTCCGCACCCCTCTTCACCACTTGAGATGCCGTGACTACGGACGGGATTTCGAACGGAGCATACGAAAAATGTTATAAATGTATGATTTAAAACGTTATTTCACCGATGTTTTTTCTATGTATGTCGAGTGTAAAGTAGAACTATTCGTAGTTCCTCGTGGAAGTAGGAGCAGAATACAACAATATAACAATATAACAATTTATTACTAAAAAAGACAATAGACTTCCTTAAACAAAATCATCATAGTCACTGTGTGCTACATAGATCTACTATTGAGATATCTATGTATGTGGAAAATTAAGCATACAATCTGAAGTCTGACTTTGAATATTGAATGTTCAGGTAATTATATTGCAATGACGTTACGGAATCTTAGTTCCTGTGATTTATCTCTTTCCCCGTAATTAACGAGAGGAATATCGAGAAGAATTGCGTTATGGCTATAAATGCACAATTATGTCAGCTTACTTGAATGTTATACTATTGTTATTTATTATTTATCAGTATATTCATTCTGTACAAATTAATTTAAAAAGCCCTTTTGGAAGAAAATAAATTGTTTACAAAATTTTATTTAATATCGCTAATGTATAATGTATCTTAATAATAGAAATAATAATGTATATAATACATGCATATAGCGATGATAATAATAAAAATATAATTGTGTGGGTAGGGGCTCTTCGTGAAACGGTACTTGTTTTGCGGAGTGAAATTAATGTCTTTATTAACTATATATACAAATGGTCTTCTCTCGACTCCTCGCGATTTTTATCTCCTGACGAACCGCGGCGAAGTGTCGTCTCTTATTTTCGTCTCCGCGTTTGCACTGGTAAAATTCCTAAACAACCCTGATTGGCTCACCCACACGTTGGATCCTACCAATCAGAGCCGTTAGTTTTTCCGGCTCACCGCCTATTCCTTACGCCCTTGGCGTGCTTGTTTTCGGAACAGCGAGGTGATCGGAGGGGATGAAATTGTCGTGGGACTTTCTTTCAGGCCACCCGCGCCGAGCCCACGTGGCGACAGGCCGATGAGTTCGGCCAAGTGCCCTTCAGTTAATCCCTTAATTTACGACGGTCTCTGTTTGCTATTGAGGACTTTTGGAAAGGACTTCTACTAGACATGCAATATCGAAACCTGGAAATTGTCAACTCAAAAATAGCTTCGACGAACGAGAGTCGTAAATTACGTTGGCCGTTTGCACGAAAGAAAAAACTCTCTTTTGTGCGTACGACCGGACGCTACAATTGTAATACACATTACTATTACTATTATTATTATTATATTATACATTATTATACATAATTACGTTATGCATTAGAGATATTAAATAGATTTTTCTTACAGAAAGGCTTTCTAGTATCAATTATTTAATCCTTCGAGCTTCATTGACAGGTCACTATAGACTACAACATGCTCAAATGTGAACAAAATCTGAAACACTACTCAGAAAAGTGTCAGATTTCGCGTGGAATGGCCCAATTTCAACATTTTTAATATTAGTACATAACATAGTATACAATAGTTTTCTTTAAAGAATTGTTAGAAAGTATTAATTCAATTCTTCCTCTTTGAAATTTGGTTTCCTAATTTGCGGATCCTCGAAACTTGCATTCAGGTAAAAGACCGGCAAAGGATGCGGCAATTCAGGTATTTAATTCTAACTGCATCGACTGATCGACCGCTATCCACCGGCAGGCTCGGAAGAACCATTGTCCTTTTTACGACATCCCAACAACAGTTCAGGTAAAATAATAATGAAATGACATCTCGCGTCCGCTTCCCCGTGTTCTTTCTTTTACTACGTGGAAGTTGTAATTTTGGAACTACGTCGTCAACCTCATTTCAGAATGTTTAAAAAGTATTCAGCATCTTTATGAACCGAGAATAATGAATAGTTCAACCCGTTTCTATTTATTGGCATGTGTTACTTCGCATGTGTATTGTAGCATACGGGAGGTGTTGAAAAATAGAGTCAAAATCAGTTTTCATCTGAGCAGTTACCATTATCGATTATATAGAGCGTATCATTACCGACCGAGGCCTCCTCAGAATCAAAAGGGGAAAAACGTCACCTTTTCTCAAGATGGATGCGATAAAGCAAACACGTGTATAGTTGCACCGACGAGATACTGTTAAAGACAGCCAGCCTTACGGGAGTTCGTGTGCCCGAATAATTCAAGCGTTCTCTTACGCCCTCTAGGATATATTTTGGCTGGAGTAAGAAACAGAAGGCCACCGACGATATTTCGTCGGTGCAGAAGGCCTCTGAGGAGATTCTTGAGACGGTGAGACGGCAGACAGCAATGAGATCAGATGTTACATTCTCGAACAAACATTTTGGTGTTGGTTTTTAAGGCTTAAAATACTAAAAGTAAAATTAATATCAAAGACAAAAAATCCTAGAAATTTTGTACGTAAGAAAGTATGAAAGCATATTTAGGAAAATCAATATTCAATAATTCCTACCTCTGAATTCATACGAAATACCTCATTTTGTAATTTAAAAATATTTCATAAACAAACATTATTTCCTTACACTTTTTAATAATAATTGTTCTAAGAATCGATCTCTGGAAACATACATATGTTGAAAAACAGATTAACGTTTATTTGACATACTATATCGAATAATATAGAGTTCGAAAGAGACTCGCGAGGATAAATTAATATAATACATATAATATAATTGTAGGAGCATCGATGCAAACAGCGATTAAAAAATAAAAACATTATTTGTCACGCGACAAAAGAAATGATTATGGTTATCTGTATTCGACACGCGTCGAATAAAGTTTTATTCGATGAAAATTGATTCGGCGAATAAAGATAATTTTTTTATTCATCGTTAGCGGTGAATAAAGTTATTATTTTCATCTGTACCTTTATTCGACGTTTTATTCGACTTCGAATAATTTTCTGAGCCGCATTCGAATACTATAGCGAAGACCGAGCAGTCAAAGATTGGCACACGCGTTACAATGTATCGCCCAATAACCAGAGCAGGGATCGAATAAACTGTGAACTCTCATAAATCGAAGTTCTTTCTGGATATGTTGCTACCGTAAAAATTTGTTCGATGTCCTTTTTCAATTTCCAAAGAAACCTGAGATTTTCGAATTCTTATGTTTTCCTTTTTTGTAAATAAGATTTTCAACCGAAAAATCGGCAAAAATTCGTAAATATATATCAATATCAATATCAATAATCGCAATTCGTCAGATTTTTTCAATATTTCTGCATGCAATTAAATACGGGTGATTGACCGAAAACCATTAACACGAGACTGCTCTAGGTACGTCCTTTAAAGAGAAAATATTCCAAATTTAATTATAAAAAAATATTTTAAATAGGAAGTTAAATTTTGACAAATAAAATAAGATTAGATTAGATATAAAATAAGACATTCAGCGTTCAAGAGAGACTGTTCCGCGATCACATGCCGAACCGAGAAAAGGACGGAGTAAAGCTCGAGGGCCTGGGTCGCCGAGGAGTGTAACACAATACGGGTCGGGTATATCGGTGTGAGACCACTACTAATCCAACAACAAAACTTCTTTATTTTTCATTATTTTTTTATCGGATTTTCACAAACATACTTGTAGCATTTTTCTGATGAAAATGATACGAAATATGATGTAATTCCGATGATATTTACTCCTGTAATGAACGGCGAAAGGAAGGACAGCGTATGGGAAAGAAAGAGACGCGGAGAGTCCTACTTTTAAACCTTCGCGTTCGACTGCTCGATTTTCGCCGCGTCGCGCGTCGCACAATGGTCCGAATCGAAGAATTAGCTGTTCACAACTATTGTAGTCGTTGAATTCAGCCCGACGTCAGCAATAACATTATTAAGTAAAAAATATATAGTGACGATTAGAAAATCAAGGAGACCTTACAATTTTATCGAATAAAAAAAATTGTTTTATGTAAGGCATGCAGATGTCTTAGAACTCAGATCGTACGTGTCCAAAACTACCGTAAAAGTGCGTATCAATACAAATAATTTCGCTCGGAGTTCGTCGATGCTTTCGCAAGCAATGTCAAAGTATTCTGCCCTCCCGAGTTCTTCGGCTTCCACCTTGTTTCGAGCTTCGCCTTCCGGGGTCTGGTGCGTCAACGTGACGCCTAGGCTGGTCGTAATTCTGGGGCGGGGCGTTTTACATTTAATTTTTTATATTGAAATTTATAGAAGAGTGACTACCGAGTAATTTTTATCAGAAACATTTTTTGTCAGAGCACTGGAAATGCTTGAAAAATTACAATAACGTGTGAATAATGAATGATATTTAATGTATTCTTGCAACAACAGGTGATATTTGAAATCTGTCTTCACATCTGTAATTCTTACACGAAGCCACACAACTTTACCATGTACAGTATTTCATCGATAATGGTCCACAACACGGATCTGCGCAGGGACGTTTGTAGTATAATAATTTGAATTTTTCTTTCGATAGCACATTGTTAAAATAATTGTTTAAATAAATAAATTTTATAATTTGTTTCTATATTCATTATTTGAATTGTTATTTCAATTATTTATTGTTAAAATAATTGATTAAATAAATAAATTTTTACAATTTGTTTCTATGTTCATTATTTGAATTATTTCGATAATTTATTGTTCAAATAATTGTTTAGACAATGTACACGTATTTACATATTTAATATAGGAACACGTTTCTATAGAGTATAAAAATTTATAATATACAGTTTTTATAATCTATAGAAATGTGTTTCTATATTCGTTATGTAAATACTTGTACATTCTTTAAATAATTATTTTAACAATGAATTATTGAAATAATTCACATAATGTATATAGAAACAAAATATGAAAATTTATTCTTTTAAACCATTATTTTAACAATAAATAATTGAAATAATTCAAATAATGAACATAGAAACAAATTATAAAATTTATTTATTTAAACAATTATTTTAACAATGTGCTATCGAAAAGATAATTCAAATTATAAATATATTATCTAAACAATAAATTATTGAAATAATTCAGAAGGCGAATATAGAAACAAATTATGAAAATTTATTTCTTTTATCCGTTAACTGGAAACGAATCAAAGGTTCGAAGGTTCGACGGTCCGAAACTTCGATTTTCATCACCTTCGAAGTTCCCTTCGTTCCTTCGAATCCTTCGAAGCTTCGAAGAGTCGGAAAAGTAACAGACCTAGTTTATACGCGAGGAATATCATTGTCTGAGGTTTGCCGAACGTAGAGAAGGATAGCCGAGCTCGAGAGAGAATTTCCAACTTCTTTATTTTTCATTATTTTTTTATGGAACTTCGATGACCATATTTGTGGCATTTTTCTAATAAAAATCATACTAAATGTGATATAATTCCGATGATATTTACTTGTGTAATAGACAATTAAAGTTTCGGGCGCGAGGAAGGATAGCGTATGGAAAAGAAAGAGACGCGGAGAGTCGCAGTCGGCGGCACAGTTCAAAGGCTCGCACATTCTCACAATGTATTACCAAGGAATAGCTTTTTTATTATTACTTATTTTTTATGAGACTTTTGCTAATAGATTTGTGGCATTGTTCTGATTAAAATGATACCCAACACGATATAATTCGGATCATATACAGGTGTATGGTCATTATGTACAGGTCAGGTACATAACATCGGTGAGACAACGGTAATGCAATGATGACACTTTTTCATTTTTAGTTAATCTTTTAGGAGACTTTTACCATCATATATGTAATATTTCTCTGATCAAAATAATTGCATTTAATAATTGCAGACAGTGCTGTCGAGCATTAGAAGTGGTTTTATCGGAAAAATAAGTAATAAAAATTACGTTTCTGCTTTCTACTAAGGATCTCGATAAGAACGATTGAATTTGATCGTTTCTTGTAGATTGTATTTATTCTTCCTTTTTATTCTATAATTATTACAGAATATTTTTTCTTTAAGAAAAATTATTTTATAAATATCCCATTAATTAAATTAAGTGGTTACAGTTACAGGCTATCGATTATAAAACAGTGATTCCAATGCTGAACAATAAGGAAAATAAGTAGGCGATAAGAATTTAATGAAATTATACAATAATATGTAATTATTTTCCAAGAAATCACAGAATGGATAATGACAGTCTTCATTTATTTATTACCTAAGGTATTACATCCATTTACCTCTACGCCACTCATGCAGTCGTGCGCAGTTGACGAGCAAATGTTCTATGTAGGTAGAGAGCGCGGAACTTTTAGCACCGTGGAACTTCATAAGTCTACTTTATCCATTCCACGAAACCACCGGCGATGCCATCGGACCCGTTACCGACCGGTTTGAGAGCCCATCAGAGCCCACTTTTCGGCGCAACCGAATACACGGGGGCTGGATGTCTTTAACAGTATCTCGTCGGTGATAGTTGTCTAACCAAATATCATAAAATATATATATATATATATATATATATCTTAAACCTTCTAAACGAAGTGTGTTATCATTGTGCGAATATCCTGCAAAACCAACAGATTTAGTGGCTTTTTAAAATTGTTTCATTTCAATACTCAAATAAATAATTTAAATTACCTTTAAAGCGTTTCGCACTTTGTTGCAAATATCTGTATATAAGATATTTGTAGTACATGCATCAATGCAATATACAGTAACTCCCATTAATATTCGTACACTCTTAAAAAGACGATAACTTGTTTAATATTGGACCATACGACTTGGACTTTTTTGAGATGTTAGAATAATTAGTTTACTACATGACGTGAGAAAGAAATTATAAAACAATTGCAATTGGTCGGTATTGCAGAGAAAATACTAAAAGTTCTGTTTTACAATTTTTTAATGTGGCTTATGTTGAAAATTTAAAACATCCATTTTGTAGATCTGTATCAATTGTATACATTTTCAAATTTTCATCCAATTTGGATTACGTGGAAAACAGCGACAGGCATCGAATGACGTAAGAATCCTTCGATTTATTACAGTTTAAGGCGGAAAATTGTAAAAAGCTGCAATTTTTACAATCTTCAAACAGTTGTAGCTCATTGCAACGTTTGCCGATTTTGGTGAAATATTCAGAGTGTATACAGTTGACACAGATCTACAAAACGTATTTGTTGAATTTTCAATATGGACCCACATAAAACAGTTATAAATAACAACTTTTAGTATTTTCTTTGTAATTCCGACCAATTACAATTTTTTCAAAATTTCTTTTTTTCAGCGTGTAGTAAACTAATTGTTCTAATTTCTCAAAAAAAAAATCCAAGTCACATGATCCAATATTAAAAACGTGATCGTCTTTTAGAGTGTACGAATATTAATGGGAGTGACTGTACATCGGATAATATTGTGATATTGTGGAATATAATTCACCACTCATGATTACTGTGGCATCATGTATTGGTTCTAAGATACTTATTAGGGACTCTATAAATTTCCACTCTTGGCTGTTTAAATTATAGGGCATGTGTTCTTCTGATAGTATAATATTAAGCGGTGTATGTAACGAGACTAGCCTCTTAAACATTGCATATGTCGAATTCCATCTTGTATCTATTTCTTGTATCAATTGGATCGGTGTTGTGGTGGGATCTAGCGATGTCTGTATAGTTGTAAATTTTTCTCTTGCTGTTGTTGATCTCGAAAACAAGGCTACTATGGCTCTACATTTTTTTCTATCTTCTTCATACTCTTTAAAGTGTTTCATGCCAGACTTTATTACGAGTTGTAGGCAGTGCCCAAAACATGGTATTCTAGTCCAGTTCTTATAACTATTTATTGCCTTTGCAATATTTCGGCCATTATCCGTGGTAAAAAAAGCTGGTTTATCGATATCGATACTCCATGCTTGCATACATTTTAAAATGCTGTTTTGTATGTATTTGTTAGTATGTTTTTCGGGCACATGATGTATGTTTAGCATGTAATGTTGTAGTTTAAATTCTGAGGTAACGTAGTGTATTGTCAAAGATAAAAAACTTTGTATTTCCCGCGATGTCCAGCCGTCCGTGGTGAATACAAACACTGTGTTGCCTCTCATTGCTAATATAAATTTAATGATATATAGTATTAATAAATAAAAACTTGGGCCATTCCACACAAAATCGGACATTTTCTGAAGTACTGTTTCGGATTTTGTTCAAATTTGAGTAAGTTGTAGTCTTTAGTGACCCATCAATCAAACTCGGTCCAGCCCATTATGTGCGGCCGTCCGCGGCTGTATATCGCGATACAATATTCACTTCACATAATTTTAATTTCGTTAATTTTAAAAACTTTTTTTCAAATGACAACATTTTTAGTAGATACTCTTATGTGTTCACTATAAACTCCTGTAATCTCATTTTCATCGACTTGTTAGTTCTATTCTTATTACTTAATAAAAGAGAGGGTGACATTTTTTCCCGCGTCCGTAAAGTCACCAATTTTTAAGATGTCGAAAAATCATATGAGATTCGTTAATAGGTCACTGAAGACTACGACATATCCAAATTTGAACGACAATTATGAAAAGAATATTAAAAAATTAAATGTAATATATACCTATAGAAATTTCGTTTATAATTTTCGCTTGTAAATCTTCATACATTTTGGGTAGGATCCTCCGTGAAAACGTTGTCCGTGAAGGAATTTCGTACCTCGGTTCTGCAATTTGTACGGAAGACCGAAATCCAATGTCGTCGACTATGGAGTATGGTTGTAAATCCAATGCAATTATTCGTGCGATTCCTTCCGTAAGCTGCTTTGATCTTGTTGCATTTTTATCCAAGAACGTCGCACTTTGATCTCTACTAGATCCAGCTTCAGTTGGAGTGATCGTGGTCTTTATTACAGTACTATGCACAGCTCTCAAATGGCGCAATAGTGAACTTGTATTGCCGTATTTTAATCTAAATTTTTTGTCACAAATTTGACATTGTGCTTCTTCTCGACTAATTTTTAGAAATTGCTGCCAGACATCACTTTTAGATTTACTACGCACAGCACCACTATCCACGTTACTACATTCTGCGACCACGACGTCCATATTTTCGTTCTCACACATAACTGTGGTATTCTGAGATAATACTCAAGTCAACTCCGATTTCCGACTGATCTTCCAACGTAGTCACAAAAAAAAAACGAAACCTCGCGGGGGTGAACATTTCCTCCACCAAAATGTAGAATGGTGGGGTTTTAGCCAATAATTACATTTTAGGGCGTTTTCTAAAATGAAGCTACGCCCACAAACGAAATACGTAAAATCTAGGGAAGACACTGACTCCCTTGTATATTTTTGGGGACCTATAAATTATTGGGCTTCTGGGGCTATGTGTGGGTTTATGCTACTTTTGCAAATCGCAACAGCAGTATAAAAGACGTGCCGAAACGTCCGTACAGCGACTTAGACCGCTGTTTACAACCGGATAGCAGGCGCAGGAACCGTACGGACTGGTTCCGAAGTTCCGCAATTTCTACATTTCTTTAGGATCACCGATACCCTATCATAAAACAGCCGACACCACGTGCGAAAGGACAGAAACGGCGATCAACGAAGACCGTAAGGGTCATTCAATGCCAAATCAATCACTTTTCGTAGGCACCATCGTCGATTTTGTTCTGAATGAAATATGTTGTAGACCATGTGAAATTATGGTGGGGTTAAGTCATCATTTTGCCTGTTTCGAATTTCTTAGAAGTGACAGACCTTCGAAATTTACAATTTTTACCCATTTTCGCGGAAACTGGCCTCACTTACGAATTTTTATTTCAGCAATTGTATGTCTGACTGAGCTAAATTCTCTTTTGTTTTATTCGGAAAGGATTGGTGTGAGAGATCTAGCCGTGTGTTTTTGGATGTTTCCACGTCGTGGAAACAGAGAAACGATGAGGATGAAAAGGACAGAGAATTAGGTATATAGAGAGAAAGGTAGCTTGAGGTAGGTTAGTGTACGGTGAAGAAAGGTGTAGAGATACGTACGAAAATAAATACTATATTGACAGAAATATATACAGATGTGAAATGTACAGATAAATAGGTAAAGATGTGAACGGAAAGAATAGAAATGAAAGAGATGAAGTAAGAGAAAGGATGATGAACAGTCGCGAAGCCCGCGAGTGTACGAAGAAAAACACTTCTGTGTAGTCCACAGAAGTTTAGAAAAACTTGTAAGAATCGCGTGATCAGTCGATCGTGAACGCAGTGAATCGCGTATAAGACAAGGAGAGACAAGAAGGCAGAGCGGTTGTCGTCGTCCTATTTATACTGCTTTTGGGCCATCGGTTAGGAAAGGATAAGGAGTGAGAAGTTTGAAATTGCAAGGACGACAGCACCGACCGTTTGTTAGAGCATGAGGGCAATGCCCTAACGGCCGGTGCGTCTAAGGAGACAATGGAAAATGGGCAGTGGATTTGGCGTATGAAAAGTAGGAACGATGGCCCGCGAGACAGTTACGCAGCGGGATGTAAACACGCTCCGCCGAGCGGTTTACAATCGTGGTCGTTCACCTGGATTTCGGCATCGAACGCTAACAGCTGAGCACGGTGCGAGGCAGAAAAACTACCGTGGCTGTTGGTTCTTATGCCGAGACCCAGGTGTATCGGGCAAGGAGCGTTATAAGAAAATTCAACTACAATTGCCGTGCAGTCGCGTGCCGAGGCGAACGAAAAGATTTTGAACAATTGGGCTATTACAAAATAATTTTGTCAACCTCGACAATCACCTTTATAATGTCGTGAAATTTAAACAAATTCTTTTTTTACGTTTTCTTCGATAAGAGGGCATGGTTAATTAAATTTTGAAAAAAATTTGATTATATTCCTTGAAGTTTCCCCTTTAAAATAAGACTTTGCAAAAGTTGGCATGCTAAAAATTGGCGTCATAATGAGCTGGAAGAAGGGCGCCGCACAGTGGTTCGAAACCCATATATTCCGGAAAAAACCGAAGAACATATATGTGTGAACTTCAAATTGAATCAAAATTGGTATACCACAGTTTTTGGGGTCGCTGATTATAGATTTGAAGTCAAAATGAATAAAAGCAAAATGTTTGATCTCAAATGAAGCAATAGTTTAGTTATGAAATACAAAATTAACCGCTTCTTTCGCATGAACGTGTTATGCCGCGACGGTTCGGTAAAAATGTTGACGTTGCAAACTTCAAAGGGGGGTTTCTTAAGATATAAGTCTGCTCTATCGCGTGGTATATTACGATTTTCAACTAGACCCTCATTTATTGAGATAAATTTAAAAATATCCTAAAAAATTGGTGCAAAAATGATGCCTTTCTGTCTTCAGTCATTGTTTAAACATGTTTATACAAGCATAATGTATTAATATTGGATACCATTATATCTGGGAAAGTCTACAGGATCTTTCGTTATAAAGAACAATTTAATATCTTTTATAATAACATAAGAACATTTGTTCAAAGTTGAAAAGCATGTAATTTTTTCGAACTCAAATATCTCAAAAACTGTGCGTCTAGGAGAAAAATTAAGAATATATTCGAAATCAGCGCAAAAGACTTTACAATAATTGTATAGTAAGAATCGAAACGTCAAAAAAAATTGACATTTGTGGGACAGTGTAATTGGTTAAAAAAATGGAATCGAAAGAGTAAATGAGCGCACCCAAACCGGGAGTCACTCGCAGGTACGCTTGTACCCTCGAGTGACGCACGCGGAGAACAAAGCAAGCGGAAATAAAGGACTCGATGATGGCTCGACTTCTGGTTACCAACTATGGTTAGTAGATTAATAAAATGCTAAAAGTTTTAACACAGAGTAACGGCTTTTTGGAAATATTGCTACTACGGGTAATTCGGTGCTATTAATCTTATTTTGGAAAATGTGCAGGACAGATGGGGGATCGAAAGTGTCCAATCACCTTTCTTACGGTTCGCAAATGAAAAGACATGTTTTTTTGAGAAACGGAACATCTGCTACACTCGAAATCGCGACCTATCCAAACACCTTGAATGGCAACATCTAGACTACATTCGAAATCGCATAACTGGAACAATTTAAGAAAAGCATTAAATCAAATACAATACTCGACTTACACGAACGTTTTAACACTAGAAAAAATACATGTCATGAATAGTTTAGTTTACAAATTTCTGCACTACATATAATGAATCAAATTCAAGTAACCAAGAAAATAGTAATATCGACAATACTAACAGCGGTAAGATTCTAAAATTATAATTTTTTATTTTTAATTCCATAAATTTCAAAATTTACCGTTATATTTTAATTTCTGAATTAGGTAAGACAAAATCTAAAATAATAGATTTTTTAAATAAAACCTTAAGGAACCAAGAGGTAGGAGCAGAAACATTCGCCAATAAAAAAAGTAGCGAAATGTAGGCGACAATGTCGGCGAGCGGCCTTTTTGAGGACTTTGCGGCAGCGAGCGGTACCGTGATCGCAGGGCGATCGCGCGAGGGATGTGTACCGCGTGTCCTTTGCGCTTTGTGCCCTGTGCCGCGTGCCGCGGGACACACGTGGTCTTTGCGCAACGCTTGATGTGACTGTTGAGACGATGGAGAGGAGGAACACTGTTCCACTGTTCTTTCGGCAGTCGTCGAAGCCACTTCGTGACGCGATCAATAAAGTTGTTACAGTTTGCTCGTATCGTTAATTTCTCAATCCATCCTTACAATCTCAGAAGTGGGATAAAGAGCATAACTGGAAGTTGCAGATCGGTCGTGATAATTTATGTTCGGCCAGCGTGCGAGTGTCCTGTCTCTTCGACGTGATTTCGAACGTCGGATGTGGAGGGCCGACGATACCTTCGCTGACTATGTGCACGACAAGTTGGTGCTGGGGAATCGAGTGCCGATTTCCAACCATGAAATAGTGGATTACATCGTGGATGGCATCCCGAACGGAAACCTCAGATCGTTGGCCCCGGTACAGTGTTTCCAAACCACCGAAGAACTGCTGAGAGCATTTTCAAGCATGTCGCTATCCGAGGAGGCCCGGCGATGTGAGGTGTCACTCCGCCGAGAGGTTGCAGCCTCACCGGGAACAGCTGCAAAAAGGGACGGCAGCAGAGAACCGAAGGCGCCGAAAGCAACGAGGGACATGACGAAGGTTCGATGCTACAATTGTGCAGGCAGTGGGTATTACGCCGCGGACTGCAGGCAACCACGGAGGGAGCGGGTTCCTGTTACACCTGTGGCAGCGTTAACTACGTGACCCCGTCGGAGTCCGAGGAAGATGAGTTTCACCCGACGGTAACCCTATCGATGAGCGGCGACAGTGGTAGGGCCGAAACCGGGGTAAGGGCATTAATTGATTCAGGTAGCTCGATTAGTTTCGTAAAGTCGAGTTGGATACCGCGCGAGTGTATCGTGGAATCAGCGACAGCATGTTGAATATATTGGGGTGCGCGAAAGCGACGCTAGTCTTTTCGCATGCGTCGTATACGATAGAATTAAGGGTAGTGGCCGACAACACTATACATAGTCCCTTTGTGTTGGGTCGCGATTTTATGAAACTCGCAAAAATTACGTTCTCTGTTGACGAGGAAATTCGCGAAATCATGAATATCGATACGGTTTCCGAAAACGAGGTTTCGCAAATGCGCATCAACAAAGCGTTGGCGCCCGGTATTCAGGAGCGTATGCGTAGATTATGTGAGGAAAAATATTTAGAACCGGTGAGGCCTGACGTTCCTCAAACGGAAAATACGATGAAGCTCGCATTGACGGACGAAAAACCATTTTTTTTGTTCACCGCGCAGGCTCGCGTACGTAGAAAAAGCTGAATTACGGAAAATTCTGGACGAGTTATTGCAGAAGGGCGCAATCAGAGAAAGCACGTCCGAGTACGCGTCTCCAATTATACTGGCCAACAAAAGAAATGGTGGGAGACTTCCGTTTCCGGGAATAAAGTGAATAGACGTTGATGCGAAGAAGCGAAGAGCAGAAGTCAGGAATAGATAGAAAACGAAGGTGAAGGTGAAGTGAAAAGTGGCAGAGGAAGAGGAGTAGGAAAGGAGAAAAAGGCAAGGAAAGACAAAGTGAAAGGAGAGAGATGTAAGGAAAGAAGAGGAAGAGAAAAGGATAAGAGAGGTTAGGTTTGACAGGCTGGAAACGAGAAAAAGAGGGAAGAAAGGCCTGAGAAGGGAGAGTGACATCTAGTGACGAACGAGGGAGTGAGAGAGGGAAAAGAAGAGGTCGGTAAGGAAGTTACAAAGGAGCATAGAGAATGGAGTGTAAGAAGGAAAGTGATAAGAAAGTAAAGGAAGAAAAGAAAGTGAGAGGAGGGGGGAGGGGAAGGTGGGGGCGCTGGTGACGAAGGAAAAAACAGGGAGAGTGAGAGTCATGAGTATGTCGGAAATAGACAGTGTAGGTAGAATAGGAGATTGGTTGAAAAGAAAAAGATGAGAAGGGGGAGGAGAAGAGGAGGAAAAAGGAAAAAAGGAGGAAGAGGAAGAATGGGCGAAGAAAAGCCGGAAGATAGAGGGATCAACAGGAAAAGGGAAAGAAGGCGAAACGGAAAAGCGAGAGGAGGAAGAAAGAAAAGAGTGGGGGGCTGAAATGAGGGAAATGATAAGAAAATAGATAACTGGGACGGTTAGGGGGGAGATAAAGGCAGCCATAAAAGAAGCACTGAGGGAAGGAAGAAAAAAAGAAAGAGAAAACTAGAAGAAGGGAAGAAAGAGTTAGAAAGAGGGAGGGAAGGTGTGATGGAGGAGGTACTGAGGCCAGGGATTCATACCGGTATACAAAATACCGGTATTATACCGGTATATACCGGTATTACCTCCATAACCTTTATAGAAACCGAAATACCGAAATACCGGTTTAACGCGATACCGGTAAATGGAAATACCGGTATATTTCAAGACCTCATACCGATATTATACCGGTATATACCGGTATTTTCCGGTTGTACCTTCGTAACCTTCATAGAAACCGAAATACAGGAATGACGGCATATCGCTATATGAAAATACTTGTATATTTTCTGATATTTGCTGGTAATTTTTTAAATTTTCTTACTTTATTTAAAAAAAAATTTCATAATCTTTTTAAATCAGGGATTGAAAACTTATATCGGTCCCGGTTCTCGAAACAGTTATGAAGAACCCAATTATTCATAATTTAAACAATTTTTAAATAACTAAATTTTTATAATTTGTTTCTAATAGGATATAAAAACTTTCTATATTCATTACTTGTATTATAATTTAAATAATTTACTGTGAGAATAATTGTTTAAATAAATAAATTATTATAATGTACAGAAATTTGATTCTATATTTATTATTTGAATTAGTATTGCAATAATAATTTATTGTGAAAATAATTGTTTAAATAAATAAATTTTTACAATGTATAGAAATTTGTTTCTATATTTATTATTTGAATTATTATGTTGATCATAATTTATTTTTAAAATCATTTTTTATATAAATAAATTTTTATAATCTATAGAAATGTGCTTTTATATTCATTATTTAAATACGTTTACATTGTTTAAACATTTATTTTAACACTACATTGTTATTGAAATAATACTTCAAATAATGAATGTAGAAACAAATTATACAAATTTGTTTATTTAAAAATTGCTTAAATTATAAATAACAAAAATTGCTTTAGCAGTATCACCAACACAAGTTAGTGTTAAAGATTGTTTTCTTCTTTAAAATATGTATCATCACCATTGTGCTATAACTTATCCGATGATATTATTAACGATATGTTAATACATAGAAATAATAAAAATGTAAGTTTATAAATTGTTAGTTTGTATATATATTGTTATTGTTCGATTCGAAAATAAAATCGTATCTTAATTTTAAATTATCATATTTACCTTTACTAGCGTAATACTGACAGCCAAAGTATATCGGTTTAAAATTGTAAGTCTCTAAATGCAATAAAAATAATATTGTACCGCGTACAATAAACTAAAAGTGCCTGCACGCTCTGTCCCGGGCTCTCGGTCGTGCGCTAGATGACTACACGCACACGACACACGAGCACGAGCCGCGACATGAGCTCACGCACACTGTGACAACTCAGTTATATATAGGAGAGACAGAGAAACCGAAAAATACCGGTATTTTATATCGGTTACCGGTATAGCTCTGTTTGCCCAATATCGGTATTAAGTCCCTGACTGAGGCTAAAAGAGGAGATAGGAAAGGAGAGAGAAGAGATGCGGGTAGAGAAGGAAAAGATGGAAAAGGGGATGGAAGAAATAAGGAGATGGGAACAGGATTTGGGAATGATAGAAAAGAAGGTGAAAGAGATAGAGGTTAATAAGAGCAATGAGAAAGGGATGACAGGAGAAGGAGATATAGATAAGAGGTTAAGAGAGATAGAAGTAAAATGGGAGAAAAAAAATGAGAGAAGAAAGGAGAAACAATATAATTATTAAACGGGGAGCGATAAAAAAGGAGGAGACGGAAGAGAAGAGGTGGAAAGAATACTAAAGGAGATCGGAAGCGAAGCGGAGATAGAAGAAATAAAAAAAAGAGAGAGGAAAGAAGGAGGAGGAGAATGGTGTGTAGTGAAGCTAAAAACAAGGGAACAGAAAAAAGAAGTGATGGAGAAGAAAAGAAAATTGACAGGGAGTAAGGAAATAATACAGGATGACCTGACATGGGAGGAAAGAAGGATAAAGTGGAGGGTGAAACGAATAGCGGAGCAGGAAAGAAAGAATGGTAAGAAGGTATCAGAAGGATACATGAAAATATGGATAGAGGGGGAAAGATGGGTATGGGATGAAAGGAGGGGGAGGTTAAGGAATAAGGATGGGGAAGAGTTAAAAGAAGAAGAGGAGAAGGAAAACGGAGGGAGGTAGGAACAAGGGAAAAGGAAAAGGAAAAAAGAAGTAAAACGAGAGAGGAACAAAGAGAGAAAAAAATTAAAATAGGGTTTTGGAATGTAGTAGGGATAACGAATAAAGACATAGAATTCTGGAGAGGACTGAAAGAATGGGAAGTGATAATATTGATAGAAACATGGCTAGAAGAGAATAGATGAGAAAAAATAGAAACGAAGCTACCAAAAGGATACGAATGGACGAAACAATTTGCGAAGAGGGACAATAAAAAAGGAAGAGCCAAAGGAGGATTAATGATGGGGATAAAGAAAGAGCTAGTGGAAGGAAGAGAAGAAGAGAGAGAAGAAAGGGAGGGCATTATAGTAGGAAGAATAAAGGTAGAAGACGAGAAATGGAAACTAATAGGAGTGTACGCGAATGGGGATATGAGAAAGAAGATGGAAGAATTAAAGGATTGAGGTGACAAGGGTGCCGAGGAGAAGATGATGATTGGAGGAGATTTCAATGCGAGAACGGGAGAAGAAGGAGGGAAAATAGAGGGAGAAGGGCAAGAAGAAGAGGAAGGGAAAGTCAAAAGACAAGACAAAAAACAGAGAAGGAAGGATATTATTGGAAGGGATGAGAGAAATGGAACTGGAAATACGGAATGGTAGCATGAAAGGCGATGAAGAGGGAGAATTTACGTTTATAGGACAAAGGGGGAAAACGGTGATAGACTACGTGATAGGGGATCAAAGGACAAGAGAGGGGATAGAAAGAATAGAGGTAGAAGAAAAAATAGATTCTGATCACCTACCAGTAGTAGTCACAATGAAAAAAGGAAGAGGATGGACAAAAAATGAAGGAGAGGTGAAAAGAGGTGAAAGAAGAATGCAGTGAAATGAGGAGAAGAAAGACAAGTTCAGGAGGGAGATAGAAAAAATGGAAACAACGGGGGGGGGGGGAGTGTGGACGAAAAACTAAAGGAGATAAAGGAGAAGATAGAAGAGACAAAAGAAAGAGTAGAGAGGGAAGAAGGAGGGAAAGGGATAAGAAGATATGGTTGGTGGGATGAAGAAAGCAAAGAGAAGAAAAAGGAGGTAAGAAAGGCGCTAAGAGAGTGGAAAAAAGGGAAAGTAGAGATAGAGGTGTACAGGAGGATAAAGAAAGGATATAGTAGGATGTGCGAAAAGAAAAAAGAAGAGGAGAGAGAAAGAATAATAAAAGAGGCAGGAAGTGAACGAAGGGATAAGAGAAGAGGAATGGAAGGAATACTTTATGAATTTATTAGGAGGGGTGGAAGTAGAGTGTTGGGAGGTAAAAGGAAAGTAAAGATTGAGGAGGAGGAGAATAGGATAGAGATAAGGGAAGTAGAGAAGGCGATAAAGAGGCTAAAAACGAATAAAGCAACAGGGGAAGATGGGATTGAAAATGAAGTATGGAGATTTGGGGGTGGAACTCTGACAGAGGAGATATGGAAGATATGTGATAAAGTATGGAAGGGAGAGGGTTGGCCAGAAGAGTGGAAAGGGGGGATAGTAGTGCCAATAAAGAAGAAAGGAGACGGAAAGAAGGTCGAATGTTATAGAGGAGTGACATTGTTGAATTCAACGTATAAAATTTATGCCATGATTTTAGAAAGCAGATTAGAAGAGGAAATAGAAGGGAAGAGAGTGATACCGGAAAACCAAACGGGTTTCAGAAAGGAGAAAGGGACAGTTGAAAATATTTATGTACTAAACTACATAGTAAATAGAGAAGTAGCGAAAACGAAGGGAGGAATGGTAGGTTGCTTCGTGGATATCAAAGCAGCGTTTGATAGTGTGGATAGGAATAAGCTATGGAAATCGATGGAGTTAAGAGGTGTAAGTGAAGGGATAAGGGAAAGGGTAAAAGAGATTTACACGGAAACGACGGCGAAGATGAAAACGGGAGGAGAGAAAGGAGAAAGTTTCTGGATGGGAAGAGGAGTAAGGCAAGGTTGCCCATTAAGCTCGAAATTGTATATAATATTGATAGCTGATGTGGAAGAAAGGATGAGAAGAAGAGGGAAAGGAGGAATAGAGATCGGAGGGAAGATGGTGTTCACGCTACAATATGCAGATGATATGGTGTTGCTGGCGAAGGAAGAGGCGGGAATGGAGTTAATGATACAGGAGTTTAGAAAATATATAGAAGAGAAGGGATTAGAGGTAAATAGAGAAAAGACGAAAATAGTGAGATTTGGTAGGAAAAGAAGGGAAAAAAGGAAGTGGAAATGGGGAAGAGGAGTGATAGACGAAGTGGACGAAATACATTACCTGGGGTACAGATTCAAGAGGAATGGGAGACAAGAGGCGCAGATAGACGAAAGGGTAAGAAAAGCAATGGGAGCGATGAGGAATGTATGGGGAATAGGGAAAAGATATTTTGCGAATGATGTGAAGAGAAGAATTTGGTTATATGATACGCTGATTTGGCCGGTAGCAGCGTACGGAGCAGAAGTATGGGGATGGGCAGAAAGGAGAAAGGTTGAGGCGATACAAGAACGGTATCTGAGATGGGTTTTAGGGGCAGATTGGGTGACACCGGGGTATACGGTGAGAGAAGAAGTGAAAATAGAGAAAATGAGGAAAAGGAGTTCTAATAGGGCATAGAAGTTCGAGGAAAAGTTAAGGGATGGAAAAGGAAGTGAAATAGCTAGAGAGTGCCTAAAAGAGATTGAAGCAAGAGCAAGAAGAGGAGGAAAGGTATCGAAATGGGAGGAAGAGAGGAAGAAATACATAGAGAAAACAGGCGACAGGAAAAAACTGGAAAACGAGAGAAAAGAAGTAAGAGAGAAGGAATGGCAGAAGATAGAAAAAAGAGAGGAGGAAATGCAGGATAACGAAAATTGGGAGAAAGCGAAAGAAGGAAGATACAACAAATGGTTTAAGGAGATCAGAGAAGAGAAAGTACCGGAATACCTAACAAAGGGCTGTAAGGAAGAAAGATGGAGGAGAGTGGCAAGGTTCAGACTAGGAAACGAGATGAAAGGAGGGAGATATTGGGAGAAGGAGGAGAAGAAAAAATGCAGGTTGTGCGGAGTGGAGATAGAGGAATGGGAACATGTTTTGGGATATTGTAGAGAGTGGAAGGAAGAGGAAGGAAGCGTGTATGAGAGAGTAACAGAAATATTAGCAGGGGACGGGAGGGGAGAAAGATGGTTAAAAAATTTAGAGGAAGAAAGAGATAGAAAAGGGTAGGAGAGGAAGAGTGGGAGAGTAAGTAGGGGAGAAAGAAAATGGATGAATGAGGATGAATGTGAGGAGAAGAGATAGATGTAAGTTGATAAAAATAAAACAATGTAATGGGACGGAAGCCCGTGTAACCCGAAAGGGATCACTAAATAAATACATACATACATACAACAAAAGAAATGGTGATTACAAAATGTGCATTGATTTCCGAACATTGAACAAGGTCACCAGTCGCGATAACTTTCCGCTACCCCTAATCGAAGACCAATTAGACCTTTTGGAAGGAAAAAATTATTTCACATCTCTGGACCTGAAAGACGGATTTTTCCATATTAGAATGCACCAAGATTCGGTCAAGTATACCTCGTTTGTGACACCACTAGGCCAGTTCGAATGTTTAAAGATGCCATTCGGTTTAAAAGGGGGTCCCTTAAAATTTCAGAGGTATATAACGGATATATACCGGAAATTGATCGATGCGGGAGACGTGTCGGTGTACATGGATGATTTTCTGATTGCGACGAGGACCATAGAACACCATTTCCAGGTGTTAGAGCAAATGCTCAGGTTATGCGTCCTCAATAGATTAGAATTACGGCTAGATAAGTGTAGGTTTTTAAAAACGGAATTAGAATATTTAGGTTATGTTATAAATAGTGAAGGCATCCGTCCTACCGAACGTAGTATCAATGATATCAGAAAATTTCCGATACCGAGGAACGTGAGAGATGTGCAGAGTTTCCTAGGCCTTTCGTCTTATTTCCGAAAATTCATTGAAAATTTTTCTATAATAGCCAAGCCACTTTATAGTTTGATTAAAAAAGGGACAGAGTTTACGTTCGGTCCGGAGGAAGTAAAGGCTTTCGAAACCTTGAAAAATTCACTCATTGAGGCACCTATTTTGAGCATTTATTGTCCACGGGACGAAACAGAGTTGCACTGTGATGCAAGTGCAATAGGTTTTGGAGCGATTCTCATGCAGAAAAAGGCAGATCGCAAATTCCACCCTATATTTTATTTTTCAAAGCGTACGACAGAATACGAGTCGAAGTATCACAGCTTCGAGTTAGAGACATTAGCAATTATTTATGCGCTGCGTAGATTTAGGACTTATTTGTTAGGGATTAAGTTTAGAATAGTCACGGACTGTCAAGCACTTAGTCTCACGTTACACAAAAAAGAGACAAACCCCAGAATTGCTCGCTGGGTATTAGAATTGCAAAATTTCGATTAAACGTTGGAACATCGGTCAAGTTCGAGAACGGGTCATGTAGACGCGCTCAGCAGACAAATTCTGGTTATATCCGATAATTCCTTTGATAGAAATTTAGTATTATGTCAGGAAAATGATTCGGAGATCATCAGAATGCGCGGGAGATTAGAACGGTCGGAAGACAAATTATTCGAGTTGTCAAACGGGCTCGTGTATAGGAAGAGTAAAAATCGACTTTTATTTTACGTCCCTTTTGCATTGGAGAATGGGATTTTGCAGAAATACCATAATGAAATGGTGCACATTGGCGCAGAAAAAACGGTGGACGCAATATTGTATAGCTACTGGTTTCCGGAGGTGAGGCGGAAGGTGAAGAAGCATATTCAAAATTGTTTGAAATGCATTGCTTTCTCTCCGAAATCGGGAAGGCAGGAGGGCATGTTGCACGAAATTCTCAAAGATAGCAAACCTTTTGTGACGCTGCACATCGACCATTTGGGTCCAATGTCGAGAGCGCAGTCCCTAGCTAAGAAACACATATTTTTGGTGGTGGATGGCTTCACGAAATATGTTAAATTATATGCCACGAAGAGCACTAGCACCGCGGAAGTAATCAAACATTTGAAGTCGTACTTCGTTGTATATAGTAGGCCGTTGCGTATCGTATCAGATCGCGGAAGTTGTTTTACGTCGCGAGAATATTAAAATTTCCTCGAGCAACAGGGTATAACGCACGTAAAGATTGCCACCGCGTCACCGCAGAATAAATCGCACGATCATACCGATAATAGCTAAACTTACAGACGAACGCGGTTGTCACTGGTACGAGACGTTAGAAGATGTCGAATACGTATGCAACAACACCGTAAATAAATCGACTGGGGAAACACCGAGTATGCTTTTGTACGGGGTGCAACAGCGAGGGCAAATCATTGACGACGTTGGAAGCAGCAGGAAAAACGAGCGATGGTATAAGAAATTTAGATACTAGACGGAACCAAGCAAGCGATAGAATTAAGAAACAGTCTGTGACAAATAAGCGAAACTACGATAAGAGAAGAAAACCGGCGAAAACGTATCGAGTAGGCGATAGAGTAATGATAAGAAATTTTCAACACACCAGCAATGCGACAAAGCTGGTGCAATTCAAGGGCCCGTGTGAGGCGGCCAAGGTCAAGAAATGACCGATACATCGTCAAGGATATCGATGGTTTCCATGTATCTTGGATTCCGTATCACGGAACCTGGGCGGATTCAAATATACGTCCTTGGTTGCCATCAGAGGACTGACATTAGATTAGACGTATGGAAGAAGAATAAAATGTTAGGTTTAGTTGCTTCCTTTCCTTCTTCGATTGCATAAGTTATGATTTTATTTGCGTTTATTTTGTATCAGCTATGATTGGATTCCGTGTGTTTATTTTTTCATATGGTATATGTTTGTGTGTGTATAGTTATATAATGTACGTTGTATTAAGGAGAAATGTGGACACTCATGTGAGTTCTTTTTGTTGGTATGGATTGCACTGTGTGGATTTTAGTTAATATGCAACTTCATTCGTAACAAATTCGTCAGACTACCAGAAACATTGTATTTTAAGTTTTTCACGTGCAACGTACATTATTGCAAATGTTAATACAAATAGAAATTATGCACATGATGGCCAAATAAACCTAATGTAATTATAAAAGAAATACTGGTATATTAAAAATTATGTTATCAGTTATAAAAGTAATACCATAATTACTATTATCTATTTCATAAACCGCAAAATTGAATCTCGAGTATCGCGATAAATCGCTCGCCCGAACTTGTCCGATTCTTGTCGATCCCGCACGACGACGTCGAGTCACTCTCGGGCAGCCCGAAACGTTCCGACGATCGGGTGTCCCAGAATCGGGCGGCCCGCACATCCCTAATAAATTATCATCGATAGACTTAACAGACAAGAACAGACAAAACACGAAGAAATATTGGTGGCTATTGTAACAATAATTTTCAGTTCACTATAAAAGTAGGTTAAGCTATATAATAAGGCGACCTCGCGAATTAGTTTTTAATTTGACCAAAGAATTTCAAGTAAAAGGATATGTACCTGCAATTAAAAATGTACCAAAGACCGGTCCTCGATAGTATAGTGGTTAGTATCCCCCCAGTCTGCCTTCCCTCGAACCCTCGTCGGGGTAAGACAAAGAAATCTTTGCGAACTTTTGTGAAAGTGAAAGTGCGAGAGAAAAGTGCCAAAACGCTTAAACAAGTTGCAATGCAGTGATTGCGCAAAGTTAAAGTGCCATCGAAAAAGCAAAAAGAAACAAAAATTGCTGGTGCTATTAGTGAAAAATATACAGATCGTGATCGCTGATCAGAACAATTGAGCGCGAGAGCGCTGCCCCGCGAGGGCCAAGTGCCCCCATAAAAACAAACACGAATCGCATCAATCCGACGCAGGATGGAACCCGACCCTATAACAAAAGAAAGTACGAAATTCACGGACGCATTAAAACATATAATATTAAAATGCAACAATATGGCCAAGAACAACATAGTCGACCCGCAAACGGCACAATTAAAGAAACAGCTACTCAAGAACAATAAGAACAGCAGAAAGATAAACCCCACAGCAAATCTCACAAAGAAAGACAATACGACAAAAATTACACAAGACACAGCAGAAATGGGAAAACTAAAAAACGACGACCACCACACAGGCGTCAAAGGAAGAAGCAACTAGCACGGACACCAAAAAACAGGACGAATTAATAAAAGTAATCGAAAATTTAAACAAAACGATCGAGAGACTTTCACAACAACTCGAAGAAGAGCGCCGTAAAAACATAAAAGAAAATGAAGAAATCTTCACGGACAGAAACCGTTACGCGGTATTAGACGTGGACGAAGCCTCCCCGTCATTATTCGAGAAGGTCATCCCCAAAACAAGGAAGGACACAGTCAGCGCAGGTCAGAAAATGCCCAGACCAAGCGAGGACACCCCAAGTTCACCAACACCAAGCTCACCCTCCCCGGTAAAGCAACAGCAGAAGACAACAGGTACACCAATTTGGGAAACTACCAAAATGTCGCGTTTCAGAAACAAGGACACGGAGCATCCCTCATCCTCGTTGCACAACCCCGCTGAGAAGTCACAGGTACAGTCCGTACAAAGGACGGTAGAAAAGGAAGTGAAATTAGACAGCGCCAAGCCACCCCCCATCACAATCATCGATCGCGCCGCAAAGGCCACAATATTAGAAATAAAAAATGCAGGTATAACGAACAATTTTACGATAGAAAATATTGGCAACAACAAACATATAGTACAAACCTACAACATCGTTGAATATAAAAAAATATGCATCTTATTAAAAAACAATACCGTAAAAATTTTCACTTACATGCCCAAAAATGAAAAATGTAAAATCGTTTTATTAAAATACTTCGACGGTGACTTCGAACCGGAAAAAGTTTTAGAGGAATTAAAAATTCAAAAAACAAATGAACTGAATTTCATAAGTGTAAATAAATTTAAAACCCGAAATTCAGTTAAGAATAATAAAAACTTGCCAATATTTTTAGTTAAGCTATCACCGGAAAGCAAAATAGAAAAAGTAAAAAACATAAAAGAAGTATTACACTCTGTAATCACTTGGGAAAAATTAAACAAATTGGACCAAGTTCAATGCAGAAGATGTAAGAGAATAGGGCACGCCGCAGCTAACTGTAACCTAGATTATAGATGCGTGAAATGTTCCGAAAATCACAACCCGGGCGAATGTAAACTCCTCCCATTGCACGACAAAAATAAGACAGAAAATATAGACAAGCCTCACTGCGTAAATTGTAAAAACTTTGGACACCCTGCCTCATATAGAGGCTGTCCAAAGCTAAAAGAAATCAAGCAAAAGATAGAAGCAAGAAAACATAATATCCAATTAGAAAAACAAGAAAAACAATTGATTAAAACTAACTTTGTAAAGCCAGGTATCTCCTTCAGTTCGATACTTTCAAACAATATCACAAAGAAAACAAAACCTTCAGAGAACTCGGATCAAGCACAGACACCCCTCGCTAACCCGGTAAACCAAATGACACAAAACCTCTTACTCGAACAAATCAAACAAATCATAGAATCGACAATACACACACAAAACTCTCACCTATTAGCTCAGATACAAACTAATAACAACCGAATCAACATGATAGCGGAAGCTTTAGAAGTAGAAATCTAAATGGCTGCAAACGCAAATATCAATGTTGCCCAAAGAAACCCTACGGGGTCAATATACCATCACGCGTTAAAAATCATTGAGATCAATGTTAACTCCCTAATTACAAACGAGAGATGAGAATCTCTCACAGAACTTCTTGAAGAACACAACCCGGATGTGGTCCTTCTATGCGAAACAAAATTAAATTTTAGACACCGTGTTACCTTCAAAAACTATAAATTTATAAGAAACGATAGACAAAACGCTGAACAGGCTGGGGGAACCGGCATTTTAATTAGAAAAAATTTGAAATTCAAGCGCATCCAGCTAAGCCATCTCGAGTCCATGACCCTCGAAACATCAATAATACAAATAAAAATTCAACAGAATAACCTATTCTTAATTGCAGCATACGCCACCAGTAGCTGTAAAAAAGAGTTTATGGCAGAGCTCAAACTTATTTTCGAGAAATTAGCCCTCCAAAAAACCAACAATTATTTCCTGCTAGCCGGAGATCTAAATCCAAAACACTCAGACTGGCAGAATCCCATAAACAACAAAAGAGGTACCGCATTAAAATCTTGGCTTCATCAAAACCAAATTCTCTATAGAGTTTCACTTTTAAATACCGCAGTCCCCTCTTTCCCGAAAAGCGGCGCATTTATTGACATCTGCATAGCAGACAGCAGAATCAAATTCCATGACGTCCCTACCCCCGGAAGATTAGATTCATTCGAACACGACAGTGACCACATAGCAGTAATAATGATAATCACTCTCAACACCGACGAACCCTTGGAAATAGACGAACCAAACCCGACCATCAAATATAACTTCAATAAGTCTGACTGGCAAAAGTTTAACACCTGCTTAATGGACATAGACGACACAGACATACCAAACAAGAGAAACCTAACAATAGATGAAATCGACAATTACATAGAGAAACTAAACGATAACATATCCACCGCTATAGACCAATCAATTCCTCGCATCTCAAACAACTATAACTCGACAGACAGATACATCACCCCAACCATAAAAAACCTTAGAAAGTTAAAAAGTACAATTATAACAAGACTAAACAGACTATCTTCAATCAACAATTACTCTCCCGCAAATGACACACAAATTTCTCTACTCAAATATACACTGAAAAAGAGAAGATACGAAATAAAGAACGCCTTTCACGAAGCGGTAAGCAATTATTGGAAAAACAAAATCTCAAACATTTCAATTCACAAACCTAAAGAACTGTTCCCGGCCTTAAACTCGATTTTTCGTTCTAAAGAACTCGATAGCATAGACACATTGAAAATCCATAGCTCTGATACAGAAATGATTAAGAACGCTAACATAAATCGAGACAACATTGATCATCGAGACAAAAAGCCCATATACAAAATAACCACAAGGGAAAACAACATCTAACAAACATAATTGTACAGAAGGTAAACGCTATAAAATTAAAAAAGATACTAAACAATAAAAAATCATCCAGTTTTGATAAGATCCCCAACATAGTGTTAAAACACCTGCCATCTCTATACATTCACAATTACAGCATAATATTTAACAATTGTTTAAACAGAGCGTACTTCCCCACAGCTTGGAAAACTGATAAGTTAATAGCTTTAAAAAAGAAAGGTAAAAACAGCAGTGACCCAGCCAGCTACCGACCAATCAGTCTTCTGCCCAACATAAGTAAAATATTCGAAATTATGATAAACAAATCAATAGATTCCTTCTGCAGAAGCAATAGTTTAATGCCTAAAACACAATTCGGATTTAGATTCAAACACTCAACAATTCACGCCATCGCCAAATTTACTTCGGACATATGTTGGGCCAGAAATGCCGGTAACTGTGTCGGCGCAGTGCTAATAGACCTAGAAAAGGCATTCGATACGGTGTGGCTGGATGGGCTTTTTTTCAAATTATCTAAAAAGAACTTCCCGATGCACCTCATAAAAATCATATGGAACATGGTGCACGACAAGAAATTCTATGTCACAGAAGGGAACAATCACCTCCTCCAAAATATTTAAAGCACAAAATGGACTGCAACAAGGTACCGCCAACTACTCCCCCATCCTGTTGAGCTTATATATGAGTGACCTGTTACAAATGTTCGATCTGAATAACGGTAACGACAAAGGGGCCATTGCATACGCAGACGACTTGCTAATATATATCTACGACAAAAAACTATCACCAATAAAAATACAATTACAGGACATATTCAACAAAATTCAAGACTATTTTTATACGTGGAGACTAAAAATAAACGTAAACATATGCGAGACAATACTCTTTAGACTATACATTTCAAATATTTCAGACGCAAACAACGACGTACGAATACACGCCAAACATTTCCATTTACAAGATAGCAACGACGGTACGATCACAATCGCACACAGACAAGTTGTCCGTTATGTAGGCGTACATCTTGATATCAGGCTGAATTTCTACGATCATGTAAATATCCAAATAAATAAAGCACAAAAAGCGTTCGCTGCGAACAAACGTATTTTCTATTCCAAAGAGCTCAACAACAATGTAAAAATTCTATGCTATAAACTACTGATTCGGCCCATCATAACATATGACATCCCGATCTGGTTTAACATCAGCGCCAGTACAATGGAAAAGATACGGTTGTTCGAACGCAAATGTCTCAGAGCCTGCCTCAATGCATACAGATTACCCGATTCAAATTACACAAAAAAAATAAGCAACCACAAATTACAACGATAGAGCAAAAATCATCCACATAGAACTCTTTATGTTGAAATTAATTAGAAACCATTGGGCAAACATAAGAAACATTGAAAACAATAGTTTGATACATAGCTCCGTCTAACCCAACCCACAATATTTTGAAAAAACCAGACAAACAGGCTACACCCCACCGGAAGCATTTATATATTTAGATAGCACAGGACTCATACAGAACACTAACAACCAACCAATACTCTACCAATTCAATAGAAAAAATTACAATAAAAAAATCACATACAACAGCGATATAAGGTCTGATGACCCAGATATGAGATTCCAGGACAAACTCACAAAACATGATTTAGAAGACAAACATAGAGACAACATCGAAAGATACTGGTGGCTAGATAAAAACGCTATTTAATTAATCAATAATATTACTATCAAAAACTCGCGCCCTCGATTTTTTTTATCTTTTTCATTATTTTTTCACCCTAAATGTATAAATACAAGTATGCGTGTTGCTCGACCGCGAGCGTGAAACTTTCTCGCGACGAAGCGGTCTTTGTATACAATGTTGGCGCGGGTCGGCCCGACGGAAACATTCTACACATAATTAAAACCGTTGATCGACTGCTTGGCGCCGAATTTCGCCGAACTCCTCAACGGAGGAGAGGTAGGACGTTAAAGGGGAGACTTCGTAAGAAAAATGGTTAGTTCTATTCGAGAAACGGATCCGGTCAAGTCGTCACGAGACACTCTTCCGACAAGTCGTAAACGGAAACCCATAACGATAGTTCATCTCGTGATAATTGATATTCCTAGAGTGCAAATCATATTCTTTCGGTGGGATTCATATGAGACTGTCATATCATTCATATACACAAATTTATAAGGGATCCCTCGGAGTCGTACTCCACCAGGTCGTGCTTAGCACACACACATACTTGAGGGATCCCGCGGAATCACGCTTCCGCCAGGTCGTGCTTAGCACACAAACGCAGACACTCGAGGGGTCCCTCGGAGACAATCTCCGCCAGGTCGTGCTTAGCACACACACATATATACGTTAGGGACCCCGCAGAGTTATGCAGTCTCATGCGAGTCTCACATTACCGTATGCTCACACCTTCACGATTATTGTAAGGATTATAATTGTTAACTTCTGGGGTTTTTTATGCCATAAGGCTTTTTCCCCAACGAGCCAATAAATCAAAGGGATTTCATTTCGGCTCAAATTCGTCTCATTTATTTGTAAATAGTTCCTTCTCCACAATTAGTCTATAATCTTAATTTGAAATACGAAATTTCTTCATGTTGAAGAACTTTCGACGATACATTTTGGTGCCTCCTGTGAGGTGTGAGCGTTAAAACGATGACCAGAAATTAGAGAGTTGAGCGCCATTGTCCGTTGAAGCTAGCCACGGACAGGGAGCGAGACGTTTTTGTTTCGGGGAAACGGTCCCTCGAAGGAAGCGCGCGGTCAACGCGTTACTTCTGTTCTAACTGCTAACGTAGCAACACGCTTCCAATCCAAGCACGAAGTTTACTTGCATTCATTCGAGATATCGGACTTATAAATACGCGGTGTGTGTGACAAAAGTGTGTAGAAGTACAACAGTGCTCAGTGATTATACGTCGAACTATACAGCGAACGAATTTTAATGGACTTTGGACATACATCTCGATCGTCATACGGTGGACTTCTCGCCCATACTTGCCTCCTGCTGCAGACCTTGTCCATCAGCAAAAGATAAGTGCCAAATATTAATTATATTTTAGTGCGTGTACTTAATATCACAACGAATAAGATTAATGTAATCGCCCAAAAGCGGACTTCGCTTAAGGGTCAATTAACGCAACTTGAAAACTGTGTCGCGTCGGGTCGTTATGATAAAACTAATTTTCAAATGCGACTGGATCGGGTCACAGAATTGTTTCATACTTACGAGGATTTAAACGATGAATTGGCAATCATCGATCCTACAAATAATCATTTAGACGATATCCAAAACATTCAAGATCGGTATTACGATATTGCAAGTAAGATCAAATCTCTGGAAGTCGCCGCATCTTCGTCCGCGCCGGTAAACGAAACATTCAATAACTCGTATTTGAATACGACCCAAGGAGAGGGACGACGGCGTACGTTAAAATTGCCGGTCGCTGAATTGCCAAAATTTGATGGAAGCCTGGACAAATGGCTTTCATACAAGAATACCTTTTTAACCATGATTGACGAACGTACTGATATAACCGATTTGGAAAAATTCATATATTTAAAAAATTCACTTGTAGGTGAAGCGCTCAATAAGATTTTAGTTTTTAACGTAAGCGCGGATAATTATCAGAATGCATGGCGTCTGTTGGTAGACTCGTATGAAAAGGACGTATTCTTGTTACAAAGCATTTAGATGCTATCATTGACTTAGGGTTGGCAAACAAGGTTACACCCACCGGGCTAGCAAAATTAATCGACGATGTACGTCAACATTTAAATATGCTCAAATCGTTAAATGTTGTTCCGGATAGTTCTTTAATAATTCGATTTCTAGAAAGAGCAATGCCCAGCGAAATACGTGAAAATTATAACGAGCGCGTGCGCTCGTTACCGCTACCACGCGTAATTGCCTTTATTGTAACAACCCACATTTTCTATATAGTTGTCCGGAATTTGGAAAATTATCCGTATCCCAACGTTGGGATGTTATAAACCGGAAAAATTTGTGCCGTAATTGTCTGCGATCCCATAAGGGAAACTGTCGGTCGTCACGGTGTAAACATTGTGGACGTTTCCACCATTCCGTGCTGCATAATTTCGGCGCGCGACAACCTTCCGCTGTGCAGGCTACGACAATTCCAAATTCCGCGAATGAAGCGGCTGAACCGGGCTCAGCATGACTATCTAAGTTCGTATTAACTGCCGCATGTCGCGTTCCTCGATCGCAATTAATGATGAGTGCAATAGTTCGTGTCCGAAAATTCGACGGGACGTTTATTGAAGCTCGAGCGCTTCTTGACACCTGCGCGACGGCTCACTTTATAACTGAAACTCTTGCGCAACAATTAAGGCTTCCAACCCAACCATGCTCGATTCCGATTTACACGATCAATGAAATGACCACGAGGTCAAGAGGTTTAATTCAGATTACGTTCCGAGCGCTTCACGGCGACTTCCAGAAAACATTGACATGCTTAACAGTCTCACGAATCACGGATTCGGTACCCGATGAGGTATTTCCGCGCGAATCAATAAAAATTCCTGCTAATATCCGTCTTGCCGATCCTGAATTTCATATTCCGAGGCCTGTCGATATTTTGATTGGTTCTGGGGCCACTTTATCGTTGATATCGATAGGGCAGATTAAATTGTCTCGCGACGATTGCGATCTAGTTTTACAAAAAACCCAACTTGGATGGGTAATAGTAGGCGGTACCGTACATAACGCTGCAAATCAAATCATATCATGCAATCTGTCCGAATTGAAAGAACAGATCGAAAGGTTTTGGTCAATTGAAAATATAGACGCAGAAACGTCGAAATTATCGGAAGAATCATCATGCGAAACTCATTATAGCAAAAATACGACGCGTAATGATAACGGACGGTACGTAGTACGTTTACCGTTTCGTACCGGCGATAGAAACTTCGGTGACATGCGACGGATTACCTTACGTCGGTTTCACGCGCTTCAGCGCAAGCTCAATACAAATTCAACTCTCAAGGAAGAATATCATAAGGTGATGCAAGAATATATTGCGCTTGGGCACATGTCGTTGGTGAACGACGATTCATCGACTGTCTATTATTTACCACATCACGCTGTGGTAAAAACCACAAGCGCAACTACAAAGGTCCGCGTCGTATTCGACGCGTCGGCCAAGTCACCTAACAATATTTCATTAAACGATGAGCTCATGGTAGGTCCTACGATACAAGACAAACTTTTTGAGCAGTTGCTGCGATTCCGCACACATTCGTATGTCATCACTGCCGATGTCGAAAAAATGTACAGACAAATCCTAGTTCATCCGCAAGATCGTAAATATCAGCGCGTATTTTGGTACCATGATAATAGAATAAGAACATTCGAATTAAACACCGTTACCTTTGGCGTATCTTCCGCTCCGTATCTTGCTATTCGGACCATACAACTCGCGGACGACGAAAGTGCAGACTTCCCATATGCTTCCGAAATTTTGAAACGCGACGTATACGTCGATGATCTTTTGACAGGTGCAAATTCTTTAGAGGAGGTTTTAAGAATTCGCGATGAGGTGATCGACCTCCTAAAGCGCGGCGGTTTCAATATACGGCAATGGGCTTCGAACCACAATCATGTTCTCGATTCCATAAATGAAAGACTTCTCGGGAAAGATTACGCAACCGATAAGAGCCCGATAGTAAAAACTTTAGGCATTGGATGGCACGCGCAAGGGGATAAATTAGTTTATTTTGTAAATTCATCGGAATCTTCCAAGAAATCGACGAAACGCGAAATCTTGGCTGAGATTGCCAAGATTTTTGACCCTCTCGGACTTCTTGGGCCAGTAATTCTTACTGCAAAGATGTTCATGCAGGAATGCTGGAAGACGAAGCTCGATTGGGACGAATCGGTTCCGCAAGCGTTGCAGACACAATGGATGACATTTTCAAACCAACTTCCGTGCATAAACAATTTATCCATAGATCGGAAACTTTTGCTCGAAAATCCTATTGATATTGAAATCCACGGATTTTCCCGCAGTCAAGAGGATCGTATCCTCATTCGACTGGCATACGCCAAATCGCGAGTCGCACCTCTTAAAGAAACAACCATACCGCGGCTCGAACTATGCGGTGCGTTAACGCTAGCCCGACTTTATCGAGAGACGGGAGCCGCCTTTAAATTCATAATTAATCGCGTTATTTTTTGGACGGATTCTACTATAGTGTTACAGTGGCTGAAAAAATCTCCAAGCCTGTTGAAGGTTTTTGAAGCAAATCGCGTTAGGGAAATTCAAACCATCAAAGAAGCTGAGTGGCGACATATTAATAGTCTCGTGGACAACTTCCTGCGACATTCCGTGAGAACGATTCGTGGTTTGAAGGACCTCAATGGTTACGAAAAGACGAGTCTACCTGGCCGGCAAAATTGAATGTTACCGTCAAGGAGCTGCCGGGTTGTAAAAAAATATCTGTCTGGCACTACACAACGATAAATGTGAATATTTTCATAACTTTTCATCACATAGCACTCTCGTGCGTGTTACCTCTCGTTGCTTACGCTGGCTTCGATCTAATACGCATAAGGGCGAATTGTGTATAGAAGAAATAAATGCGGAACGCGTCATAATAAGAACTATTCAAAGAGAACAATTTTCCAAAGAGATTGATCGTATTTCGACATCAGGGGGAGAAAAGGGCAGTCGACTCGCATCGTTGGATCCGTTTCTGGACGAACACGGACTTCTTCGCGTCGGCGGTCGGTTGCAGAACGCCAAAATTCCTTATTCGCAAAAACATCCGATTATTTTACCATCCTATCATCACGTCACTGATCTAATAATTCGTGAAGTACATGAACGCGCATATCATACCGGTATTCAGACTACTCTATATACCATTCGTCATCGTTTCTGACTCCTCGATGGAAAAAATCAAGTTAGAAAAATAATACGACGCTGCGTTCGTTGCATTCGTTTCCGGCCATTTCCATTTCCAGCGAAAATGGGAAACTTACCCAAATCACGTGTCGAAGAAGCAGCGGTTTCCACTCATACCGGTGTAGATTTCTTCGGACCGCTCTTTATTAAAGAAAAAAAGTTTCGCAATAGAAATAGTGTAAAGGCGTACGGTTGCGTTTTTATCTGTATGTCGGGCAAGGCGGTTCATATTGAAATCGTGAGCGATCTCACAACCGAGGGTTTTCTTGGCGCTTTTAGACGTTTCATCGGACGCCGAGCTGTGCCTGCGCATGTGTATTCCGACAATGGTACCAATTTCGTCGGTGCGAATAATCAATTACGCGAACTGTACGCGTTATTCAATTCTACAGAATTCAAGAAAGCCGTGAACGAATTTGCGGTAAATAAATCCATAACGTGGCACTTTAATCCACCATTGGCACCACACTTCGGAGGTATATGGGAGGCCGCGGTGAAATCATTTAAACACCATTTTAAACGGGTCGTCGGCGAACGTCTTCTCACTTTCGAAGAAATCAATACACTTGCGATAGAAATCGAAGCGATTTTAAATTCTAGGCCGTTGTGTCCTATTTCGACTGACCCGAACGATCCTATTGCGTTAACACCAGCGCATGTACTAGTTGGCCGACCACTTACAATGCTACCAGAACATGATTATCTTTCCGTTCCAGAGAACCGGCTAACCTCTTGGAAAATCATTTCAAAGTCTCGACAAGACTTTTGGAAAAGATGGTACCAGGAGTACCTCAATGAACTCCAAAAGCGTCAAAAATGGCTCGAAACCCGTGGCGAAATCAAGATTGACTCGATTGTAATCCTGATGGACAAGAATCTACCTTGCATGCGATGGAGGCTGGGCAGAATCATGGAGGTCCACCCCGGTGACGATGACGAGATACGAGTTGCCACCATCAAGACCGCCAACGGCATTATCAAGCGGAGTGTTACTCAATTGTGTCCATTGACTGAGCACGCGTGACGAGACATTGAATAGTTTATTGCGGTGTTTGGTTTAGTTTTTATTTATTTAGTATTTATTACTCGTTTCCTCGCAACGGGGGGAGCATGTTCGACCGCGAGCGTGAAACTTTCGCGCGACGAAGCGGTCTTTGTATACAATGTTGGCGCGGGTCGGCCCGACGGAAACATTCTACGCATAATTAAAACCGTTGGTCGACTGCTTGGCGCCGAATTTCGCCGAACTCCTCAACGGAGGAGAGGTAGGACGTTAAAGGGGAGACTTCGTAAGAAAAATGGTTAGTTCTATTCGAGAAACGGATCCGGTCAAGTCGTCACGAGACACTCTCCCGACAAGTCGTAAACGGAAACCCATAACGATAGTTCATCTCGTGATAATTGATATTCCTAGAGTGCAAATCATATTCTTTCGGTGGGATTCATATGAGACTGTCATATCATTCATATACACAAATTCATAAGGGATCCCTCGGAGTCGTACTCCACCAGGTCGTGCTTAGCACACAAACGGAGACACTCAAGGGGTGCCTCGGAGACAATCTCCGCCAGGTTGTGCTTAGCACACACACATATATACGTTAGGGACCCCGCAGAGTTATGCAGTCTCATGTGAGTCTCACATTACCGTATGCTCACACCTTCACGATTATTGTAAGGATTATAATTGTTAACTTCTGGGTTTTTTTATGCCATAAGGCTTTTTCCCCAACGAGCCAATAAATCAAAGAGATTTCATTTCGGCTCAAATTCGTCTCATTTATTTGTAAATAGTTCCTTCTCCACAATCAGTCTATAATCTTAATTTGAAATACGAAATTTCTTCATGTTGAAGAACTTTCGACGATACACGTGTTTACGTCGAACGTTGAATATGTGACATGTTTACATGTACAGATGTGTCTGTGTTAATATGTATATAAAATACATTCATAAGTTAGCTTAAGATCCGCAATAATTTTACCAAAACCAAAGCTACCAAAAAGCAACCTAGATGTATCAACATTAAAATTAACTAAGCATGTTATTCCTCGATAGTATAGTGGTCAGTATCCCATTCGTTCGTTGAACATCGTAGGTGACAGACGAGCCACAGGAGCGAGTATAAAAGAACAAAAGAAAAACCAAACGCCAAATTTTGCAATTTTCGTATAAATATATTGTGTGCATGCAGTGATTTCTTGTGTCTACACTAACAAAGAGTACACCCACTCGTGAAATAATAGAAGAGGAGAAAATAACAAAAAAAATTTCGAAGTAAAATATCTTCCTACCATCCACGGATGAAGAGGAAAAAGCGAGGAAATCTGTAGGCGATACGACCGCAGATAAAACCTTAAAGACGGATAAAGAAGTGATCTCTGCACTAACAGGAACGCAAGTAAAAGAAAATTTGACAAACTTGCCAATGATGCATTTGCACGGCGCATAAAAAGTGCGATAATGAAAAAAAACAACCCAAAACGGTTGATCCCGGCGCCGAAGATACCGACAGCAAAACCAAATGAGAAACCAACAACAACGTTAGAAACCTCTGCTACTGAAGATCTAAAAGAACAAAACATGGAAACAGCACACCATCCATCTTATAGTGAGCTGGTATCAGCAAATAAGATGCTATCGGAAACGGTAGATAAACTTTCAAAGCAACTACAAGAGGCTATGGAGAAAATTTGCATCGCCGAGAAGTACGCGGCAAGACAATTGAAGACCAGGACCGTGAACGGAGATTGCATCGATATCGATGTAATCAATAACAAAAAAGACGATAACGAGATCTGGACGAATTTCACCCCGACAAGAAGAAACGTGCGAGCGGCGGCGAGCATAGACGCAGTGAAGAGACCGAGACCAGCCGACGATAGACCAGGCACCAGCAACCCCCCACTAGGACCGAAGCGGATGGCAACCAACAAGGCAATAGCATCGCAACACATCATAGAACAAAAAACAGGTACAGAAACAAAGAAGGCGTACTTTCGATCGAAAGATAGCCTCATGAACACAGCCAACACAGAAAACACAACCAATTCACACAAGCCACCACCGATTATACTACATATAGACACAAACAAACAGACAGTTAACTTACTAAAACCTCAAATGAACGACTTCTACATAAAAAGAATCAGTAACAACAAACAAATATTACAAACATCCACAATCGACAAATACAAAGTAGCCTGCGAGACACTGAAAAACAACAACATACAATACTTCACATACACACCAAAATCAGAGAAACACATAACAGTAATGTTAAAGAACTTGGAAGGCCATTTCGATACAGAAGAAGTCTTGGAAGCGTTGCGCGCCAAAAAGATTGAAGACCTAAATTTCGTATCGGTCAAAAAATTCAATACGAAACGATCGTCGGAAGAACAGCGCGTTTTACCAATGTTTCTTACCAATCTAAAACAAATAAGTACTGTTCTCTATAATGCAGTCAAGTGGGAGAAAATTATAAAGAAAGACCGCATCCAATGCAAGCGATGCCAAAGAATTGGACATGTTGCATTTAATTGCAACCTGCAATACCGTTGCGTTAAATGCAACATCCCCCATAACCCAGGCGAATGTCCGCGTTCCACTGAAATGACGGACGACGAAAACCCGACCAGTCCGTACTGTATCAACTGCAAAAGCTTTGGACATCCGGCTTCTTATAGAGAATGCCCGAAGATCAAAGAAATTAGGCAAAAAATAGAAGAAAAAAGAGCCGCGATAAGACAAAAAATAGAGAAAAATAATCAAGCAAAAAATAGATTCATAAAACCTGGGGTCTCGTTTAGCTCTCTATTTAAAGATATCAGAAATCAACCCAGACTCATTCCTGAAGCGCCAAAAATTGACAATACAATCAACACAGACCATAGCCCACTTCTAGATCAAATAAAAAAAGTAATAGAGTCAACAGTAAAGAATCAGATGTCCCAAATAATAGAGCAAATAGAATCTAATAGTAACAAAGTCAATTTAATCGCAGAAGCACTTGACCTAAACTTTTAACATTCAATACCAACTCCAATAATAACGCTTGTCAAAATATTGCAAACAAAATTCGATGTACCAAACTAAATTTAGTAGAAATTAACGTAAATTCACTGATATCTTATGAAAGAAGAGCATCGCTTGCAGATTATCTATCGATACACAATCCGGATGTGGTCTTTCTTTGCGAAACCAAATTGAACCCGAGACATATAGTCAGATTTAAAAATTATACGTTTGTAAGAAATGACAGACATAATGCTAAGCAGGCTGGGGGAACAGGCATATTAATTAAAAATAGCATTAAGTTCAAGGCCGTCCAGCCAAGCGGTGTTGAATCCACCACATTTGAAACCACTGTAGTTAGAATTAAACTACAAAATAATAACAATTTGTATCTGATTTCAGGATATGCGACCAGCAGTTGTAAAAAGGAGTTTATGCATGAACTCCACTCGTTATTCGATAAACTAGAATTGCATAAAAATAACAATTATTATCTCCTCGCTGGTGACCTAAATGCGAAGCATGCAGCCTGGAGCAATCCTATCAACAACCACAGAGGGGTAGCACTCATAAACTGGATCTCACGAAATCAAATTCAATACAGAATCTCACTCCGTCACACGCTCACACCAACTTTCCCAAAAAGCGGCGCTTTCATCGACATTTGTTTAGCCGACAACAGACTAGAATTTCACGACGCACCAGCACACGATAGACTCGACTCTACCGACTACGACAGTGACCATAAAGCAGTAATCATGTCGGTATCGATACGAACCCACGATTACTTTGAAATAGACGAAACATCCCCGGACGTAGAATATAACTACCACAAAGCAGACTGGAGAGAATTCGGAACACAATTATTAGAAAACGATAACACTGACATACCAGACGACAGAAATCTCACAACAGAAGAAATCGACAAATACATTGACCAACTCAACTCCAACATTACACAAGCAATTGATACAGCAGTACCACGAACTAACACCAACTACGATTCAACAAACAGATACATTACAACAGAAATAAAACAGTTAAGAAAACAAAAAAGTTACCTAATAACACGGATAAACAGATTAACAAGTATCACTAACTACACAAATACAAATTATATCCTAATAGCTATACTGAAAGAAATCTTGAAAAACACGAGATACGAAATCAAAAAAGCATTTCAAAATTCCACAAGTAACTATTGGAAAAAAAGAATTTCAGAAATATCCACACACAAACCTACAGAACTCTTTCCATCCATCAACAACATCTTCCGTCCAAAGTCCCGAAACAACATAGACACCCTCAAAATCCCTAACACAAAAACAGATATACTCACAAACGCCAATATAGAATGCAACAACATACAGACAGACGAAAAAAACAACTTACTAATAACCGACACACCTGACAAATTAAACATAATAGGGGCTCATTTCGAAGCAGCACACACTCAGAACATGCACATGGGTAAACAAGTATTATCAAACCTAATAAAACAAAAAGTACAACAATTACAAAACGAACTGGATGAAGACGCACGAGACAATAAAACCGTATGCACTTTTCACGACAAAAACTCCGCAGCAAACCCAGACACGAACATAATCCCGCCAAACTTCTTCACATCTTTTATACAACTGAAATCTACATTCAAATATTTAAATAACAAAAAATCACCCAGCTTTGACAACATACCAAACATAGTTTTAAAAAGACTACCACCTCGATATATTTATTATTATGCAATTCTGTTTAACAACTGTCTAAATCGTGCATATTTCCCTACAGCTTGGAAAACCGCGAAAGTGGTGGCTCTGAAAAAGAAAGGTAAAGATGGCGCCGATCCGACCAGCTACCGTCCAATCAGTCTCTTGCCCAACATAAGTAAAATATTCGAAACCACAGTGAACGACGCAATTAACACATTCTGCACAGACAATGACATAATCCCAGAAACACAATTTGGCTTCCGATTCAAACATTCAACTATCCACGCAATAACAAAATTTACATCCGACATATGTTGGGCAAGAAACGCGGGCGACTGTGTCGGAGCGGTGTTCATCGACCTGGAAAAAGCGTTCGACACTGTTTGGCTGGACGGTCTGTTCTTTAAGATGCTAAAGAAAAATTTTCCATCTCACCTAGTAAAGATGTTGTGGAACATGTTGCATGGAAAATCGTTCCGTGTAACAGAGGGGATCAACGCCTCCCCAAAAATTTTCAAAATTAAAAATGGCCTACAACAAGGCACGGTCAATTCCCCCATCCTATTTAGCATATACATAAGTGACCTACTCCAAATGTACGGCCTAAATAACGAACCACACAAAAAAGCAATTGCATTTGCAGATGACCTACTGATTTACGTGAACGACAACAAGCCCTCTATAATCCAGAAACAACTACAAGAAGTATTCAATAAAGTCCAGGACTATTTTCATACTTGGAAACTCAAAAATAATTTAACCAAATGTGAAACGATACTCTTTCGGCCGTATATTTCCAAAATTTCCGACGCAAACTATGACGTACGAACTCACACTAAGAAATTCAACCTACATGACGCTCAGGACATATCCAAAAAGATCCCGCACAAAAATGTTGATCGTTATTTAGGCATACATTTGGACTTTAAACTAAATTACACCAACCATATAGATATCCAAATTGACAAAGCGCAAAAAGCATTTATGGCCAACAAAAGACTATTTTATTGCAAAGACCTAAACAATAATGTCAAAATATTATGCTACAAACTGCTAATTCGACCAATTCTGACGTATGGATCGCCAATCTGGTTTAATATCAGCGCAAGCACGATGGAGAAACTCAGGCTATTTGAACGAAAGTGTATCAGAGCATGCTTAGGTAAATATAGGACACCGGAATCCGACTTCAAAAAACTGTACAGCAACCATAGTCTGTACGAAATGGCCAGAATACCCAGGATCGACATGTTCACAATTAAACTCACACGCAACCATTGGGCAAACATTCTCAACATCACAGAAAACAGTCAAATATACGCCTCAGTTTACCCAAACCCACAATACTATGAAACAACGAAACAAACTGGATACACACCCCCAGAATCATTCATACACTTTGACAACACAAAACTTATACAAAACAAGAACATGCAACCGATCATATACTACTACAACAGAAAAACATACGACAAAAGGCTAGTCTATGATAGCGATATCAGCGGCAACCATCCAGAAATACGATACAAATGCGATCTTACGGAATACGACAGAGACACAATATTAAAACAAGACCCTAAAAAGTACTGGTGGCACGGAAACATGTAGATGACCAATAATGGTTTTACATAGTTCTTAAAACAGAAAAAGACCGTTCCCTCCTCGATAGTATAGTGGTCAGTATCCCCAGTATCCCTCGAACCTTCGTTGGGGTAAGACGTGCCGAAAGAGCCGAAAGCCGAAGGGACACCGACGCAGGTACGACCCAGCTAGTGACAGAGAAACTTCTAAAAGTGCGTGAGTGAACAGTGCCAGTAACGCGAAAGCGAAAAGCAAATAGCGCTGGTAAAGTGGGAAAAGCGTGATTCAAATAAAATTTCGAAAGAAATTAATCTTCAACCACACGCAAATGAAGAAGAAAAAACGAGTGAACCAGTATGTGATACAACGAAAAGCAATATAAGGACAGAGAATAAGGTGCTGCCTATACTGACTGCCCACCACACTATTACAAAAATAGACACACTCACCAATGAAGCGTTTGCACTTCTTGTCAAAAGTGCAACAATGAAAAAAAATCCAAAAAGACTAAATCCGATACCAAAAATTTCAAACGTATCAAGGACCAAGGAAAAGGAATCATCACCAGTACCTATTATCTCATCGAAACCAGAAGAGAGAGAGAAAAAAATGGAACCCCTTCCGCCATACGAAGAGTTACTGAACGCAAACAGGAACCTCCTGCAAATTGTCGAAAAATTGTCGTTGCAATTAAAGGAAGCAACAGACAAACTGCACGCCGTCGAAGCAAGAAAATTTGCCACACCGGAGCTCATGGATACGACCAGCACTGACCTGGAACCCGCCACCATTAAAGAGGACAATGGGACCTGGACGAAGGTCCCTGCATCGAAAGAAAAAGGACGAGCAACCGTGACTACGGCCGCGCTGAAGCGACGGGCAGAAGAAAAGCCGGACCGTAACATTTCCAATCCAGGAAATAAGCGGCCAGCCAACGTTGAACCGGGCACCAGCATCCCCCAGCCAAGGCCGATTCAAATCCCGCCCAGCGCAAACACCGACCAGCGACAAAAGACAGGTATAAACACACATAAGACACATTCCATACAAGATAAAAACCTCACAGACGTAAAGATCACCGATAATATTAAAAAACAGAAACCCCCACCAATAATTTTACACACAGACTCAAACAAAGAAATAGTAAACTCTCTAAAGCAAACAGTCAATGACTTTCACGTCAAAAGAATAAACAACAACAAACAAATTCTACAAACGAACACAATAGAGAACCACAAAATAGCATGTGATATTATCAAGAAAAATAACATCAAATTTTTTACCTACACACCAAAGTCCGAAAAAAATATAACGGTTCTACTTAAAAATCTAGAAGGCCACTTCGAGACTGAGGAAGTGCTAGAAGCTCTTAAAGCAAAACAAATAGACCAACTGCAATTCCTTGCAGTAAAAAAATTTAATACAAAACGCGCCACAGAAAACAACCGTGTACTACCGATATTTATTGTCCAACTCTCGCCGGACAGTAACATAAATAATTTAAAATACATACACACAGTCCTGTACAACGCAATCAAATGGGAAAAAATTAGAAAGAAGGGCCGCATCCAATGCAAGAGATGCCAGAGAATAGGACACGTGGCATCTAATTGCAATCTCGACTACCGTTGTGTCAAATGTAACGTGCCCCATAACCCGGGTGAATGTCCACGCTCCTCCTCCGAACAGTCAGGTAGCCAGGACTCTGCTGGCCCTTACTGCATAAATTGCAAAAGTTTCGGACATCCAGCCTCGTATAGAGGATGTCCAAAAATTAAAGAAATAAAACAAAAGATCGAAGAGAAAAAGTTAGCGACCAAAGAAAAAATAGAGAAAAGCCACCAAGCAAAAAATAGATTTATTAAACCAGGCATATCATTTAGCTCGCTCTTCAAAGAGAACAACACACCGAGCCCACCCACACCCGAACCGCGTAAAACAGTAGACACAACCGATACAGACCAAAATCCACTATTGAACCAAATTAAAAAAACAATAGAATCCACAGTTACAATACAAATGTCCCGATTCTTCGAACAGTTAGAATCAAATAGTAACAAAATCAACTTAATTGCCCAAGCACTCGATCTCGAATTTTAACATTCAATTTCACCACGAACAACAACACACGGCAAAATAATGCAGAGAAACTTCGATGCAATAAACTTAAAATCACCGAAATCAACGTAAATTCACTCATATCATATGAAAGGAGGGCATCTCTTGCGGAGTACCTAGCGTCGAACGATCCGGATGTAGTCCTTCTTTGTGAAACTAAATTAAGTCCGAGACATGTAATTAGGTTTAAAAAGTATACATTCTTAAGAAACGACAGATCCAATGCTAAACAGGCTGGGGGAACAGGCATTCTAATAAAAAATAACATCAAATTCAAGTCTATCCAGCGGAACGGCGTAGAGAATGCCACCTTTGAAGCCACCACAATTAAAATAAAGATCCAAAATAATAACAACTTATTTATAATCTCAGGATACGCGACTAGTAGCTGTAAAAAAGAATTCATGGCCGAACTACAATCGTTATTAGAAAAATTAGAATTACACAAAAATAATAATTATTATCTCCTCGCAGGCGATTTGAATGCTAAACACTCCGCGTGGAGTAATCCCATAAATAACCACAGAGGGGTAGCTCTTCTAAACTGGATCTCGCGTAACGAAATAACATATAGAATCTCCCTACTTCACACTCTGACACCATCCTTCCCTGAAAGTGGAGCCTTCATTGATATTTGCATAGCTGACAACAGATTACAATTCCATGATACACTCGCACACGACAGACTCGACTCCATTGACTATGACAGCGACCACAAAGCAGTACAAATGACAATATCTATACGTACCCACGACTACCTGGAAATGGACGAAACAACTCCCAATATAAAATACAATTACCATAAAGCTGACTGGACAGAATTCTCCTCACAATTAGAACAAAACGGCAAAATAGATATGCAGAATAATAGAAATCTTACAATAGACGAAATCGACAAATACATAGATCAGCTCAATAGAAATATCACACAAGCAATAGATATAGCAGTACCGCAAATCAACACCAACTTCGATTCGACAGACAGATATATCACGACAAAAATAATAAAATTAAGAAAACGAAAAAGCCACTTACTGACATTGTTAAACAGACTAACAAGATTCTCAAATTACACAACTACATACGACATCGCTATAGCCACACTCAAACAATTGCTAAAAACCACAAGATACGAGATTAAAAAAGCCTTTCAAAATTCGACAAGCAATTACTGGAAACACAGAATTTCACAAATATCCACGCAAAAATCCAATGAGCTCTTCCCATCCATAAACAATATCTTCCGATCGAAACACAAAAACAACATAGACACCCTAAAAATTCCTAACACGAAAGCACATATAATAAACGCTTACATAGACCGAAACGATATACAGACAGACGAAATGAACAACCTTCTAATCACGGACACGCAAGACAAACTAAATGTATTAGGGGCATATTTCGAAGCGGCTCACACACAGAACTCGCACATGGGCAAACACGAACTAACAAACATAATTCAACAGAAAGTACAAAAAATTCGAGCTGAACTGGACGAAGACATACGCAACGACAAAACAGTATGCATGTTCCATGACGAAAATACCGCATCAAACCCGAATACAGACATAGTTCCAAAAAATTTCTTCACCTCCTACACCAAACTACGAGATACATTTAAACACCTAAACAACAAAAAATCTTCCAGTTTCGATAACATACCCAACATAGCACTAAAAAGGCTACCCCTCCGGTACATCTCCTATTACACAGTAATATTTAATAACTGCTTAAACCGCGCATACTTTCCGATAGCCTGGAAAACAGCGAAAGTGGTGGCTTTAAAGAAAAAAGGTAAAGATGGTGCCGAACCGACCAGCTACCGACCCATCAGTCTCTTGCCCAACATAAGCAAGATATTCGAAACCATCATAAACAACTCAATAAACACATTCTGTACAGACAATAGCATAATTCCAGAAACACAATTCGGCTTCAGATTTAAACACTCCACCATCCACGCGATAACAAAATTTACCTCCGATATATGTTGGGCAAGAAACGCAGGTGACTGTGTCGGGGCGGTATTCATCGACCTCGAAAAAGCATTCGATACAGTCTGGCTGGACGGACTCTTCTTCAAAATGCTGAAGAAAAATTTTCCCCTGCATTTGGTCAAAATGTTATGGAACATGTTACACGGAAAATCGTTCCAAGTAACAGAGGGGACCAACACCTCTACAAAAATATTTAATATAAAAAACGGCCTACAGCAAGGCACCGTCAATTCCCCCATCCTGTTTAGTATATACATAAGCGATCTCCTGCAAATGTATGGCATAAATAGCGAACCACACAAGAAAGCAATAGCCTTTGCAGATGACCTACTAATATACATCAACAACAATAAGCCCTCGACAATACAAAATCAGTTACAGGAAACATTCAATAAAATTCAAGATTATTTTCATACATGGAAACTTAAAATTAACGTCAATAAATGTGAAACAATACTCTTTCGACCTTACATCTCCACAATCTCCGATGCCAATTATGACGTCAGAAAACACTCCAAACTTTTCCACCTGCATGACTCCAACAACAGATCAGTAAAAATCCCCCATAAAAACGTGGTTCGCTATTTAGGCGTACACCTAGACTTTAAACTAAACTATAATAACCACATAGACATTCAAACAGATAAAGCACAGAAAGCCTTCTTAGCAAATAAGAGACTTTTCTATTGTAAAGAACTAAGTACAAATGTAAAAATCCTATGCTATAAGCTTCTCGTAAGACCGATACTGACATACGGAGCACCGATATGGTTCAACATAAGTGCAAGCACCATGGAAAAAGTCAGGCTTCTTGAACGAAAATGTATAAGAGCATGCTTAAACAAATACAGAACACCGGAATCAAACTACACAAAACTATACAGTAACCACAGACTCTACGAAATGGCAAGAATACCCAGGATAGACTTATTCACACTAAAACTTATCCGCAACCACTGGGTCAACGTTCCCAACATACTAGAAAATAGCCACATATACCCATCAGCTTACCCCTACCCGCAATACCATGAATCAACCAGACATACAGGATATACACCCACAGAATCATTCATACACTTTGACAGCAACGGACTGATACAAGACAATTACAAACAACCGATCATATACCACTACAATAGAAAAACATACGACAAAAGAATACTCTACAACAGCAACATTAATTTTGACAACCCAGAAATCCGCTTCAGATATAAGCTAACAAAATACGACAAAGACATTATTGCAAAGGAAGACCCAGAAAAATATTGGTGGTTCCGAAAATAAAATTAACAGGTACATGTACAAATAATAAATATTGAAACAGCGTCCCGTCCTCGATAGTATAGTGGTCAGTATCCCCAGTATCCCTCGAACCTTCGTCGGGGTAAGACGTGTCTAAAGAGCAGTCAACGACTCAGGTAGCCGAAGGGAAACGCAGTAAAAATACGAAAGTGCGGAAAACGCGCAAAGAAACTCAATTTATAAAGTGCAGTGCTCGTGTAAATTTCACAGTGATAGCGCACAGCTAACAAATCAAAAAGTGGAAAAGTTTTTATTATAAAGTGGTGAAATATATACCGATCCGAAAAGAAAGGCACAATTAGGCGCGCGAGCGCCGATCAACCAGGGGCGTACGCCCCTGAAAAAATTAACAGTTCAAGCCATCTTGGACAGGATGGAAACAACTTGACAATAACAAGCTCATCAAATAATTTACCACCTAAGGATACCACAAAAATCCCGGATTCAATAAAAAAGATAATAGAACAATGCAACACAGCCAACAGCCTCGAAGATCCACATACTGCGCAGATAATAAAACAATTACTGAAAAATAACAAAATTACTAAACGAATCAATCCGTCACCAAATCTGTTAACGAAAAAGAAAGTTACCACCACGGGTATATCAAGAATAATTCAAGAGTCTCCAGACATGGGAAAAATAAAGAAAGGAGAAACATCTAATCAACAACCAACCGAAGAGGAACGCAAAACGAACCCAAATAAAGAAAACGACCTCCTGAAACTCATAGAAAATTTAAACAAAACAATAGAAAGATTGTCAAAACAACTAGAAGAAGAACGCCTGAAAAATAGTAACGTAAACCAAAGAAACTTTCTACACGACAACAGATATGCAGTGCTGGACGAAGAACAGTACCCTCCTTTGTTCAAAACGGCAGAACAGAAGGAGAGGAAGACCCCAGTGAAGACAGGTTAGAAAAGGCCCAACCCGTGCGAGGACAACCAAAGCGCACCGAAGAAGAAGGACACGGAGCATCCCTCATCCTCGTCGCACAACCCCGCCGAAAAACCAAAAGTACAGTCCGTACAAAGATCGACAGGAAAAGAAGAGAAATCCGACAGCGCCAAACCACCCCCCATCATAATCACCGATCAAACAGCGAAAACCATCATAAATTCAATAAAAAATGCAGGTATCACAAACAATTTCACATTAAAAAATATCGGAAACAATAAACACATATTACACACGCAAAACATAGTAGAACACAAGAAAATATGTATCCTACTAAAGAACAACAACTGTAAATTCTTCACGTACACACCTAAGAACGAAAAACACAAAATAGTTTTACTAAAAAATATAGACGGCGACTTCGAACCAGAGGAAATTCTAACGGACCTAGTCAATCAAAATGTAGAAAATCTAAAGTTTATAAGCATTAGCAAATTCAAAACGCGAAACTCCATAAAAAATAATAGAAGCCTGCCAATATTTTTAGTCAAACTGTCGCCAGACAGCAAAATTGAAAAATTAAAAAACATTAGGATAGTGATGCACTCCGTAATCACTTGGGAAAAGCTAAATAAATCAGTACAAGTACAATGCAGGAGATGCCAAAGAATAGGACACGCCGCGGCTAACTGTAATTTAGAATATAGATGCGTAAAATGCGCCGAGAAACACAACCCGGGCGAATGCAAACTCCTCCCGTTAGACGACAAGAATAGAGCCGAAAACATAGACAAACCGTACTGTGTAAACTGTAAAAACTTTGGTCATCCAGCTTCATACAGAGGATGCCCAAAGCTTAAAGAGATTAAACAAAAAATAGATGCAAGGAAAGAAAACATACAATTAGAGAAAGACAGGAAACAAAAAATTCAAATCAAAACTAATTTCGTTAAACCTGGAATTTCATTTAGCTCGATCCTATCAAACAACCATACAAACAATCCATCACCATCCGACCACTTAGATCAGACACAGCCACTCCCCAACAATCCGGTAAACCAATTAACACAAAGCACACTACTTGATCAAATCAAACAAATTATAGAAACCACGGTAAATACACAAACATCACGCCTTTTGTCACAAATACAAGCAAATAGCAATAGAATAAACACAATAGCCGATGCACTAGATATTGAAATTTAAATGGCTGCAAACGCTAATCAAAATAACACCAATGGGATAATACCCCACCACTCCCTAAAAATCATAGAAATAAATGTTAACTCGCTAATAACAAACGAACGTAGAGCATCCCTAACAGATTTTCTCGAAGAGCAGAATCCGGACGCGGTCCTACTCTGCGAAACCAAGCTAAATCCTAGACACCGCATTAGTTTTAAAAATTACACATTCCTTAGGAATGACAGACCAAATGCCAAACAGGCTGGGGGAACAGGCATCTTAATTAAAAATAATATAAAATTCAAGCGCATCCAGCTAGACTGCCTCGAATCTACGACCTTTGAAACAACCATTATACAGCTAAAAATTCGACAAAGCAATCTATTCTTAATAGCAGCATATGCCACCAGTAGTTGCAAGAAAGAGTTCATGGCAGAGCTTAAACTTGTTTTCGAAAAATTAGAGCTTCAAAAAACAAAGAACTATTACCTAATAGCTGGAGACCTAAATGCTAAACACGCAGACTGGCACAACCCCATAGACAACAAAAGAGGAATCTCGTTAAAACACTGGCTACACCAAAATCAAATTGAATACAAAATTTCACTCTTAAACACAACAGTTCCATCTTTCCCAAAAAGCGGCGCCTTTATCGATATTTGCCTAGCAGACAGTAGAATTAAATTCCACAACCTCCCCACCCCTGGAAGATTAGATTCACTAGATTACGACAGTGACCACAGAGCAGTTACAATGACAATCTCTCTCAACAACGACGAACCCATGGAAATTGATGAACCAAACCCAATTATTAAATATAACTTCAACAAAGCTAACTGGAAAGAATTCAAAACCTGTTTAACAGAAATAGACGACACAGACATACCAAACACGAGAAACCTGACAATTACCGAAATCGACAATTACATAGAGAAATTAAATGAAAATATCAACACCGCTATAGACCGCACAATACCGCGCATCACAAACGACTACAACTCGACAGACAGATACATTAACACAACCATAAAGAACCTTAGAAAACTAAAAAGCTCACTAATAACAAGACTAAACAGACTAACGACAATTAACAACTACTCCCCCACAAATGACTCACAAATAGCCCTGCTCAAATATGCACTGAAGAAAGTGAGATACGAAATCAAGAAGGCCTTCTATGACTCAGTAAGCAACTACTGGAATAACAGAATATCGAAAATTGCAATACACAAACCCAAAGAACTGTTTCCGGAAATAAAAACGATTTTTCGCTCAAAAAAACTCGACACCATAGACACATTAAAAATCCACAGCACGAATACAGAAATTATCACGAACGCTAACATAGACCGTAACAACATACAAATTGACGAGGACGCCAACTTACAAATCCTAGACATAAACGACAAATTAAATGTACTAGGTGCACATTTTGAAAAAGCCCACATACAAAACAACCATATGGGTAAACCACAACTAACGAACATAATCCTACAGAAAATAAAAACAATTCAAACCGAAATAGACGAAGACAGACGCAACGACAGAACGGTATGCACATTCTCCGACACGAACAAAGCCGACAACCCAGACTCCGACACTGTCCCACCAAATTTTTTCACCTCAGTTTATGAACTAAAATTTACACTAAAAGAACTAAATAGCAAAAAGTCATCCAGCTTCGACAACATCCCCAACATCGCGCTAAAACACCTACCACCTCTTTACATTTACAACTATAGTGTAATATTCAACAATTGTCTAAACAGAGCATATTTTCCCGCAACTTGGAAAACGGCCAAACTAATAGCCATTAAAAAGAAAGGGAAAGACAGCAGTGACCCGTCCAGTTACCGGCCAATTAGCCTTCTTCCAAACATAAGCAAAATATTCGAAGTTACCATAAACAAATCAATAGACTCTTTCTGCACAGACAATAATTTAATACCTGACACCCAATTTGGATTCAGATTTAAGCATTCGACAGTTCACGCAATCACCAAATTTACCTCGGATATATGCTGGGCCAGAAATGCCGGCGACTGCGTCGGAGCACTGCTTGTAGACCTAGAAAAGGCTTTTGATACAGTCTGGCTGGATGGGCTTTTTTTTAAAATAATGAAAAAAAATTTTCCAATGCACCTGACAAAGATGATATGGAATATGGTACATGACAAATCATTCTACGTCACCGAAGGCCATAACACCTCCTCCAAATTATTCAAAGTCAAGAATGGACTACAACAAGGAACCGTCAATTCCCCCATCTTGTTCAGCCTATTCATGAGTGACCTGTTGCAAATGTACGGCTTAAATAACGACAATGACAAAGGTGCCATAGCTTATGCAGACGATCTCTTAATATATATCAGCGACGACAGACCATCAAGACTAAAAACACAACTACAGGACATATTTAATAAAATTCAGGACTACTTTAATACGTGGAGACTAAAAATAAACATAAACAAATGCGAGACGACCTTATTTAGACCATACATCTCAAATATTTCAAACGCCAACAATGACGTACGGACACACACCAAACACTTCCAGCTACACGACAGCAACGACAATAACATTAAAATCCCACACAAACAGGTCGTCCGTTATTTAGGTGTACATCTAGATTTTAGATTAAATTTTAACGAACACGTCAATATCCAGATCAATAAAGCGCAGAAAGCATTCGCAGCAAACAAAAGCATTTTCTATTCTAAAGAACTCAACGCTAAAGTAAAGATTTTATGCTATAAACTTTTGATACGACCCATTATTACATATGGCACCCCCATATGGTTCAATATTAGCGCCAGTACCATGGAAAAAATACGCATATTCGAACGTAAATGCCTCAGAGCTTGCCTAAGCATATACAGAACACCAGAATCTAATTATACAAAAAGAGTAAGCAACCATAAACTATTAGATAAAGCAAAAATTATTCGCATCGACCTCTTTATGCTGAAATTAATAAGAAACCATTGGGCAAACATCCGAAACATAGACAACAATAATCTCATACACAGCTCAGTCTATCCCAACCCAGAATACTTTGAAAAATCTAGACAAACAGGATACACACCTCCGGAATCTTTCATATACCTAGATAGCACAGGTCTCATACAGAACGCCAATAGCCAACCAATACTCTACCATTACAATAGAAAAAACTATAATAAAAAAATAACATACAACAGCGACATAAGACTTGACGATCCAGAAATGAGATTCATATACACGCTCACGAAGTATGACCTAGAAGACACACACAGAGATAACGTCGAAAGGTACTGGTGGCTAATAAAAAACAATAGTCAATTAGTTAATTAGTCAATCAAATAATAATTTCGCCATTAAAACTCACGCCATAGATCTCCTTTTAAGTCTAAATGTTTAAGTTTAATTATGTATATGTGTTTACGCCGAATGTTGAGTGAGAAATATATACATGTATTGCTGTGTGAGTGTAAATATGTACATAAAATATATTCATAAGCTAGTTTAAGATACGCAATCATTCTAACGAAACCAAAGTTACCAAAAACAACTTAGATATACAAACATTAAAATTAAGTCAGCAAGTTACTCCTCGATAGTATAGTGGTCAGTATTCCATTCGTTCATTGAACGTCGTAGGTGACGGACGTGCCACAGGAGCGAATATAAAAAAACAAAAGAAAAACCAAACGCCAAATTTTGCAATTTTCATATAAATATATTGTGTGTAGTGCAGTGATTTCTTGTGTCTACACTGACAGAGAGGACACTTACTCGTGAAATAATAGAAGAGGAAAAAATAACAAAGAAAATTTCGAAGGAAAAAATCTTCCTACCATCCACGGATGAAGAGGAAAAAGCGAGGAAATCTGTAGGCGATCCGACCGCAGATAAAACTCTAAACACGGATAAAGAAGTGATCTCTGCACTAACAGGAACGCAAGTGAAAGCAAAATTTGACAAACTTGCCAATGATGCATTTGCACGGCACATAAAAAGTGCGATAATGAAAAAAAATAATCCAAAACGGTTGATCCCGGCGCCGAAGATACCGACAGCAAAACCCAAAGAGAAACAAACAACAACATTAGAAACCTCTGCTACGGAAGACCTAAAAGAAGAAAACATGGAAACAGGATCCCATCCATCTTATAGTGAGCTGGTATCAGCAAATAAGATGCTATCGGAAACGGTAGATAAACTTTCAAAGCAACTACAAGAGGCTATGGAGAAAATTTGCATCGCCGAGAAGTACGCGGCAAGACAATTGAAGACCAGGACCGTGAACGGTGATTGCATCGATATCGATGTAATCAATAACAAAAAAGACGATAACGAGATCTGGACGAATTTCACCCCGACAAAAAGAAACGTGCGAGCGGCGGCGAGCATAGACGCGGCGAAGAGACCGAGACCAGCAGACGATAGACCAGGCACCAGCAACCCCCCACTAGGACCGAAGCGGATGGCAACCAACAAGGCAATAGCATCGCAACACATCACAGTACAAAAAACAGGTACAGAAACAAAGAAGGCGTACTTTCAATCGAAAGATAGCCTCCTGAACACAGCCAACACAGAAAACACAACCAATTCGCACAAGCCACCACCGATTATACTACATATAAACACAAACAAACAGACAGTTAACTTACTAAAACCTCAAATGAACGACTTCTACATAAAAAGAATCAGTAACAACAAACAAATATTACAAACATCCACAATCGACAAATACAAAATAGCCTGCGAGACACTGAAAAACAACAACATACAATACTTCACATACACACCAAAATCAGAGAAACACATAACAGTAATGTTAAAGAACCTGGAAGGCCATTTCGATACAGAAGAAGTTTTGGAAGCGTTGCGCGCCAAAAAGATTGAAGACCTAAACTTCGTGTCGGTCAAAAAATTCAATACGAAACGATCGTCGGAAGAACAGCGCGTTTTACCAATGTTTCTGGTGCAGCTTTCTTCTAATAGTAATATAAATAATCTAAAACAAATAAGTACTGTTCTCTATAATGCAGTCAAGTGGGAGAAAATTATAAAGAAAGACCGCATCCAATGCAAGCGATGCCAAAGAATTGGACATGTTGCATTTAACTGCAACCTGCAATACCGTTGCGTTAAATGCAACATCCCCCATAACCCAGGCGAATGTCCGCGTTCCACTGAAATGACGGACGACGAAAACTCGACCAGTCCGTACTGTATTAACTGCAAAAGCTTTGGACATCCGGCTTCTTATAGAGGATGCCCAAAGATCAAAGAAATTAGGCAAAAAATAGACGAAAAAAGAGCCGCGATAAGACAAAAAATAGAGAAAAATAATCAAGCAAAAAATAGATTCATAAAACAAGGAGTCTCGTTTAGCTCTCTATTTAAAGATATCAGAAATCAACCCAGACTCATTCCTGAACCGCCAAAAATTGACAATACAATCAACACAGACCATAGCCCACTTCTAGATCAAATAAAAAAAGTAATAGAGTCAACAGTAAAGAATCAGATGTCCCAAATAATAGAGCAAATAGAATCTAATAGTAACAAAGTCAATTTAATCGCAGAAGCACTTGATCTAAACTTTTAACATTCAATACCAACTCCAATAATAACACTTGCCAAAATATTGCACACAAAATTCGATGTACCAAACTAAATTTAGTAGAAATTAACGTAAATTCACTGATATCTTATGAAAGAAGAGCATCGCTTGCAGATTATCTATCGATACACAATCCGGATGTGGTCTTTCTTTGCGAAACCAAATTGAACCCGAGACATATAGTCAGATTTAAAAATTATACGTTTGTAAGAAATGACAGACATAATGCTAAACAGGCTGGGGGAACAGGCTTATTAATTAAAAATAGCATTAAATTCAAGGCCGTCCAGCCAAGCGGTGTTGAATCCACCACATTTGAAACCACTGTAATTAGAATTAAACTACAAAATAATAACAATTTGTATCTGATTTCAGGATATGCGACCAGCAGTTGTAAAAAGGAGTTTATGCATGAACTCCACTCGTTATTCGATAAACTAGAATTGCATAAAAATAACAATTATTATCTCCTCGCTGGTGACCTAAATGCGAAGCATGCAGCCTGGAGCAATCCTATCAACAACCACAGAGGGGTAGCACTCATAAACTGGATCTCACGAAATCAAATTCAATACAGAATCTCACTCCGTCACACGCTCACACCATCTTTCCCAAAAAGCGGCGCTTTCATCGACATTTGTTTAGCCGACAACAGACTAGAATTTCACGACGCACCAGCACACGATAGACTCGACTCTACCGACTACGACAGTGACCATAAAGCAGTAATCATGTCGGTATCGATACGAACCCACGATTACTTTGAAATAGACGAAACATCCCCGGACGTAGAATATAACTACCACAAAGCAGACTGGAGAGAATTCGGAACACAATTATTAGAAAACGATAACACTGACATACCAGACGACAGAAATCTCACAACAGAAGAAATCGACAAATACATTGACCAACTCAACTCCAACATTACACAAGCAATTGATGCAGCAGTACCACGAACTAACACCAACTACGATTCAACAAACAGATACATTACAACAGAAATAAAACAGTTAAGAAAACAAAAAAGTTACCTAATAACACGGATAAACAGATTAACAAGAATCACTAACTACACAAATACAAATGATATCCTAATAGCTATACTGAAAGAAATCTTGAAAAACACGAGATACGAAATCAAAAAAGCATTTCAAAATTCCACAAGTAACTATTGGAAAAAAAGAATTTCAGAAATATCCACACACAAACCTACAGAACTCTTTCCATCCATCAACAACATCTTCCGTCCAAAATCCCGAAACAACATAGACGCCCTCAAAATCCCTAACACAAAAACAGATATACTCACAAACGCCAATATAGACTGCAACAACATACAGACAGACGAAAAAAACAATTTACTAATAACCGACACACCTGACAAATTAAACATAATAGGGGCTCATTTCGAAGCAGCACACACTCAGAACATGCACATGGGTAAACAAGTATTATCAAACCTAATAAAACAAAAAGTACAACAATTACGAAACGAACTGGATGAAGACGCACGAGACAATAAAACCGTATGCATTTTTCACGACAAAAACTCCGCAGCAAACCCAGACGCGAACATAATCCCGCCAAACTTCTTCACATCTTTTATACAACTGAAATCTATATTCAAGTATTTAAATAACAAAAAATCATGCAGCTTTGACAACATACCAAACATAGTTTTAAAAAGACTACCACCTCGATATATTTATTATTATGCAATTCTGTTTAACAACTGTCTAAATCGTGCATATTTCCCTACAGCTTGGAAAACCGCGAAAGTGGTGGCTCTGAAAAAGAAAGGTAAAGATGGCGCCGATCCGACCAGCTACCGTCCAATCAGTCTCTTGCCCAACATAAGTAAAATATTCGAAACCACAGTGAACGACGCAATTAACACATTCTGCACAGACAATGACATAATCCCAGAAACACAATTTGGCTTCCGATTCAAACATTCAACTATCCACGCAATAACAAAATTTACATCCGACATATGTTGGGCAAGAAACGCGGGAGACTGTGTCGGAGCGGTGTTCATCGACCTGGAAAAAGCGTTCGACACTGTTTGGCTGGACGGTCTGTTCTTTAAGATGCTAAAGAAAAATTTTCCATCTCACCTAGTAAAGATGTTGTGGAACATGTTGCATGGAAAATCGTTCCGTGTAACAGAGGGGATCAACGCCTCCACAAAAATTTTCAAAATTAAAAATGGCCTACAACAAGGCACGGTCAATTCCCCCATCCTATTTAGCATATACATAAGTGACCTACTCCAAATGTACGGCCTAAATAACGAACCACACAAAAAAGCAATTGCATTTGCAGATGACCTACTGATTTACGTGAACGACAACAAGCCCTCCATAATCCAGAAACAACTACAAGAAGTATTCAACAAAGTTCAGGACTATTTTCATACTTGGAAACTCAAAATTAATTTAACCAAATGTGAAACGATACTCTTTCGGCCATATATTTCCCAAATTTCCGACGCAAACTATGACGTACGAACTCACACTAAGAAATTCCACCTACATGACGCTCAGGACATATCCAAAAAGATCCCGCACAAAAATGTTGTTCGTTATTTGGGCATACATTTGGACTTTAAACTAAATTACACCAACCATATAGATATCCAAATTGACAAAGCGCAAAAAGCATTCATGGCCAACAAAAGACTATTTTATTGCAAAGACCTAAACAATACTGTCAAAATATTATGCTACAAACTGCTAATTCGACCAATTCTGACGTATGGATCGCCAATCTGGTTTAATATCAGTGCAAGCACGATGGAGAAACTCAGGCTATTTGAACGAAAGTGTATCAGAGCATGCTTAGGTAAATATAGGACACCGGAATCCGACTTCAAAAAACTGTACAGCAACCATAGTCTGTACGAAATGGCCAGAATACCCAGGATCGACATGTTCACAATTAAACTCACACGCAACCATTGGGCAAACATTCCCAACATCACAGAAAACAGTCAAATATACGCCTCAGTTTACCCAAACCCACAATACTATGAAACAACGAAACAAACTGGATACACACCCCCAGAATCATTCATACACTTTGACAACACCAAACTTATACAAAACAAGAACATGCAACCGATCATATACCACTACAACAGAAAAACATACGACAAAAGGCTAGTCTATGATAGCGATATCAGCGGCAACCATCCAGAAATACGATACAAATGCGATCTTACGGAATACGACAGAGACACAATATTAAAACAAGACCCTAAAAAGTACTGGTGGCACGGAAACATGTAAATGACCAATAATAGTTTTACATAGTTCTTAAAACAGAAAAAGACCGTTCCCTCCTCGATAGTATAGTGGTCAGTATCCCCGCCTGTCACGCGGGAGACCGGGGTTCGATTCCCCGTGAGAGAGGGCGCAACCCTCGTAACAGTCGCACGCGTGTTAAGAGAATGCCGATAAAAAGTTTGTGTTTATTATAAACAGGTTTCGACTGTAATACCAGAAGTGAGTGAGTGTAAAGTTTTGGTGATAAATATCCACCGGGGATAATAAGTTCGCGCTCATAACGCGTGATTACCGTGTATTTCCGCCAAATATTGCTGCCCTTGTACGAAGGGTTAGGACGGCCATCTTGGTCATATTATATTGTGCGACGCATGCGCCAACACAGCTAAAGAGAGGACCCAGCGTGCCTGTGCGGCCCTCCCCCTCCCCTATCTCCGGTTCATCATGAACGAGAAGGGAGAGGGGCCCGCCTCTGATACTCCTGCCCGCCACCAAATGGATCACCCATATGACCATAGCCGGCCTGGCACCAGCAAAGAAAATAGACCGCCTAAGCCCGCAAACACAAATGTAAAAATAAGATCAAACCTATACCTGAATCAAATGCTGGTCAAACCGTTCTCAGCAGACAAATTAGCCAGAGCTGCACTAAAGGAGCTTAACAACCGAACATCCTCCACTCCCCCCAACTTAATTGGCAAAAAAAGACCATTAACACAGTCCACTGAAGAAATAGTAATTGAACCGAACACGCACAAGATCACGGAATGGAATCTCCCAAAGAAAACCTTTAAGACGCAACAATCCAATAGTCAAATAGGACTAGATTCCATATCGACTAATAATATGTTCGCATCTCTAGACAACCTGCCTGCAATGAATACAAACATCTATCCTAGTCCCCAAACTGCCAATCCTGCTGCAGACATAACGGAAAATTCCCCCAGGAGTAGCAAACCATCCAACAGCTACAAACCACCACCCATATACGTAGTAAACGTCAATATCACGGAGCTCATCATTACCTTAAAGCGTTCGACTCAGTTAATCAACCAATTCTCTGTCAAGCAACAAGAGGAATTAGCTCATACAATATTCTGCAAAAGTATTGACACTTTCAACATAACCAAAGACCATCTAACGCAGAATAATATAAAATACTTCTCCTACACACCGAAACAGCTAAAGCCAAAGAACCTGATACTAAAAGGAATCAATGGAAATTTTACAGAAACCGACCTCCTTAAAGAAATTACAGACCTAAATCTCCCTCAGGTTAACATCCAAAAAATAAGTAAAATTAACTTCAACAAACGCAACCAGGACCGATACAGCTTCCTAATCCAGTTGACGAACGGAAGCACAACTTCTGAACTAACAAAAATTAAAACCCTGCTACACCAAGTGGTAAAGTGGGAACCACTCAAGAAAAAGGATATCCACCAATGCAAGAAATGCCAAAGGTTGGGACACACTAGCATCAACTGCAACCTTGGATATAGATGCGTCAAATGCAAAGACGCCCATAATCCAGGGGACTGCAAAGTGCCACTAAATTCAGACCGCTCATTAATATTTTGTGTAAACTGTGAAGCCTTTGGTCACCCTGCCTCATATCGTGGATGCCCTTACTACCAATTTTTCCTGGATATCAAAGCCAAAGATGAGCAAATGAAACAGCTCAAAAGAGAGGAAAGAATCCAAAAAATCCAGCAAATCGCCAATCCACATACTATGCAACGCAATAATACTACAGCCTCACAAAAGGTCAACAGCACAAACTTCACAGCATCCCCACCAACAACGAACGCGTGGCTCTCTAACGCCAACAATATCCAGCACCTTTTCTCAAAAGGAAACTCCAACCATAATTTAGGACACGATACTCAACCCAATCTAAACTCGAATAATATAATGGAACAAATCAAACAGCTAATCGTAGAAACTATAGGCTCACAATTGGCCCCCATAATCCAAGCAGTCAGCAACAACTCCATGAAGATAAACGAGCTATACGAAACATTCAATCTCCACGATGAATAATACACCCTGCAACACCCGTACAATACCAGAGGTCAAAATAGCTGCCATAAATGTAAATTCACTCGTCTCCCTTAACAAACGATACGATCTGCTGGAATTCATCAACACCAATGACATCGACATTGCCCTAGTATCAGAAACTAAGCTCTCAAGCAGATATAAAATACAATTCTCGAACTACCATATAATCAGAAACGACCGACAGGGCAATAATGCAGGAGGAGGTACTGCCATCCTAATTAAGACACACATACCATACGAGACAGTCTATACACCCACGTCCAGAAAGAACCAAATTCTAGAATACACCATTATTAGAATTAAACTAAAGCATAACCTATACATATATATCATTGCAGCATATGCCAATAACAAAGACAAAACTGTCTATATCAAAGAAATAAACCATCTTTTCGAAAAGCTCAAATTACATGAACATAACCGCTACTATGTGTTAGCAGGTGACCTTAACTCAAGACATACAATATGGGGTGATAGAACCACCAATAAAAAAGGTGCTATGCTTAAAAATTGGGAAACATCAACAGCAGCAATCTCATACCGAACAAAAATACTCCCCCCGGAGGCACCAACATTTCCTAGTGCTAACACATTTCTAGACCTAGGCATAGTTGATGGAAGACTGGACATCCCTGACCTCTCCGATAGGAAGATAACGACAGCACACTACAATAGCGACCACCGAGCAATAGTTTTTACGGTTAAACTACCCTGCAGCACAGAAACCATCGATCCAAATGACACATTCAGATACATTTACAAGAAGACAAGATGGAAACAGTTCAGCAAAAAAATGTCAAACTACAATATAGACATACCACACAACAGGAATCTAACAATAGAGGAAATTGAAGCCTACCTTGCAGCAATGGAGATACTGATCAAACACACTATTGCACAAATAGTCCCAAGGTATAAGCCCACTGATAACATACTCAACTATACCAACACCACGATCAAAAAGTTACACAAATACAAATCCTTCATCCTAACCTCATTACACAGAGCATACAAACACATGCACAACAATATTCCTTACCACGATACAACATCCCTTAAAGAGATGTTAGCAAAAATTAACTATTTATTAAAACTTGAATACGCTAAATCCTACACAAAATATTGGGACTCCTTAATCAAAACCATAGACTATAGAAAATCAGACTCCTTTTTCCCTAAAATAAATAGATTCTTTAGACCTAAACCGCAACTAAAATTAGACAACATCACTGTGCAAAAAGAAGATGAAAATCTCTTTTGCAGATGCAACTACCAGAAAGAAGAGTTTATATTCCACGATGATAAATACTACGTGCAAAATCCCATAGACGTTCTTAACATTTTTGGAGCTTATTATGAAAAGATCAATTCACCCAGATATACCAACACTCCCAATCCCATAAAAGAAAAAGTAGAGAAAGATGCATCTAGATTAATCAATATATTTAAGAATAACCTCAGAAGTAAAGCAACAATAACAACATTCTCAGAGACCCTGATAATACAACGAACTCTCTCTTTTGCAATCCATTCCATACCAGATACATCTGCAAATACCTCCCAAATAAATCCTCATCAGGCTTAGATGAAATCCCTCCGATCATATTAAAACACCTACCTGGAAACCTTATAATCGCATATACAATTCTTTTTAATAATTGCATAAACAACAAATACTTTCCTGAAAGCTGGAAAACAGCTAAAGTCCTCCCAACTCCTAAATTAGGAAAACCTCCAGATGAGATCTCCAGCTATAGACCCATTAGCCTTACCCCAGCCATAAGCAAAGTTTTTGAAGCCATTATACAAAAATCTATTACCCAACATACCATAGACAATAGAATCATCCCAGATACACAATTTGGGTTCAAACACAAACACTCTACCACCCACGCAGTACATAAAATTATAAATGACATCACTACCAATGTACACTCTAACAAGATAGTCGGGGCTTGCCTTATTGATATAGAAAAAGCCTTTGACTCTATATGGATAAAGGGCCTGATCTATATACTCAACAACCTCAACTTTCCCATTGATCTCATTGAGATAATATGGAGAATGGTTACAAACAGAGGCTTCGTCACCTGGAATGGTAATCATTTTTCAACAATCTCATACACAATAAAAGAAGGTCTTACACAAGGAACAGTAAATTCTCCCATATTATTCAATATCTTCACACATAATATCACTAACCTATTTCAAATGAACACCAACAATAATACATACTCTGCAGCATACGCTGATGACCTAATCATTCTAGTTGCAGATACACATCCTAATATAGTACAAAACAAGCTTGAACACCTAGTTAACCAAATCAACCAGCACTACCTTAAATGGAATTTAAAAATTAACCCAACTAAATGCGAGACCATTCTTTTCCATAAACCACTCAGATTCCTCAATAGCTCTAAACGACACTACATTAACAATTTCAATATAGCAATACAAAACAATAATAACTCTCACTCAATACAACATAAAAAAAGCGTCAAATATCTAGGAGTACATCTCGATTACCTCCTTAAATTTAACACACATATCACCACACAATTACAAAAAGCCACCAATACGTTCCGTAAATATAGCAGGCTCTTTTTCCATAAATCACTATCACACAAAGCCAAAATAATTTGCTACCTCCTATTAGTCAGACCAATAATTACTTATGCTGCCCCGATCTGGTGGAATGTGAACGCGGCAACCATGGAGAAAATACGTAAATTAGAGAGGAATTGTATACGTACGGCATTACACACATACAGGAAAACTTACAACAACCACTTCATTAACAATAAAACACTTTACAACCTAGCCGATATACCACGCATTGACAACCACATACTTCAACTAATACGTGACTATCATGCTGGCATCCCAAACACAGAAAACAATATCCTTATAGAAATAATGAACACAAATACAACAGATATAGAAGAGAGCATGATATCAGGTTATGTTACCCCACAAGCATTCACGCACATAGACAAGATAGGTTTAATTCAGGATGAAATGAACATCCCGTTAATATACCATGCTGCAAGGAATAGAGCGGATAAGACCTTTAAATATAATCACACCACGAACCCCGCAATCATAAAGTACTCTACCGCGATACCTGATAGAGACAGGAACAATTTCCACCGATTATCAGATAAGTACTGGTGGTTAGCAGAAGACGGCAAATTTATTGACGAGCTAAGAAGGCGAAGACGCAGGAGAGATGAGCTAAGAAGTATCAACTAATACAATATTCGTAGATAAGTAAGATTGAGGAGCGCAACTATGCCTGTGCAAATCAACATCTAATAAGTAGTGAGTAAACATAGCCAAATAAGAAATACATAATCATAACTTAGCTGCGAGTTGCTAGGTTATCTGTATTCTAGGTTAAGTACACATCTCTCACACATGTATATAGCTACACACACACGCGCGCGAGCACACACACACACACACGCACACAAAAGAATATAAATACTAGATAACAAACAGGGTTTTTTCATAACGTTTTTAACCTGTATTTAAGCTACCGTCCGACAAATAGACTCTGTCAATAGTCGATTAAGCCCCCCTACTGTGCAATACCCCTTAATATTATAGTAATGAAGCGAAGTGCCAAAGTGTTCATTCTTCATAAGACTGATATATTATAAGGTTATTTTTTCGTAGTTTTATTTGCGCCTGTTAAATATACATATACTGTTATACCTTGCAAATAAAAACTTTTAAAAAAAAAAAAAAAAAAAAAAAGGTTCGATTCCCCGTCGGGGAGTATATATATTTTTATTTTTATCCTAACCGATGTATATAACAATTCACACCAAATATGTTGTTAATACGTTTTTGTTTTATCCCATCATTTTGTTATTTTATTTTATCATTATAGTTTATAAGTTACTATATATTATGTTAGTGTTCCAACTTTTATTATTTCATATCTAGTTATATAAGTATTTAATAGATATACATACAACTACTTACCTGTAAATAACCAAAGAATATATTATAGTATATTAAGTTAATATAAATAGCGATATAGAATAGCATTGTAAATAAAGAAAGTTAATTTTAAGCACATCATTAGTATAAGTTTAGTAAGTAAGTACTAAATTTAAATGTTTTTTTATTTTCACAAACATAAGACTGAATATGCAGTTCCTGTGCTACGCTGTATATATTTTGTATCCATTAGTTAGGTAAAACTATCTAGTATATAAGTGTAATATAGTAGCAATAAGTGCAATTGAAATCACATTGTGAGACCGTGCGTGCTCCGAAAACGGAGCCTTTAGTCTAGTAATTGTTAAATTGTTTTTCGTTATACTTTTGTGCGTTTAAGTTTGTTGTACCTACCTGTAAATATTATGTTTTTTGTTTGGCACAATAAACGCTCTGTTACAAAAAAAAAAAAAAAAAAAAGTGGTCAGTATCCCCGCCTGTCACGCGGGAGACCGGGGTTCGATTCCCCGTCGGGGAGAATGTTATTTTTTATATTTTTAGTAATAAAAATTTTTTTTTTTTTATTTTTTCTCCCCTCCCACTTACGACTGACGAGTATAGGACCTCGCCTTCCCTATACTCAACCACGAAAACAGTACAAATACATAAAATTTTATTTCTTAATAACATATTTTAGCAATAAGTGCAATATCTACATGACCGGCCAGATTACGCGTACTCGATCTACGAGTCTAGTCTAATAATTCTATTTTAAATCATATACTCCCTTTTGTACGTTTAAGGATCTACTTGTTTTTTTTGTTATTGTTAAGTTTCTTGTTATGTATATATTTGTTATTTTTTTTTGGCAGAATAAACGTATGTTACAAAAAAAAAAAAGTGGTCAGTATCCCCGCCTGTCACGCGGGAGACCGGGGTTCGATTCCCCGTCGGGGAGAATGTTATTTTTGTTATTTTTTATATTTTTAGTAATAAAAATTTTTTTTTTTTTTTTTTACTTCTCCCCTCCCACTTACGACTGACGAGTATAGGACCTCGCCTTCCCTATACTCAACCACGAAAACAGTACAAATACATAAAATTTTATTTCTTAATAACATATTTTAGCAATAAGTGCAATATCTACATGACCGGCCAGATTACGCGTACTCGATCTACGAGTCTTTAGTCTAATAATTCTATTTTAAATCATATACTCCCTTTTGTACGTTTAAGGATCTACTTGTTTTTTTTGTTATTGTTAAGTTTCTTGTTATGTATATATTTGTTATTTTTTTTTGGCAGAATAAACGTATGTTACAAAAAAAAACAAAAAGTGGTCAGTATCCCCGCCTGTCACGCGGGAGACCGGGGTTCGATTCCCCGTCGGGGAGTATATATATTTTATATATATTTTTTATTTTTATCCTAACCGATGTATATAACAATTCACACCAAATATGTTGTTAATACGTTTTTGTTTTATCCCATCATTTTGTTATTTTATTTTATCATTATAATTTATAAGTTACTATATATTATGTTAGTGTTCCAACTTTTATTATTTCATATCTAGTTATATAAGTATTTAATAGATATACATACAACTGCTTACCAGTAAATAACCAAAGAATATATTATAGTATATTAAGTTAATATAAATAGCGATATAGAATAGCATTGTAAATAAAGAAAGTTAATTTTAAGCACATCATTAGTATAAGTTTAGTAAGTAAGTACTAAATTTAAATGTTTTTTATTTTCACAAACATAAGACTGAATATGCAGCTCCTGTGCTACGCTGTATATATTTTGTATCCATTAGTTAGGTAAAACTATCTAGTATATAAGTGTAATATAGTAGCAATAAGTGCAATTGAAATCACATTGTGAGACCGTGCGTGCTCCGAAAACGGAGCCTTTAGTCTAGTAATTGCTAAATTGTTTTTCGTTATACTTTTGTGCGTTTAAGTTTGTTGTACCTACCTGTAAATATTATGTTTTTTGTTTGGCACAATGAACGTTTGGTAAACGAAAGCTAAACAAAAAAAAAAATTTTTTTTTTCCCCCCTCCCTCCATGATTTTAAGACTGAATGTACAGCCTTTGTGCTAACCTGTATATATATTAATAACCATAATTTAGATAAGATTATCTCATAAGAGAAACATGTAGGTAAACATGTAATAAGTGCGAAATACGAACTATACTTTAGACCGCGCGTGCTCCGAATACGGAGCCTTTAGTCTTAGAACCATATATTTTACCTTGTTATACTTTTTGTGTATTTATGGCACAATAAACGCCCTGTTACAAATAAAAAAAAAGTGGTCAGTATCCCCGCCTGTCACGCGGGAGACCAGGGTTCGATTCCCCGTGAGAGAGGGCGCTATGATCGTGGCAACCACACCCGTGCTTCTCGATACCGATATTAAGTACCCAAACCAACTTGTATATCATCCGCATATGATTTAAAAGTTATCGGAGTGGAGTATTAGTATCAAGACGCTAGTAGTCATAATAAGAGCCCTGCTCCTGTCTTACGTTATTACTGTGTAACAACGCTGGTTATCTTGCCCCCAACTACAAAGGTTAGGACTGCCATCTTGACTCGCTCACGGTGGCGCATGCGCCTCCCGTGCGCGCGGAGAGATCCTTCCACGCGCATGCGCGCCCCTGCCTACACCGTTACCGCTTCACCATGGATACTACGGAAGAGGGACATGCCCCAGAATTATCCGGCCATTCCCAGATGGACTATCCTATTGAACAAAATCGCCTTGATTCCGAGAAGAAAAATGTGCCCCCTACGCAAGCAAATATAAGATTTAAACTACGTCCATCCCAACATCCTCGCCAAATTTGATCTAAACCTAGTACTTTAGAGAAACTTTTTAGATCTGCACTTAAGGAATGCAACAAGTTACCATCCCCAATCGCCCCTAATCTAACTAGCAAGAAGAGAGCGTTAGAGCGGTCATCCGAAAACTTACTGTATCCCAACCAACATACATCTACAGAATGGTCTCTCCCTAAAAAGACTTTCAGGACGCTGCCGACCACCACCCACTGGGACCCGAAACCCTTTTTCACCGGTAACAAATTCTCCCCGCTAACCAGCACAATCCAAGACGATACCAGCACTACCCTAATTGTAGAAAACGACACCACTCCCACAGTCTCAACCGAGAACAGCCCCAAGAGCAATAAACCTCTGAGCAACAGTAAGCCTCCCCCTATATTTGTCTCCAATATTAATATCTCTGAACTCATCAACATCCTCAAACTTTCGTTGCCTCTAGCTGACCAATTCTCTGTGAAACAATACCAGCAAGCCGAGCACTCAATATACTGTTCTAACATGGAAGCGTTCAATCGAGCTAAAGACCATCTCACGAAGAATAATATAAAATATTTCACATACACGCCCAAACAACTTAAACCCATAAACCTCATACTCAAAGGCATTAACGGCTACTTTTCAGAAGCTGATCTCCTTAAAGAAATAACAGAGCTGAATTTACCACAAGTCAACATCCAAAAAATATCAAAAATATATCTTAATAAACACAATCAGAATCTCTACAGCTTCCTAATACAGCTAACAAACGGCAGTTCCACTGTTGAAGTAACCAAAACTAAATCCCTCTTACACCAAGTGATAAAATGGGAATCCTTTAAAAAAAAGGAGATACACCAGTGTAAAAAATGCCAAAGACTCGGTCATACCAGCCTCAACTGCAATCTGGGTTACAGATGCGTCAAATGCAAAGAGTCCCACGGCCCAGGTGAGTGCAAAGTTCCAGTTAATTCGGACCGCTCCGCAATTTACTGCGTTAACTGTGATGCCTTTGGACACCCTGCCTCATACCGTGGATACCCCTTCTACCAATTCGCTTTAGACCTCAAATCCAAATCTGATCAAAATAAACAGCATATCAGAGAATCCAAAATGTAAAAAATTCAGAAATATGTTAATCAACAAACACCATATAATAAAAACTTCCCAGCTCCATTTCGCACCAACAGTGCAGCCATAAAAGCACCTCCTCCACTTGTTAACGCATGGTTCTCCAATACCAACCACAGCCAACACCTATTCCCCAAAGGAAACCTTGATCATAACACAAACAGCTATGCCTGTCCTAGCGCAAACTCTACAAATACTATGGAGCAAATCAAACAGCTGATCGCCGATACAATTAGTTCCCAATTAGCACCTTTAATCCAAGCAGTCAACGTCAACGCTACCAAGATTAATAAACTATACGAAGCCTTTGACCTTCAAGATGTATAATACACCCCTATGCACCCGCACAATATCCGAAGTCAAAATCACTGCAATTAATGTAAATTCTCTTGTTTCCCTAAACAAGAGATACGACTTACACCAATTCGTAAATAACAACGATATCGACATCGCTCTAATATCGGAAAGTAAGCTCTCGGACAGATACAAACTGCAATTCTCTACCTACAACTTTATCAGAAATGACAGACATAATACACACCCCCTCAGATAGAAATAATCAAGTTTTAGAATACACAATAATTAAAATAGATCAAAAACATAACCAACATCTGTACATAATTGCAATATACGCCAACAACAAAGATAAATCTATATACATCAAAGAATTAAACCACCTATTCGAGAAACTCAAGTTACACCTACCAAACCACCACTACGTTATAGCAGGAGACCTGAATTCCAGACACGTCGCCTGGGGCGATAGAACCACAAATAAAAAGGGAGCAATGCTTAAAAATTGGGAATCCACAGCAGCACTTTTGTACAGAACCAAAATAATACCGCCAGATGGGCCAACATACCCTAGTGCCAACACATATTTGGACTTATGCATAATAGACGAAAGGATTAGCCTCACCGACCTTAATAATAACAAAATAACAACGGCACACTACAATAGCGACCACCGTGCCCTGATTCTAACAGCAAATCTGACCAACACTCTAGAAGCAACCAACCCGGGAGATACTTACAGATACATATATAAAAAAACTAAATGGAAACAATTTACGAAAAAGCTATACAGGAATTACAACCAGGACGTACCACACTCGCGAAATCTATCCATAGAAGAAATTGAAGCCTACCTCTCAGAAATAGAAACAACAATTAAGGACACCGTTGCCCAGGTAGTACCGAAACACAAACCCAATGATAATATTCTTAACTATACCAATACAAAAATTAAAAAACTTCATAAATACAAATCCTTCGTTCTAACCGCTTTACATAGACTCTACAAACACAACATGAACCATACATATTATAACAACATAGCTTTCCTCAAAGATCTAATAGCAACTATTAATTACTCCCTAAAATTAGAATATGCAAAATCATACGCTAATTATTGGAACTCGCTAATTAAATGAATAGACTATAAAAAATCTGAAACCTTCTTCCCTAAGATAAACAGGTTCTTCAGACCCAAGTCCCAATTAAAAATTGACCATATCACCATTCATAAGGATGATGAATTCGTCATCAATAGAAGCAACTGCTCCAAACTCGACTTCATTCTCCATAATGATAAATGTATCATTCAGAACCCAACGGATATCCTGAACGTAATAGGCGCGTACTATGAAAAAATTAACTCCCCGAGATACACAAACACTTCCAAAACTTTAAAAACAGTTGTAGATAACGAATCCTCCAGGCTCATAAACACATTCATTAACAACTCCTCTAATGGAACAACTATAACTACGTTCTCAGAATCCAACTCGGCAATATTCCCTAATAACCAAGAAAACTCTCTCTTTTGCACCCCTTTATCTACTAGCTACATTCTCAAATATTTTCCGAACAAATCCTCTTCGGGCCTAGATGGTATACCCCCAATAGTTCTGAAGCACCTGCCCAAAAACATCATCACAGCGTATGCCATTCTTTTCAATAATTGCATCAACCATAAGTACTTCCCGGAAAGCTGGAAGACCGCAAAGGTCCTCCCAGTATTAAAGAAGGGAAAACCCCAGATGAAACCGCCAGCTACAGACCCATTAGCCTCACCCCCGCAATAAATAAAGTTTACGAAGCTATAATCTACAATTCCATAATACATCACACCACTCTCAAGAAAATTATCCCTGATACCCAATTCGGATTCAAACACAGACACTCCACTATCCACGCAATCCACAAAATTACAAGCGACATTTCTACACACATCCATAACAACAAAGTAGTAGGAACCTGTCTCATTGACATCGAGAAGGCTTTTGATTCTGTCTGGATAAACGGACTCATATACACTCTTAACGTACTGAACTTCCCCACTGAACTCGCTGAACTAATATGGAGAATGGTCACCAATAGACATTTTATAACGTGGAACGGAACGCAGCTCTCGAATACAACCTTCTCAATCAAGGAAGGTCTTACGCAAGGGACAGTCACCGCCCCATTTTATTCAATATTTTCACCCACAACGTAACTAACTTATTCCAACTAAACACCAATAATCTCACCCATTCTGCAGCTTACGCTGACGATCTCATTATCTTAGTTGCAGACACTCACCCAAATATAGTACAAGATAAACTCGAAATTCTAGAAAATAAAATAAACCAACATTATGTAGATTGGAATTTGAAGATAAACCCTTCCAAATGTGAAACCATTTTATTCCACAAACCCCTTAGATTCATAAGCAGTTCCAAAAGATTCCATATTAGCAACTTTCGTATCGCAATATCTAATGGTAACAATAATCATTTAATTCAACATAAAAAACCGGTAAAATACTTAGGGGTACACCTAGACTACCTCCTGCGACTCAACATCCACATCACTACACAACTACAGAAAGCGACGAATACATTTAGAAAATTATTTAAATAAAAATAAATTTTTTAAAATACCACGTTTTTAAAACGGTCTAAAAAGTATAAAATAATAATAAATAAATAAAAATAAAATGGACTAAAAAGTATAAAATAATTTTTAAAAAACGGACTAAAAAGTATAAAATAATTTGAAAATAAAAACAAAAATTTGAAATTGTGAATTCTGAATAGCTGTGAAAATAATTGTAAGATTTAAAACGAAAAAAGTGGGGCGCAGGATAATAGTAAGAAGTGTAGGGAGTATCAGCCGTTGAGAAAACTCACACAACTTCTCATATCATTTGTGGAGCAATAAAATTTTTAGTGATTTAGGTGAACTATTCATGCATCAATTATCTATTGCATGCGCCCCACGTTTTTCGTTTTAAATCTTACAAGTATTTTCACAGCTATTCAAAATTCACAATTTCAAATTTTTGTTTTTATTTTCAAATTATTTTATACTTTTTAGTCCGTTTTTTAAAAATTATTTTATACTTTAGTTAGTTAATTAGTCCATTTTATTTTTTTTTATTTATTATTATTTTATACTTCTTAGACCGTTTTAAAAACGTGGTATTTTAAAAAATTTATTTTTATTTAAATAATTATTTTCTGCTTTTTAATCTTGTGTGTGAAATTATTCAAGAAAATATTTAACGCAAAATATGCAATGACATACCTGGTGATTTGGCGGCTTCCCTGTGAAAATCATTATTAACGAACTGCTCCTTTTTTTTGTAGACATTATTTCTGATACTTTCAAATACAGATTTTTGTCAATTTCTAATCTCGTACACGATATTATTATTACCTATATCATACATGCGCCCCAACGTCAAAAGGCTTCCTCTCCTACTTCTTGCACGTATATTTCAATCGATTTTAAACATTTTGATGAAATTATAACAGATGATGTACTACCGATCGTCTATCATATACTGAGCTCCGTCGGGGCGAAGTGGGTTCGTGGAGTGGGGACGAGTGCGTGCGCATAGTAAAGTAGAGAGCGTTGTCGCGCGGAGTGGCGATCGCTGAACGCGATGACCGCGGTGTAACGGTAATAACAGCAAAAATATTTCATTGTTAATTCTCTTAAACGGATAGACTTTTTAAAATTTTTTTTTTGAATACTGCATTGTCATCTAGTTCTGAGCTACGTTTCCAATTTCAAGTCTCTAGCTCATCGGGAAGTTAGTTTAAAATCAGTTGCCATATTTGTACAAAACAAACATACAAGAAAGCGAGCTAATAAAAACGTGGTAAAATACAGCAGACTCTTCTACCACAAAACCTTGCCTCACAAAGCAAAAATAATTTGCTACCTTTTACTAGTTCGCCCCGTAATAACATATGCCGCACCAATCTGGTGGAATACGAACGCCTCTGTCATGGAAAAAATCCGTAAATTTGAGAGAAATTGCCTTCGAGCGGCGCTACATGTTTACAGGAATACTCATAACAACCATTTTATAAATAACAAAACTCTGTACAATCTAGCTGACATAGACAACCACATGCTCAAATTAACTCGTGACTATTTCGCTCACTGAGAACAAACTTCTTACGGCCCTAATTAACACTACCCCTTCCGATATTGACGCCTGTGCATTATCTGGATACATCACCCCACAAGCATTTTTACATTTTGATAAAATGGGACTAATCCAAGATGGCATGAACCGTCCAATAATCTACCACGCAGCCCGAAACAGAGCAGACAAATCAATTAAGTTTAATCACTCTACAAACCCCCCAAACATTAAATATTCCACAACGTTACCAGACAGAGACCATTTCGACTTCCACCATCTAGAGGAAAAATACTGGTGGTTGATTGAAGATGCCAAGTTCATCGATGAACTCAGGAGAAGAAAGAGAGTTAAAGATTATAGTAGAAATCCTAACCAAAGGAATACTGTAGCCTGAGAGGCAAACAATTTAACCATAAGTTTCCTCTTTTCCAGCTCCCATCCCACCGTTAGAATTGGTACAATATAAATAACGTTAGAATAATCTCTGCTAGTCACTCCCCCTTAGATTAAGATTTACCATATCTCTCACCATACATTCACACACGCCCACTCACACGCATAAACGTCCTGTTACAAAAAAAGAAGTGGTCAGTATCCCCGCCTGTCACGCGGGAGACCGGGGTTCGATTCCCCACCGGAAATAATATTATTTTTGTATTTTATGTCACATAAGTTTGGTAAACGAAAATTAAACAAAAGAAAAGTTTTTTCTACCCCCCTCCCTCCATGATTTTAAGACTGAATGTACAGCCTTTGTGCTAACCTGTATATATATTTAATAACCATAATTTAGATAAGACTATCTCATAAGAGAAACATGTAGTAGCAATAAGTGCAAAATACGAACTATACAAATGTTTAGACCGCGCGTGCTCCGAATACGGAGCCTTTAGTCTTAGAACCATATATTTTACCTTGTTATACTTTTTGTGCGTTTATGTTTATTGTACCTGTGTATATATTGTATTTATGGCACAATAAACGCTCTGTTACAAAAGTGGTTAGTATCCCCGCCTATCACGCGGGAGACCGGGGTTCGATTCCCCGTTGGGGAGAATGTTATTTTTTTATTTTTAGTAATAAATATATTTGTACTCCTCCCCTCCCACTTGCGACTGACGAATATAGGACCTCGCCTTCCCTATACTCGACCACAAAGACAGTACCAATACGTACAATTTTGTTCATTAGCAACATATTTTAGCAATAAGTGCAATATCTACATGACCGACCAGATTACGCGTACTCGATCTTCGAGTCTTTAGTCTTAAATTTCTATTATAAGTCATATTCTCCTTTTGTACATTTAAGGAATTACTTGTTTTTTGTTCTTGTTATGTTTCTTGTTCTTGTTATGTATATATTTGTATATTATTTTTGGCTGAATAAACGTATGTTACAAAAAAAGAAAAGAGGTCTCCGTCTGCGGAACCGCTGAATACTTTTTGGACCAGGTTCGAATACCGTCTGTCAATTTTTTTTTTGTTCATCAAATGTCTTTCGTTTTATAACCATCTAATTGTTAATAGAACATTGTAAAAACATTTTTCAAACTATTTTAAAATAATTTTTCGAAAAATATTTTTGGAGTACTTTAATAATAGTGAATGTATTAGTGTGTCATTTCCCCTTTTGAGTGGCCTGTTAATTGTGGGATCAAAATTTTTGTAATACGAAACATATACATGAAGGTGGAGAATACTTATTTTTAATAATTGTTGATGGATTGGTGTACGATGGAATCATGTCTGGCATTTTCAATATTCGTCACTATCTTCGTCAATTATTGGTGTTATTGTTTGTTATTAAAAATCGCAGTGAGTATATCTGTTGGCCGTACTATGTCTGTGGTGAATTGAACATGAGATAAGTAATAAATAATGGCAGCTACATGTGAGCAACAACCAAGGCAGTAGTGCGATTACCAATATATTACGAAAAATTATTTTAAAATATTTTAAAAATAGTTTAAAAAATGTTTTTACAATGTTCTAATAACAATTAGATGGTTATAAAACGAAAGACATTTGATGAACAAAAAAAAAATTGTCTTGGACGGGATTCAAACCTGGTCCAAAAAGTATCCAGCGGTTCCGCAGATGGAGACCACAGCCGCTGCACCAACCGACGCCGTTGAAGTTAAGTTCGTAACATTGGAATATACTGTGCTCAGTATAATTTTCGTTTTTTATATTACGCAAGTATTTTTTCTAATTTTAATTTCAAAAATGTCACAAATGTGTTGTTAAAAGTTTCATAACAGGATAATAAAAAATAAAAATGTTTTACAATTTATCTGTTTCAGCGATCGATACTTTTGAAGTTTGCCGACTACTCGATCTAGTCTCTCTTTCATTTCATTCGTCTTCCTTGCGCCCGATACTTATTATCACTAATTAAACATGCAAATATGATTCCAACTATATCGTGTTTGGTATCATTTTTATCAGATAAATGTCATGAATGTGTTGTTAAAAGTTACAAGAAAAAATAATAAAAAACGTTATTGGTTCACCTATATGCCTATTCCGTATTATATTACAATTTCTCAGCCGAGTCGACTTTCTAGGCCGCTGAAGGGGTATATCCCGCAGTAGGAGGGATATTGTTTTCGCACCTAGCACAAGTCGCTTTGTTGCACTCTTCGCGACAGTATTGTATAATGTCAAATTGTTCAATGTGACATTGTAAAGGTTGCTCGCATGCTCTAAAAAATTCATACATAGTCGGTTGTCTCGCATATATTATAAACAAAAAGGTAACGACAAAAGACGAAAGCTTAAGAAGCGTTGACAACAGGTTACGAGAAATCATTCGGTGTATTGATATCGAACAAACAGGCGAGTGATCTCTGCGATTATAAAGCCCATAATTCTATCTTTATAGCGAGTTTTAATTTTGATTATCTGAACCTTTAATAAAAATTCAAACATGCCCTTCGTAATATTAAGTGATAGACAGGAATTTCATTTTTTCGTTTGACACCTCGTTTTCAAAAACATCGAGTTTGAAGATCCGAATAGAATTGGTTGGTCGTGATCAAATAAGTTAGACGGTTCGTATCTAATAGCACGCGTATACGCTGCATTTTTAAACAAAATTTCCTCGAAAACAAAGCTGTGAATGGAAAAATTTTATTCTAAATTCTTTTCTTATTTATTCACAAGAAATCACCTTGTGCTCGCTTGTATAGGTTATTCGGCTGCCCCCTGTATAACCTGTACATAGGATATAGGTTAGCATCCCCACCACCGACGACGGGTACAGGCGCTTCAATCCGAACCATCGTCCACAACCCATGTACCTGACCGCTAAAGAAGTGCCCCGAGGGCCGACGAAAAATCACCAGAGGTGGCAGTATCCAGGGGAATATGTCAGAGAAATAGAAATGGGGGAATAGCGTCGTAGAAGAGGAAGGGTAGAGTGGGAGACAAGTCTTAATGGCGTGCTAAGGACCTCGTACCAGTGACTGAAACGGTTCCGAAAATAACTGTTTCAAACTGTTATATATTGATTTTGATTGAAACAGTTATGAAGAACCGAAATGATGTTATAACTGTTACGAGAATATCGAATATTTCTGGCTTATATCGGTTACGGTTACGGTTCTGGAGAACCGATATTATTTCGGTTCTGTAACTGTTATTTTTCGGTTCTGTCATTCTGTATTGTGTTCGGCCTTATATATTTATTATTTAAGTAGGTATTTTTTTTATTTTTAGTTTAAACAATTTTTAAATAAATAAATTTTTACAATTTGTTTCTATATTCATTATTTGAATTATTATTTCAATAATAACTTATTCTTTAAATGATTGTTTCAATAAATCAATTTTTTTGGACTTCCTTTTCTGGTTGTGTGCGAGGATGACATGTGTAGAAAGCGGAGTGTTGTTTTGTGAAAGAGAGTGGAGAGCAAAAGGTGTGAGTTGAGAGAAAGCGGTGGAGATGGGTGCGAGTGGCCCAAGGGCAGGCGAGAGATATAGGGAAAGGGCAGGAAGGAGGGTAGGGAGTGATAGAGAGGTGATAGGTGAGCGGAGCCTATAGGTTAGGACGGCGAGGCAATAGTGTTTAGTAAGCGGAAAGAGAGAGAAGGAGCGGTAGGTGGCGCGGCCTAGTGGGGGACAGAGGCAGGTGTGAAGGCGGGAATTTTGAAAGAGGAGTAGGTGAGAGAAGAGACGGTAGAGAAAGAAAGAGGAGCTGTGGAGGGGTGAGTGGCAGAGGGGAAGACGGCAAGGGAGAGGGAAGGGAAGATGGGAAGGTAGAGAAGGGACGGGTGGGGAGCCGTGGAATGCGGTAAAACTAAGAAGAGAAGGACTGAGTGGAGGAAGAAGTCTGGAGAGCCTGTGGAAGAAAAGAGAAAGAGAGGAGGGGGTCAAGAAGGGGAGGATGAAGGGGTAATATTTAAGAAAAGTGCTTTGACTAAATGGTTGCCGAAAGAGAATAAGAAGAAGGAGGGAAGGGCAGATAGTGGAATGGGGGAAATGATTAAAGAATTGGTGGAAGAGATAAAAAGGATAAGGAGGAGGCGAGGGAAGAAAGGGAGGACAGAAGGAGGATGATAGAAGAGATGAGGCAAGAAAGATAAGACAGGAGGAGGATGATGGAAGAGTGGAGGAGGGAGAAGGAGAAGTGGGAGGAGGAGAGAAGGGAGGAAAAGGCAAAGGCGGAAAAGATAGAGAAAATGATGGAAAATTTGGTAGACAAAATGGAAAAGACAGAAGGAAGGGTGACGGAGATGGAGAGAAGGGAAAAAGAGGAGAGGGGCGAAGGTGTGGAGGGAGGGGAAGGAACAGCAGAGTTGAGGTGGAGGATAAGGAGAATAGAGACAGGACAGGACAGGAAAGAAAGAGAGGAGAGGAGGAACAATGTGATAATAAGAGGGATACAGACAGAGGGGAAGGAGGTAAGGGAGGAGGTGAGAAGAGTGTTGGAGAGGATGGGATTAAAAGAAGAAAGGATAAAAGAGATGAGAAAGATTGAGAGGGTATGAGGAGATGGAAGGAGGATCGTACTGGTGCGCATGGTAAGTTGAGAGAGCAAAAGAAAATTTATGGTGGAGAGGAAGAAGCTTAAGGGAGGAAAGGAATCGCTGGACGATGATTTAACAGGAAGGCTAGGTGGAAAATTGCAAGGGAAGCGGAGAAGGACAGAGAGAAGGGAAAAAATGTGCAGGTGGGGTACATGAAAATGTGGGTTAATCGAAAAATGAGGAGATGGAATGAAATAGAGGAGAGGTGGGTGGAGGTGCAGGGAAACGAGTAAGGGAGAGGCTAGAAGGAGGAGGGGAAAAGGAGAGAGTAAGTAAGGGTGGGGATGCAGTCAAAATTACATTTTGGAATGTGGCGGGGCTGAGAAGGATTTAGAAGTGAGAGGAATAGAGGTTGAAGGGACGGAGGGGGTGATGGCAGTGAAAATAAGAGTAAGGACAGAAGACTGGCGGGTTGTAGGAGTGTACGTAAATGGGGACCTGCAAAGGAAGTTGGAGGAGCTGGAGGAATGGATTGAGGGGAAAGAGAAAGGTGTAAGGGTTATTGTAGGGGGGGGATTTTAATGTAAGGACGGCATGGGAAGGGGGAGAAGTAGGTGAGGAGGAAGAGGAGGGGGGTGACGGGAGCAGGAGGTCCAAGGACGGGATAGTGGGTGCTGAAGGAAGGAAATTTTGTGGGTTTCTGGGAGAGGGAGGATGGGGAATTTTGAATGGGAATGTAAAAGGGGATGAGGAAGTCGAATGGACGTATGTAGGAGCGAGAGGGAAATCGGTGATTGACTACATACTGGGTAATTCTGAGACAAGGGATGGAGTGGAGAAAAAGCGGGTTGGGGAGAGGGTGGACTCGGATCACCTACCACTGACGGTGTGAACTAATGGAGGAAGGGGAGTGTACAGAGGGAGAGGGGTTGGAGGGAACAGGAAGGAAGTGGGGTGCTGGTCGGAGGCAAAAACAAAGGAATTCAGAGAAAGATTTGGAAGGATAAGAGGGGGTGAGGAGAGTGTGGAGGAGGATTGGAGATTGAAGGAAAGAATACACAAGGTGTTAGAAGAGACAAGGGGAAGGGAAAAGGAAGGGAGGAGGCAAGGTTGGTGGGACGAGGAATGCAGAGTGGAAAAGAGAAAGGTAAGGGAGGAATTGAGGAGGTGGAAAAGGGAAGGAGGAGAGGGTACAGAGTATAAGGAAAAGAGGAGGATATACAGGGTTTTGTGTGAAGAGAAGAAAAAAAAAGGGAGAGAAAGGTGGGAAAAGGAGGTGGGGGGGGGGGGGTGAGAACAGAAAGTCAGGTATGGAAATTAATAAACAGGGAAAGGGGAAAGGGAACGAGAGTGGATGAGAGAATTAGAAGGGAAGAATGGGACAGACACTTCAAGGAGTTATTGGGGGGAGTGGAGTGGAGGGTAAGAATGGGAGAGGGAGGAGGATGGGAAGAAGATGGAGAGGGGAGAGGTGCGCAGGGTGGTAGGGGGCCTGAAAGAAGGGAAAGCAGCCGGGGGGACGGGATCCCAAATGAAGTGTGGAGCATGGAGGGTTGGAAGTAAAGGAATGGTTATGGAGGGTGTGTGATAGAGTGTGGCGAGGGGAAGGTTGGCAGGAGGACTGGGTGGAGGGGGCAGTTGTGCCCATAGCCAAGAAAGGAGAGAGTAGGTAGGTGGAGGACTACAGGGGAGTAACGTTGACACAGACGGCATACAAAGTGTATGCAGCAGTGTTGGCGGAGAGGGTGAGAGAGAAGGTAGAAAGAAAGGGAATGTTACCGGCAAGTCAGACGGGATTTAGGAAGGGATTGAGTTGTGTAGACAATATCTATGTTCTGAATTATTTGATTAATAGGCGGGTGTTAAGACAGGAGACAAGGATGGTGATATTGTTTATAGATCTAAAGGCAGCGTTTGACTCGGTGGATAGAGAAATGCTGATAAGAGCGTTAAGAAAAAAGGGGTTGAAGAAAGGATTACTGGCGAGATGTGAGGAGGTGCTACGAGAGACTAGGAGCAAGGTGAGAGTGGCGGAAGAGGAGGGGGAAAGTTTCTGGACTGCAAGGGGGTGAGGCAGGGCTGCCCGCTTAGCCCATTGTTATTCACCTTACTGTTAGCGGATATGGATGAGGTGCTAGAGAGGGGTGAGTGGGGAGCAGTAAAGGTAGGAGGAAGGAAAATTTTCACACTGGCATATGCGGATGACGTACGATGTTAGCGGAGGACGAGGAGAGCATGAAAGGAATGATTGGGGTATTGGATCGGTTTCTAGAGGAAAAGAGGTTGCAATTAAACGTGGAGAAATCGAAGATTATCAGGTACAGGATAGGAGGAGGGAGGTGGAAGAAGGTGGCATGGAGATGGAAGGGTAAGGAAATAGAGGAGGTGAGGGAATACACGTATTTGGGATATCAGGTCAGTAGGGATGGGGGTCAGGAAGCGCATGTGCAGGCAAGGCTAAAGAAACGGGCGGCAATAATGGGGCAAGTGTGGGGGATAGGAAAGAGGAAATTCGGGAAAGACTGGGGTAGAAGGATTTGGTTATTTGACAAGCTGGTGTGGTCGGTGGTCAATTATGGAGTGGAAATATGGGGGTGGAACGAGAGGAAAAGCGTGGAAAGGTTGCAGGAGAGATATTTAAAGTGAGTGTTAGGGTTGGAGAGATGTACGCCAGGATACATGGTAAGGGAGGAGTGTCAGAAGGAGCTGTTGAGGGGGAGGGCAGGGGTGAGGGCGTGGGGGTATGAAAAGAAGCTGGGAGGGGACAAAGGGGGTGAGTTGGCACGACTATGTTGGGATGATATGAGGAGGAAGGCTAGGAGGGGGGAAATAGGGGTAGGATGGTAGAAGGAGAGAGGGGACTGGTTAGAGGGAATGGGGTGGACAGAGGGGAAGGTAGATGAAATGTTAGAGGAGGGAGGGATGGGGAGAGAGGAGGAGATGGTAAAAAAGGAGAAGAAAAGGCAGGAGCAAGAGAGGTGGGAAAGGATAAGGGAATCAAGGTATAATAGGTGGTACGGTATGGTGAAGGGGGAGGGGTTGCCGGGTTATTTAAAGGAAGAGTGGGGGGAAAGCAGATGGCAGAGGGTGGCCAGGTTTAGATTAGGAAATGGGATGAGAGGTGGAAAGTACTGGCTGGTTGAGGAAGAAAGAACATGCAGAGTGTGTGGCTGGGAGAACGAATCTTGGGAGCATGTCTGGGAAGTGTGTTTGAGGGCGGATGAGGAGAGGGGATGGCAGGAGATGGTGGGGGAAGTGTTAGATGAGGAGGGGAGAGGAGAAAATGAGGCTAGAAGGCACGTGATGTGTGATGAGAGACCCGTTAGGGGGGGGGGTCCACGGGTAGGAAAGGGTACGCAGTCGCTTGTAAAATAGATTTTAAGGAATACTTTCGTATTTAGATGCTTCTCTCTCTCTAATTAGTTTTAGTTCTAGTTAGAGGTAGATTTAAGTTAGGCTTATAAGGTAGAGTAAGTTAGATTAAGATAGTTAGTAAGATTAGGGTAAGAAAGAAGGGAAGGCGGAGAAAGAAGATCAGGAGATGTAAATGGAATTGTAACCCCGAGGGGAACAATAAAACTTTATATAAATAAATTTTTATAATTTGTTTCTATGTTCATTATTTGAATTATTATTTCAATCATTTATTGTTAAAACAATTGTTTAGATAAATAAATTTTCATAATTTGTTTCTATATTCATTATTTGAATTATTATTTCGATAATTTATTGTCATAATAATTTTTTAAATAAATACATTTTTATAATTTGTTTCTATATTCACTATTTGAATTATTATTTCAATACTAATTTATTGTTAAAATGATTGTTTAAATAAATCAATTTTTATAAGTTGTTTCTATATTCATTATTTTAATTATTATTTCAATAATTTATTGTTAAAATGATTGTTTAAATAAATACATTTTTATAAATGTGTTTGTTTATAAATCCATAGAAATGTGTTTCCATATTCATTATGTAAATACGTGTACATTCTTTAAACAATTATTTAAATGAATAAATTTTTGTAATTCTTATATTTCACAAGCGTTGCCGGTCCGTCGCGGCCATCTTTGAAAATATCTCGGTAACTGGAGGCAAATGTCGGTATATTTATAGAGAATAGTTATTCAAAATGTTGATTTCTGCAACGTATTAAAAAATCGTTGAAATCGGTGAAATGGTGGGGATATCGATAATTACCGAAGAAACAAAATTGATATGAATGAATATTGGGAAAAGGAAATTGAAAACTATTGTAATGTGTGTGTGTTTTGATTTTCATTTATTTTAACAATAAATTATTTGTTTAAATATCGCGTTAGTTTGAATATCTTGTTCGAATTTCGCGAATATCGCGATCTGTATTCGTTGGTGACCCCTCCAATGTTACTCGTCCGAGAAGTTCGTTAACCCACAATAAATCGAGCAAAAACGGCGTGACTTTCTGGTTACCGGTAAAAGTCAGCAGATAAACACGGTAAGCCGTTGTGCACCGCTCAAATAATGTTCAAACTAAACTCGTTCGCGATGGTACGGTGAGAGAAAGAACAATGCATATATACAGACATTGAACCGAGACAGACAGGCAAGAGAGAGACAGCGCCGCGTGGCGGCTCAGCTGACACTCGCGCGACGTTTGTCTAAGCCTGCCGGTTCTTCGTCACTTGCTATCGAGACGTTCTAGCGGGCGCCTGCTCCCTAGTCCTCCTGGCTGTCACTAACTCTTCGGTCGCGCCGTTAAATTCTTGTTTCAAGTCTTTGACGGCGAGCTATTGCAACGACCGCTCGAAACGAACTGGCCTCGCTTACGAGATCGTTCCGCTCGTTAAAAGAGAGTCGACGAGCATAGCGAGTTTTATCGAGCTCCGGATTTTCGAGGTTTCGATAATTATATGTATTTTTATACATTTTTCACTGCAGTACGACCTTTCGAATCGGGTTGAGCTCGTATACGAGTTCGCTACAGGAAATTCGAACAGCGTTGTACCGGCAATAGTGACACGATCAAGCCACGCCATCCCCCGGGCTTTGATAATATAAACAGTGCACGGTGGCGATAGCTGCTTAGACCTTTCTAACGTGGCTATTGTTTCCCCGCACAGCAAGTGTATTCCGGAGTGATTGACGCGAGTTACGTGTTCGTTCCCCGAATTCACTGCATGCCAATCAAGAAATATTCTTGCAAGGAAACGTGATTACGCTCCCTTACGGCAACCCGTGTTTCACGGAGGACACTCTTTCAGAGAACGTTCTCTGCCATACGCCCTGGCACACGCTTTGACGTCCCAGCGCAGCAGACTGATTGTGATACGGTCAATTCATTATACGCTTTGGCGGAATTGATCGGTCCATCCACAGGTCCTGAATCGTAAGGCTCGGACTAGTCACCCTCCATAGACTGAGAACGTGACGACGAGCTCGGCAGACTCGACCCGCTCAACCGACATAGTTGCACCTGCCATATACACCGTCGCTTGTACGACAGAGATAGTATTCCGAGTGGGGATCGCGACTGGTTGAACAACGCATACGCTATACGCCGTTATTATTATGCGCAGATAATAATTAGTGCGTGTAAGTGGTGAGTTGGTCCACGTCTTCCACCGAGATTGACAGCCGCGTGACGTATTGCGTCACGCTCGTGCTTGAAATCGAGGTAGCCGGAGCACGGGGCAATTCGGCAGGATTATCGAACTTGGAGCCTAACAACCTCCTTGTAAGATTGGCAGCCACCCCTACGCTCGCGCACACGCAGTAGAATCGGTTTAACCGTGACTACGCCAGTGCGAGCGGACGAATTCTCGATCATCGAGATAAGTTATAATGTACAGTCCACTAACTCTGCGCTTTGAGCAGATTGCCTGTATTCCCTCTCCACGATAGCGATTACCGCAGTCAGGAGAATACAGGAAACAGCGTCTCGAACGGGTACGTTACGTATCGTATAGGTGTTTAACATCTTCGTTCGGTACTTTTGATTTTTCAAACGCCAACGTCGATAGACGCCACGGGACGACCCGAGAAAGAGAGAGAGAGAGAGAGACCACGCACGCGGACCGCGTGCCATCCACGGTTTTTGATTCAATAAACGGCCCACCATTAGGTGGGTCACTATCAATATAAAACCGCTGTACAAAATTTACTTTCGCTCGGTCTCAGTTTTCGAGATATTTGCGAAAAACTATCGCTAATAGTGTATTATATTTTCCGTATTCTTCCACGCTCCGTGGCAACGTAAACCTGTTCCGGGGCCGCATCTGTTTATTTTTTGTTTGTAAACACGTTGTGGGGATGAGAAGCGACAATACCACACACACCCACCCAGTGTTTCTAAAAAGAAGGCTCTCACATTATACAATATAAAATCAACTGAGACGAATACAGCATACATGTATTATATTATCGCATTTCATAGTAAAACAAATTGCAAAATCTAACCCTGACCTAACCCAGATCAATACAGCATACATGTATTATATTATCGCATTTGATAGTAAAACAAATTGGTATTGGTTTCAGTTGATTTTATATTGTTTAATGTGAGAACCTTCGTCTCAGAAACACTGGGTGGGTGTGTGGTGTCGTGTGTTGGTTAGGACTAGGTGGCGGGGGGCGGAGAGCACGCAGACGAAATTATGAGTATCTCGAATAGTATCTATATCAAACTGAAAATTTTATTCTGTATTTAAATGGTCTAATGGATACATAGAATTCATTATTTCGAAAAAAGCATCAATGCGTTTATCAAAATTGTACGTTCTTTTAAATAAAAATTCGGCAATATAATTAGTATAATGATAATCACGTATGCCATAGCGAGGAATGCTTGCCCTCAGGTCTCTCCACAATCTTTCAATATTTTGTGTTTGAACTTCAATTTCAGGATCAACAAAATTAGTCGAAACAGAAAATTCAATACAGTACTAGCAATAGTTTTTCGCAAATATCTCGAAAACTGAGACCGAGCACCGGGTAGTTGTAATGACAAAAGTTGTTCAGAATGTTGTCCTCAACAACATATGTCAAGGTCAAGGTCAAAACGTAAGTTTTACCATTTAAACAATTATTGTAACAATAAATTATTGAAATAATAATTCAAATAATGAATATAAAAACAAGTTATCAAAATTTATTTATTTAAACAATTATTTTAACAATAAATTATTGAAATAATAATTCAAATAATGAATATAGAAACAAATGATACAAATTTATTTATATAAAAATTGTTTAAATTATAAATAACAATAAATAACTACTTAAATAATAAATATAGAAGGGCGAACGCCGAACACAATACAGAATAAAATACAGAATAACAGAACCGAAATCGGAACCGAAATCCAGAACCGAAAAGCAACAGTTACAGAAGCGAAATAATATCGGTTCTCCAGAACCGTAACCGTAACCGATATAAGCCAGAACCGATATTCTCGTAACAGTTATAACATCATTTCGGTTCTTCATAACTGTTTCGAGAACCGGAACCGATATCATAACAGTTTTCAATCCTTGCATCGTGCACATCTTGACGCCGGATCTATATAGCTCGTGTATCGGTGGGACTCGCAACTGGTTGAAACCTTCTTCGGTGGACAGCGTTGAACGGTGACGGGACAATAGCTTCGCTACGTATTTCAGAATCGCCAAAGCATGAAAATGTTCAATGCCCAAAGTGTAAAAATATTTTAACATATACAAATATATTCACAAATTTTACGATGCATTGTTCCAATAAATATTAAAGTTGCGGGAAACATGCAACTTTAAAGTTAGCATTTTAATAAGTGGTTTGCTAAAACACACTTGGACATAGTAAAATTTGTCTATTTATTGCTTACTTTGTAATAATTAAACTGCCACGACAAGCTTTGATATGTAGTGAATTAAATATATCTCCGAATACTGCTGTTGATTGGACAAATTTTTGTGGGGAGGTAATATAAATTAATATTTCAATGAAATATTCAGGTATATATTTATATGTATATTTACTTTTATATTTTTGTTTGTTCAATACTTGGTGGTTATTATCCGACTGGCTATTAAGTAAACAAGAGCAACTCGGCGGACCAGGAATTATTGTGGAAATAGATGAGGCGAAAATTGGAAAACGGAAATTTAACAAAGGTCGTTTGTTTAAGATATCGTGTCAGTAAAGATTGTTCAGAGTTGAGTGGGAAAATGACAGACAATTTATTCCACGTTCAACAACGCGTAACAAACAAACAATAAACATGTAACAAATAACAATGAAAGTGAGCTATAACAACAAACAATATGCTGCTACACTGAACAGCGACTTGGACAACGGTTCCAGTAGCTTCGCAATGTTATACGTGTAGGACGATCTGTACTATTTTAACGCTCGAGACTTTCTGCCCATCTGGCCGAGGGTTTGCGTGCGTGTCGAGGAGGACCAAAAAATCTTTATTTAGGAGAAAAGTCCCTGCCCTCAAGGATATGGGAAAGTTTCTCCTAAAAATAGCTACTCGGAAATTCCTCGCTAACGAGGACTCCTTGGTGACAAGGCCAGGGTTCTAGCAATCGTCAACTTTATGACGCAGCCTTCAAACCCGGCCTCCTCCGGCAAGCACGCGAGGAAAGAGAAAATCTCTGCGTCCGAAGATCCTTTCTTTCCCACGCTCAGAGTCCGCTACATTTGTTAAAAAAAAGTTTTTATTCTTCCTATACATAATCGATCGTCTGGAACGTTTAATTAAAAAGTATATCACTCCTGAATCAATTATTTATAGTTACCGTTGGCGTGTATATTCTAATCTCGAAAATGAAAATTATACACATTATAGAGTTAATCATTCAGAAAATTTTGTTAATCCCAACATTAACTTCCACACGCAAAACATAGAAAGATTCCACGGTTTGGTACTCGAGGATATCATTACACTGATTATATTGCGGAATTCTTATTTAAAAGACTTTATACCTTTGTTCAGGATTCAAGCTGTGAAATTCGGTATATTATCTTTACTGGCGACCGCGGTTTCATATAGTTTTTGATGCGTATGTCAACACGCGGCAAGAGCGCGTGTCGCCGTTGCTCGACACCGCGTAGCAACAGTTTTCGCTCTTATTGGCCGAATTTCACAGCTTGAATCCTTCAAATCATGACAAACAAGGATCGTCCGATTCGCGAGCTCCAATCACGGTGCTCCGAATTCGGCGGCCTTTGTTATTTAAGGCACCTGCGCGTGCCTTCTCGCTCTCTTAACGCTCTTAACGCTCTTAACGTTCTTAACGCGCTTAGCGCTCTTCAAGTTATATTTCTCTCGCACTTTTGCAATTTGTTCGCGCTCGTCTTGCTCTGAGTAGATCTCAATATCTCTCGCTCTGAGACTCTCGCGCTCTCGCACAATTCATTCGCAGTATTCTCGCGATCTTCCGCGCCGCGCTACGTGCATTCTGCCTCGCGTCAATATCTCCGTCGTTCGCGTAGAAGATTTCCGTCTCGCGGCGGCACGCGTTTCGTGCCGCTCAAGATTTCCGCTTCGCGATCCGACGGCAGAAGTTTGCACGAGCAAGATTTCCGTTCGTTCCGCCGGCTCGCGACTCTCGTTCGCGTGATCTCTCTCGCGCTCGTGCGCACCTCGCGACGCTCGTTCTCTCTCGCGCTCGCGAGTGATTCGCGCCACGTGCGCCTTGTACTAGTGTGCAAATAAAGTGCAGTGAATTTTAATCTCTCTCTCTCTCTCACTCTCTCAATCTCTCACTAATCCGTTCCCGTGGATTTCCTTGCGCGCTCAAATCTGAGTTGTCCCGGCATCAGGCTGCTCCGACCGTCGGTCGACGCCGAAACAACTTTCGATAAACGTATCGATGTATTTTTTGAAATAATGAGCAGAATGTATCCAATAAACAATTGATACGAGATATTAATATTTTATTTTTGAGTATCGTGCATTAAAAGTTGCAGAATAAACTGTACTCGTAATCTCGATTTATTTAATGCTTTTTTGCAAATATCTCGGAAATTGAGACCGAGCGACGGGTATATGTATAGGAAAAAGTTGTTCAGAATGTTGACCTTGACAACATATTTCAAGAGCAACGCGATCGGAGCGGGTCCCCTTTTCTATATATTTACCAAAACTTGCTATGCTATTCTTTAAAGATATTGAAATGTATACATTTTATTTATGATAAGGAACGTTTAAAATTCTTATAACGTTTCATGTGATTCATTTGATTGAATCGGTACGATACGTGGCGATGATCTCAAACTCGCAATCATGTAATGTGTCCTGTTTGTCATTTACACTACCACTGCCCCACGGCAGGGCCCCCGTCCAATTCGCGTTGCGACATCATTTGCGTCGTATTGGTAGAGAGAAGGTACTTGTCTGACCTGTCTGACGACACTGGCAACCGGGCATGTTCGGAAGTAGGTAACTTTTGCGTTGGTTGCCTGGCAATCGAGTGTGTGCGAGATTTATAGAGCTACATGCGTAAATTAAGTGGGAAAGACATAGGGATTACCTTGCGAACATCGCGTACCGACGGAGGCCGGCTGTCGTAAGAAACATAGTAAGTCTCCAATACTACCTACTTGCGTCAGCTAACTCGGGGTTTGTTGGTCCATACTGTGGGCACCTAAAAATTACATTGGGATAACGTCATTGCTGACGCGATTTTACGAGGAGCGGCGAGCTTATGATTCTTATAGCGAATTTCATTCGCCTTTTGTCTCGGCATGACGACATTTTTCGTGAACCACGCCCGTTCAACCGGCGAATCGAGCGAGATGCCTGTGGTGTACTCTCGAAGAGAAACTCGATAATAGCGATCACAACATCTCGTCGTGCTATATACCGAGTGCCCGTCACTGCCCATCCAGGAGACTTGTAAATCACCGTTGCCGTCCCGTTAATTAAAGCAAGACCTGCTAAACACCGCTCTGAGTTTTCTTTACGCCCACGCTCTCCGTCCCGTCGCAAGAACGTCCCCGCCTCCTTCCACCGCGTGCGTCTCCTGGCAGGCGAGCCTTTTCTGATAGCTCGCGGTCCCAGGGGGCCAAATCTGGTGGAGAAATCGGATTACCGTAGCCTCGCGTGAAGGCGAGGTTCGGCACTTCCTCGGTGCCTTGCGAACAATCGGAAGATCGCATTCGGGCTTCTCACCGTGTGACAATATTGTTACGATGATATGGAATCGCAATGTTCACGAAGTTGCCTTCCCCCTGCGGTATGCTGAACATGTCGCAGAGAAGCCGTTCGATGGATGAAATTGGACAGGAGTTGTTGACAAGAAGAAGGTCGTCAGATCGATCCGAGACGTTTGAAAGAGAGGACGTGCAAAGATCTACAAAAAACCAAAGACTAATAGATATTTAACTATTGTAAATAAACCGTTCCGTGTTTTACGTTCATTAATAAAAATGTGTTCACCGGCGAGGCGGTGCCGAAGCATTCGCAACAATATATTAAATAGTGTGTTGAAAGAGTGCGTGTGTGTATTGTATATTGCATATTGTTGTGTATAATTTTAAAGGCGAGCAAGTGAAATCGCCTTTGTGTAATATTGCGAATCAATGATAGTGAAGATGCCATTCGTTGTTCACAGAATCATCATTTTCTTTCAACAACGAAATATTGTGCGAAACGCTGGAAAGAGATGTCTCTACGTCTACATTTCAGTGAGATCGGTACTTTCCATTGTAAAACCAAGAATATGCAGTACGAAATTGCCATCGCAGAAGGTACATGGTTTGAAAATGTACAATTACCACTGTCAAAAATATACAATATAATGTATAGTTGTTATCATGCAGAAAGTTACGAAAAATACCAAGTAGCACCATCTGTGATTGCTACAATTTTTGTCGAAATATGATTGTCGACGAATATTTCTGCTGGGAAGAATTTCGCAGGAGAATTGGCTAGTCCGGAAAAATTGTTTAAATTGATGAAAGTACATTTCACAACGTGGAAGACAAGTTGACGGACATTGGGTCCTAGGAAAGATTGAAAATGATTCCGAAGATCTTCGAGCGGTTGTGTGTCTAAATAATTTGACGGACACATAAACGTTGTTACCTATTAAAAAGCCTATGTAACTGAGGGTACATAAATCCACACAGATGCATGCAAAGCACACAATGCCCTTTCGAATAACGGGTATATCCATAAAATTGTACATCATAGTGATCCTGAAGGATTGAAGTCACATGGCGTCTGGAGAAAAATGTCTTCGGGTAGAGAAATGTACCAATCTAAATCTATAGAATTGGTTTTCCTATTTGACTAATGCATTTTCGGTAAGTTTCGAAGCTTTTCATCATTATTTTAAAATGTCCGGAGCCTAGTAAGTGATATTGATGTTGGTCTGGTTAGTTGTGTTTTTCGATCGAGCGAGCAACTCTGACGATACTCGCAATAAACAATTTATCACTCTATTGTCACGGCGGCGTGTTTCATGTAAAGTCGCCGTAGTGCAAAACTGCCCTGAGATGTGCAACCCCTAAGGAAATAATAGAAGAGAGGGCTTGTCAAGAAATTGTTAACCGATTGACAGTTGACGAGTTGATGTCGGACAGTTGTCAGAGACGGACACGCGGCGATATTCATTCATAATTGAACATTTGTAAATAAATGGAAATAAAATACCGCAATGAGTGACACACAGGATACGTCCGATAAACGTAATAGTAAAAGAAATTAGTATTGGCCTTGGTTAATTTTTTTTCCACGAGCGACCAACATCGCCAATTCTCACGTTCGTCAATATTAACTGTCTCAGAAATCCCGAGATCTCTATTTTCTATACAGAAAATACGTTTTCCACAAGTTTACCCGTTATATAGGTTGCTTGTTGTCTGCCGCGCTGATAAGTAGAAAAATTTTGCGCTGTGCTGCATATACGCCGCACAATGGGTTGAAAGATTATTAACGATCGAATTTGATGGTAGTAACTCGAACATATGAAAATTCATCAACCAAGTGGATTTTACAGTCCAACTTGTGGCTGAGGAGCATTAAAAACATGTTTCCCAAAAGAAATTTTGTCGACTCGAAAAAAAATTTTTTGTCATCTTACTTTTATACCTTATCGACAGAATTTGGTATAAGGGAATCCACCAGACTTGCAGAGTGCGAAATAAAATATAAAACATCTCCCAGCTGACAGAAATTATACAGGTTTGGATTAGGTTTTTCAGCATAACGATAATAATAATTCATTGCATTTTTTTATTAAACTCCTGTATATACATATTTTCGTTCGGTTCCTAATCGTTGTACTGCATACTACAGTAAATCCTCTATAAACGCATAAAAGCTGTAGCAGATAAACGCAGAAAATATATCCCCTCCACTTTAGTAGTCCGATCTCGGCTCGGGTATATCGGTGTGAACCACTACTAATGCGACGCGGAGAGTCGCAGTCGTCGGCACAATCCAAAGGCCCGTGCGTCATGACAATGTAACACCAATATTTAATTTTTTTTATTATTTCTTATTTTTTTATGAAACTTTCATCGATATATTTGTGGCATTTTTCTGATTAAAAAAAGACCAAATACGATATGATTTGAACTGTGTAAATACTGTTGTAGTATTTAGTGGTTTAAATGACGATGAACGTTTCGGGCGCAAGGAAGGATAGCGTATGGGAAAGAAAGAGACGCGGAGAGTCGCAGTCGCCGGCCCAGTTCAAAGGACCACGCGTGGTCTCGCTTTACACGCGCTGTTCTTCTCTACGTTCGGCTCGGCCTTAGAAGTTGAAAAAATAGCTACCCGTCACAGATAAACACATAACTATCCCTCCGAGGCTTATGCGTTTATAGAGGATTTACTGTACCATAAATATTCACATACGCGATCAATTACAGCGTCATCGGTGACACCACCTCTATCCAAACGAGCGCGCAAAGGCCGCCACAAGGACTGAATATTTTAGGTGCAAGCCTCGCTACCTGGAATAAAATTTGTCAAATGGTTCACAGTTTTATGAACATATCCAAGTCCCTTTAAATGTGAATAGCCTATCCAGCAATCGGTACGAATTTCTGTACTAACAGCAACATGTTTCTGTATTAAAGCAATCAATGTGTTTGCATCTCGTTTATTTTCTGGACACATTTCCAAACGATAACTATCTTTGCCACGCTCAACCATGCCAATTATACAATAATAATTGCTATTTCAGGATACCGAAACTATCGGGATTCCGAGCAATACACGGGAGTCTCAAGATCCCGTCCGATCACGCCCGAACTTTTTCGATCCGACTCGAAGCACGTAAATCCCGAGATTTCGGAGATACACAATACGTTTTAGGCAAGTAAGGACATGTTTGGCAAATGTTCATATCAACAATCTTCATATCTAAATATTTTTCCTGTGTTTGGTTGCGACAAAAAATATACCAGCATACAGATTTGTTAACATATTTCAATACACTGTGACGTTGCAAATTTTGCGACGTCACTTCTCCATTATTTTTTGGCGGCCAAAGCCGAAATTCGAATGGACCGGACTACCCCCTAGTGTAGCAGACCAAAACTCGAGAATTTCGAGAGCACTCCCCGAGGAAATTCCACGTAAATGACCGACCGGCGCGGCGCGGCAGCTAATTTGAATTGCGCGCGCCGAGTACGGACAAGTTTTTGAACGTGCCTCGTGCACCACCAGCCCTCTAATGGTACCTACAGCGCACTATGGTCTGGAAACCCGCTTTTTGTGGCCAAAAGTCAATTTTTCAAGATTAAGATATTGACAAATTTTTTTTGCAACAGAGTAAGAACGCTTCAAAGCTTCCAAATCCAAATTATTATTCATTTCAGATTATTCTGTGCTGAGATATAACGTTTTGAAGACAAATTCTGTAAAACTAAGATTAAACGAAACGCTTAAAATAGTCATCATAGGCTATCAAAATACAAGTTTAAATGATAATTTCATACGTGTTAACAGGCGTATTTTAGGTGTGTAATACAGTTGTTAGCATATTTTCAATTTTTTTGAGGTTTTTGATGTTTTACAAGCAGCATTTTCAATTTAAAAATCTATAACGAATTGCAGAATATGTATTCGGGTGTTTCACGTGTCTCAGATTTTTTTCAGAATTTCTAAACTCCGTTAACTAGGGAAAATAGGCCAAAAACTGATTTTTCAATTCTACCCCATAACTACCCTCCCGATCAAGATATAGGGTTAAAATTTTACACAGTATGGTTTTTTTTGATGCCCTATCGAATGACCCATCGGCGATATCATTCGGCTCAAGGGCAGTTTTGACCATCTTATCCGGCTATACCCTTTGATCCATTCACGGAGAACATAGCAATTTTTACGATCTCAATACTAATTCGAATTCCCAAGTAAATATCATCGGAATTGTATCATATTTGGTATCATTTTCATCAGAAAAATGCCACAAATATGAAGGTGAAAGTACCATAAAAAATTAATGAAAAATGAAGATGTTTTATTATTGGATTAGTAATGGTAGTAGTAGTAGTCTCACACCGATATACCCGACCCGCATAATTACACTCCTCGTCGACCGAGGCCCTCGAACGTTACTGAACTGTGCTCAATTCTACAGGGCATTACAGAGTGTAAGTAGTTATTATTAGACTGCGGATCTTTATGCAAAATAAAAATTGGTTGGGTCAAGTGCAAGAACCAGAAAAACAGAATAAAATTATTTTTTTCTTTATGGATCTTAAAAAAGGAACATAATGTGTCCATATTCCGAGATTGTTTTAATTTCTTTCTTTTTTTAAACTGCATCAACTCGTTTTTGCTATAAATGCATAAAATCCGCAGTCTAGTTATTACTCAGTGCAGTGAGTACATTTCTTTAAATTAAATAAAAAAAATAGTCTTACCAATTTTTTTTTGTTTTAGAACTGGACGTAAATATGAACGTTATAATTCAAAAAAGTGTGGGACTTTCTGCGACTTTCCTAAAAGCGCGAAACAAACGATTTCTTCAGATCCATATTTATTAAGTTTAAGATTTTTTAAACCAAGGAAATTAAAATAATATCCGAATTGTCTTTCAGTTTCTTCAAGAACCAGAGATGATCAATGAAATAATAATTAAAATAAACGATAATTAAAAATAATGTTATCTTATTTATCCTTTCTCCATTAATTTATATTTCCATGTATATATTTTATTTTACATTACAAATCACAAAATATCATAATCTCTACTGTAGAAACAAACTACGTAAAAACAAAATGATGTGATTTTCTTCCGACTGTCGTCCGACGTCGGGTCCACTGTGAGCACATTTTCCAGCGAAATCAGCCGTACGGACACCAACACATGCCTCCGAGGCACTTGGAACGCTCGCGCCTGTCTGCTGAAGTCGGACGTCGGACGCAATGATGCCAGAATCGTGGAATCGAGGAACATGCCCCTCCAGCGACTCGGACGGCTGCCCCCCCCCCCCTCTACCGTACCGTAGCGTCGTCGTCTCCTACTTTGCTTCTACCGCGTCACACACAAGCGTACCTCTACTCTGTCCGTGTGAGCTGCCTGTGGGACTCGATACATTCCTTTGAAATTCACGTTTTACCGAAGTTTCGAACGCATGAGTCGCACTCTGGAGGTAGCGCATTTGACTCCAGGCGCGCAGCGACGCGGCGTACATTTTGCTATAACTGTTCATCTAAAAAAGATATTGTTCAGGATTCAAGCTGTGAAATTCGGTATATTGTCTTCTCTGGCGACCGCGGTTTCATATAGTTTTTGCTGCGTATGTCAACACGCGGCAAGAGCGCGTGTCGCCGTTGCTCGACACCGCGTAGCAACAGTTTTCGCTCTCATTGGCCGAATTTCACAGCTTGAATCCTTCAAATCATGACAAACAAGGATCGTCCGATTCGCGAGCTCCAATCACGGTGCTCCGAATTCGGCGGCCTTTGTTATTTAAGGCACCTGCGCGTGCCTTCTCGCTCTCTTCACGCTCTTCACGGTCTTAACGCTCTTAACGCTCTTTCAGTTCTATTTCTCGCACTTTGCAATTTGTTCGCGCTCGTCTCGCTCTGAGTAGATCTCCATATCTCTCGCTCTGAGACTCTCACGCTCGCGCACCATTTATTCGAAGTCTTCTCGCGATCTTCCGCGCCGCGTTACGTGCATTCTGCCTCGCGTCAAGATCTCCGTCGCTCGCGTAGAAGATGTCCGTCTCGCGGCGGCACGCGTTTCGTGCCGCTCAAGATTTCCGCTCCGCGATCCGACGGCAGAAGTTTGCCCGAGCAAGATCTCCGTACGTTCCGCCGGCTCGCGACTCTCGTTCGCGCGTTCTCTCTCGCGCTCGTGCGCACCTCGCGACTTTCGTTCTCTCTCGCGCTCGCGAGTGTCTCGCGCCACGTGCGTTTTGCATCATTGTGCGTGAGTTTAATAAAGTGCATGTGAATCTGACCATCTCTCTCTCACTCTCTCAACCTCTCATTGATGCGTTCCCGTGGATTTCCTTGCGCGCTCAAATCTGAGTGGTCCCGGCATCAGGCTGCTCCGACCGTCGGTCGACGCCGAAACAGATATCGAAGCGAAATTTGGACTCAAATTTTTTGTAAAAATCGGATTTAACGGTGTATGCTGAAATCTGTTTTGTATTTTTTAAATTACTTGGTTTTGTCGATTTTCAATGTATAACTGCATAGAATGGTCAAAGGTGTCCCCAAACTAAATTCATTTTTAGTCTCACCATGCTCAACGAAAAATTATGAAAAAATTCATGAATATTCTACCTAATAGCATGCATAACCGAGATTTTTTTCAGAATTTATGGTTGAAAATTCGAATTTTAAAAAATTCCTATTTCCAAGTACGTTTTCACGGATTTATATATAACTTTACTTTCAAAGGTATTGAAACATTTGCTTACCTCACTGAATATTAGAGATGGGTGCAATATTTCATTAACGAACCTGGATTGTTCATACACAATTGCTCATCCACATAAAAGACGAGGTACAAAAAGAAAAAGTCTCAAAGGAATTGAATAACAATGAGGCAATTTCCAGAACTTGAATTTATTTCTTTTCTCTATAACAGATTATTTAAAACTTGAAGACACGTATATATTTACCGCAGAAAATGTGAATACTAACAGAATTAAGAGGATTCATAACTAAAAATTTATGAAATAACTATTACTCCGAAATTATTTTTTGTCGTATTGTACCTTAAAATATCTTCTACATATTTAAATATTGGTCTTAAAAGAATTCTACAAAAACACCATTGATTATTACATAGTTAAAAAAAAGGAATTGATCAAATAAAAAAAGGGTAGACTTATGCCGGGGGCGAACCTAGTATAATCATGTCCACAATCGGGCGCCTAATGCGCTGAAACAATCGAACTGTTGGAAAGATGATTAATATTTTCAAATGTTATGTGCAAACGTAGTAGAATACTAATCAAGTCAATTTAATTTTTTAATAATTTTTGTGAAATGTTCAAGGTTTATCAGTATCCAATAGCTTACAGAATAAATGAAATGTAACAATTTACCAACGGCGCACTAAACTGAATAATCTGAAAAAATTTATAAAGGATAACTTATAATAATATATCAGTAAACTGTTAAACAGTATTGAATAAAGAGTAAGCTAAAAGTCACTTCTAAAGTCTGTAAAATGTCTTTTATTCATTTAATATTTAATATTTATTTTTACGAAAAAAATATTTTATAAACATATATTTTACAACATTTTATTTTGTAATTATTTATTTATGTATTTTACATGAATTTTACAACAAAAGAAGTAAACGCACAACCGAAAAACAGGCCTGCTGTATGGCCGCTCTTGACTTCTGGGGACGTTATTGACAGACATGGTGCGACTAGACGTGCGATTTCTTTGAAAAAGTAATTTTTTTATAAAAAATATGTTTACAAAAAAGTACTATTACAAATACCTTTTATAAATACTTTAAATTATATGTAAAATGTCATTACAATATATAATTATGTGATTACCAAACTTGGTGGCAGTTATGCTCCTACGTATATTGAAATATAACGTAAATAAAGTATTTTATATTGCATTTTTATGTCTCTATATTATTTTTCTGAATATGAAAACATTCAATATTACAAAATATACCTACAAAAAGGAAAAGAAGTATCGAAAAAATTGATTTTGATTTTTTTAACACCGATACAGTTTATAAATAATTCTGAAAAAATTAAGGATAATTGTTTCAATAATATCTGACTACTGAAGTTTTATAGAACTGGTATCTCGAAAACTTCAATACGAAATATGCATTTTCTTCGAATGTTTGGAGATTTTCAATTTTTTTTAAACATGCTTGCATAATCTGAAAAATCTGAAAAAAATCTCAGTCATGTGTGTTATTAGGTGGAATATTCATGAATATTTTCGTAATTGTTTATTGAGCACGGTTTGATTAAAAATCAATTTGTCTTGGGGGCCCTCTGAACTATCTTAACCGGCTATACCTTAAAAGTCGACAAAAAAAATTATTTAAAAAATATAAAACATATTTTAGGATAGACCATTAAAGCCGGTTTAAAAAAAAAAAATTAGTCCCAATTTCGGTTTGATAGCTTTTTTAGATTAAAAGCTATAGTAAAATGTGCGCCGTGTCGCACCGAGAATCGAATGCGCCTTGCTGATCAGTTGAAATTGCTGAATTTCCGAGGAACGATCCGTACGTTCGAAATCTACGGCCGACCAGCCACGTGTGCGTAGAGCTAGTGGAAGCAAAGTGGCGGGGGGGGGGGGGGGGGGAGAGGTACGCCTGAATACTGACGTAGAGGGAGCCATGGACGATTCTGGCATCACTGCCTGCCGGTCCTCTGTCACTTGCTTGCGGCACTTGGTAGCGACCACTAGAACGGAACAATTCCCGATTGCAAGCTCGATCCGGTATTTTCGAAGAGAGTCGACAAGTCCGTTCAGGGTATATCAAGCACTAGTATTCACTCAGTCTTGATACCCAGAGTGTATGTTTTCACTTGTTTACGACCATTCGAACCGAGCAGTTCTCGCTTCCGAGCTTGTTTCGGTATATTTGAATAGAGTCGAAAAGGCTATAAGTGTTACAATCATGCACAGGTATTCACTGTGTCTTGTTCACATAAAAAGTGCGTGGTTGCATTAGCTGCTTAGGACTACCTAACGCGGCTATTGTTCCATCGCATGAAACAGTGTACAGTATTTCCTCGACAAAAGTCCACAACACGGATCTGTGCAAGGACGTTTATACGCGAGGGATACCGTTGTTTGAGGTTTACCGAACGTAGAGAAGGGCAGCCGAGCTCGAGAGGCCTCGGTCACCGAGAAACATAACTAATCCAAATTTCCAACTTCTTTATTTTTCATTATTTTTTTATGGGACTTCGATGACCATATTTGTGGCATTTTTCTAATAAAAATCGTACCAAATATGTTATAATTCCGATGATATTTACTTGTGTAGTAGACAATTAATGTTTCGGGCGCGAGGAAGGATAGCGTATGGGAAAGAAAGAGATGCGGAGAGTCGCAGTCGGCGGCACAGTTCAAAGGCTCGCGCGTCCTCACAATGTTTTACCAAGGAATAACTTTTTTATTATTACTTATTTTTTTATGAGACTTTTGCTAATAGATTTGTGACATTGTTCTGATTAAAATTATACCAAACACGATATAATTCGGATCATATACAGATCATTATGTATAGGTCAGGTGTATAACATCTGTGAGGCCACAGTAATGCACTGACGACGCTTTTTCATTTTTAATTAATCTTTTATGAGACTTTTACCATCATATTTGTAATATTTCTCTGATTAAAATTTTTTTGATTATACATACATATCTATTTTTCTAATCGCATTTTTCGGCGTCAGATGCGCATCGGAGAAACATAAACGCAAATACGTTAATATTCTGAGTGACTCGTGGACTCGTTAACCTATCTCTCAGTCCTTTGCGAGATTTTGTATTGTACAAAGTGTGGTCGAGTTGTGCTTGCGCGGCGGAATTTATTTATTGTGTGTGTGAACCGATCGTGTGTACAGAGCAATGAGCGAACCGTTTGAAAATACTTTCGCTCAACCTCCGACATATATATATATATATATATATATATATATATATATATATAATACTTATTTGTCACACGTATCCTTCTTTGACGGCATACCATTTCAAAGTGCGTTCAGGCTGCTGCATCCCCGACACAGTCTCGCACACCGACGCTCGCTTGTTCTTCCGACGCTCGCTCACTTCGCTCGTACAATTCAAATGTATATTATACACGTTTACTAACAAAAATAATGAATAATAAAGAAGTTGGAAATTCGGATTAGGTATGTTTACATTTCTCGGTGACCGAGGCCTCTCGAGCTCGGCTGTCCTTCTCTACGTTCGGCAAACCTCAAACAATGATATCCCTCGCGTATAAATGTCCCTGCGCAGACCCGTGTTGTGGACAATTATCGATGTAATACTGTATATATTTTATCTTACATTACAAATCACAAAATATCATAATTTCTATTGTAGAAACATGTACTCGGCCGAAGCGTTTGACGAAAAACAAAATGATTTGATTTTCCTCCGGCCATCGTCCGACGTCGGGGCCCCATGGGGTTTGTCCATTGAAACCCTTCTCGAGGCACTTGAAAAGGAACAGCTATCGCGGCTTCGACCGATTTGTCTGACGTCGGGTCCACTGTGACCACGTTTTCCGGCGAAATCGGCCGTACGGACACCAACACATGCCTCCCGAGGCGCTTGAAACGCTCGTGCGTGAGTGCTGAAGTCGGACATCGGACGAAGTCGGATCCTCTGTCACCGTACTTTAAGACGTCTTAATTACGTCCCGACGTGGGCGTTGTTATAGAGGTTTTCTGATTTCATACAGGGTGTCCCAAAAATGTCGTTCCCCCTTGAAAGGGGCGGTTCCTGAGACCATTTGAAGCGACATTTTCCTTTGCAAAAATCCCCGTTTCGGCTTTGTTAAAGAGTTATTAACGAAAAACGCGGATCAATTGTGAACAGCTGAAGAGGTTAATGACCCCACAACAGCACACTGCCGTCGGTCGTATTCTTTAGCTGTTTTGAACTAGTCTTCCTACAGTCGCGAGCATGGACGGACAATTTTTCGTGCACAGGCAGTCGAAACAGTCGATTTACGTGGATCAAATGTGAACTAGTTGTGCGTGATATGTGGACTTCTGTGAATCACTTGTGCGGATTTTATTCAACGTTTGTGGACCCAATGGATGTGAATAATTTTACTGTGATTGTGAATAAATTAATAATGTGGTCCGGATTGTGCAGTGAATGGACATTGACCCCTTCTGCTCGATAATTTCGTAGAGTAAATATTAGAAATGCTTTTGTGAATTTAACGAGTTGGCAGGTTCAATGTTGTACACCGGATAATTTGTGAATACAGGAAGCATTTTCACCTCGCTGGGTCTCTACATGAGAACCAAGGTAAGTAAGGTTGTCTGAGTTTTTAACGTTAATAACTAAAAAGTGATGAGTGAGTTTTACCAGTATGTATCCGTGGTACTTATTAGAGTGTGCGGTGGTCCCGTATCTAACAGCTGTTCGTGCCGCGCGCCGCACAGTGGGCCAAACCGATGAAATCTGTGTCAAAATCAAAGAACTTTCGATAGAAATAAGATAGAGCGATGAAATTTTTTTTAAATTAAAGCTGAAACTTTGCAGAATGTGAAATAATTATAGAGATTATGGTACGAACGTTTTTCAACCTTGAAAAAATTCGTTAAACTTGCACGACTTCAAGAAAATTGTGGTTTTTTCAATACCACGCGCGGAAAATATTTTTTTTTAACATGCTATACAACATTTCCCGTAGATTTGTTCACGCTGATTTCAAATCTAGTTTCAAAATTTGTCTACGACTTCAGGATTTTTCAAAAAATCGATTTTAGTGAACAAAAACCAATGAAATCATCATTTTTTCGTTGAAATGATTTGATAACCCACTCATTTGAAGGTATATTGTATTCTCATATATAAAACACAATAAAATTATACATAAAGAAGTATTTGATCGTTAATTTGACGTATATCACTTTACGAACGATCACGAGACGTATCGTTGCCAGTGTCGCTGGCACTCCTCGTAGGCTATGTGTGGCTGTAGTGTAATTTAAATTAGATATTTATTATCCATAATTATATATTCATTTACAAAGAAAGTAAGGTAAGTATTTAATCTTTTTAACTTACTTCTCATAAACGAATTTTTTAACTTCTGCTGATATCTTGTGTCTTTTTTTTGGAAGTTCGATCGATTTTTTATTAACATAAGCGAAATTTTCGGGTTGGTTAGATATAATGCTCGATTAAAAACGTCTAGCATTCTATTTTTTCGGCTAGATTGTCGTGAATGCAGTATCATATTTTTCTGTATAATCTATGCCACGATTTATTTGCATCTTCGGAATAATAAGCGATAGGTAATGGAAACTGTCCTGCTATTTATATTTCAACACTTCCAAAAAATATTTCTATGTGGAAAGTACTGATGCATAATCAGCAGTGTCGAGCATGTACTTGAAATGTGAGACATCGAGGCGAGGCTAGATGAGGGTTCGCTCTCTTTATCTTGAAGAAATATACAAACGTATAGGACCAATCGAACTAGCTAATTGGAAAAGAACGAAGCGTGTTTCACTAGAAGAAGCCTCAAAAAGAACACTGTACAGGCGTGCTAACGAACTGGTTAATAATAATGCGTACAACGTGTCCGTTATCGAATTAGCTGCAAGGATGCGCAAGAATGTGACTGCTGCAGTTAGTGGTGAAGCAAGTTTTTCTCAAGAAAATAATCCTTTGAGGCACACTAAGGAGTCGGCATTAGCCTTCTATTTGGAATACGATTACAGCAAGAATAGATATAAAGGATTAGTTAAAGATTCCAGGTTGAAACACTTCAATTTATCCGTCTTACCAAAGTGTAAAGTCTGCTATGGTTGAATGCCAGTCAAAAAATTATAAAATATCGGAATGCGAGGTTCTTGTACCTTTACAAAAAATGTTAAATAAGACGGCAGAACGTTTGTGACATGCAGTGGCAGTAGAATGGAATGAACAAAATTCACGCAATCTGAAATTAATTGCTACATTACGCTTTGACAGTTCATCCGGTCACACAAATCCACATCAACATTATAAAAATGCTGAAGACGTTGATCTAAATACTCAACAATCACTTTTTGTCAGCAGCATGATTCTGATAAAATTAAAGAGTTGTGTATCCAACGAATGTTCTTGGATTAATCCCACACCCCAAAGTATCCGCTTCTACCGACCTCTACGAATATCGACACAGAAAGAAGATGATTTGGCAATCATTCGTGAGTATAATCGTTTAAATAAAGAGATCAACGATCTGATAGCATATAGATTCAAGCTGGAAAATAACAAAACAGTAAAAGTGAAGTACAGCGTTTCCCAAACTCTATTTGACGGGAAATGCATTAATACTATTGTCGGAAATAAGGCAAGTTGTAGGTGCCCCATGTGCTTACGAACTGCACATCAGTTCGGCAATTTAAGTGATGATTTTTCACCCAAAAGGTCATCGCTTAATTTTGGTTTGGAATTATTACATGATGAGATAAAAGCTTTTGAGCATCTACTACATGTTTTCTATCGAAAAAATCTTAAGATGTGGGACATGCGAAACCATGTAAGAGGTAAGTTTGCATTTTTATAGAGTACAATGTAAAAAATCTATTGATAAAACAAAAAAATAGAAGTAGACATTTTTATCGACTTCTTTGACATATTGCCTTGATTTCTCAGAGTAATTTGAAGAGAAAAATTGTCGTAAAAAAAAAATATACGTTAAAATTGGAGTTCGAGCGGACCAAGTTCTGCAAGGTCATGGCACGACAAATACAGGAAATGTGGCTTTATAAAAAGCATAGCTACAATATTGTTGGTTTTCAAATGCAAGAAACCGTCAAACCTAAAGAAACTCGAGAAATTCTGTTGGGAGACTATTGCCTACATTACAATTTATTTCCGCAGACTCGAATGAGCCCTACCTTACATGAGGTATTAAAACATGGTAGCGAAATAGCAGGTCAGTTTCCATTACCTATCGCTTATTATTCCGAGGTTGTAAATGAATCGTGGCATAGATTATACAGAAAAATATGATACTGCATTCACGACAATCTAGCCGAAAAAATAGAATGCTAGACGTTTTTAATCGAGTATTATATCTAACCGTCCCGAAAATTTCGCTTATGTTAATCAAAAATCGATCGAACTTCCAAAAAAAGACACAAGATATCAGCAGAAGTTAAAAAATTCGTTTATGAGAAGTAAGTTAAAAAGATTAAATACTTACCTTACTTTCTTTGTAAATGAAAATATAATTATGGATAATAAATATCTAATTTAAATTACACTACAGCCACACATAGCCTACGAGGAGTGCCAGCGACACTGGCAACGATACGTCTCGTGATCGTTCGTAAAGTGATATACGTCAAATAAACGATCAAATACTTCTTTATGTATAACTTTATTGTGTTTTATATATGAGAATACAATATACCTTCAAATTAATGGGTTATCAAATCATTTCAACGAAAAAATGATGATTTCATTGGTTTTTGTTCACTAAAATCGATTTTTTGAAAAATCCTGAAGTCGTAGACAAATTTTGAAACTAGATTTGAAATCAGCGTGAACAAATCTACGGGAAATATTGTATAGCATGTTAAAAAAAATATATTTTCCGCGCGTGGTATTGAAAAAACCACAATTTTCTTGAAGTCGTGCAAGTTTAACGAATTTTTTCAAGGTTAAAAAACGTTCGTACCACAATCTCTATAATTATTTCATATTCTGCAAAGTTTCAGCTTTAATTTCAAAAAAAATTCATCACTCTATCTCATTTCTATCGAAAGTTCTTTGATTTTGACACAGATTTCATCGGTTTGGTCCACTGTGCGCCGTTGTTAAAAAAATAAAAATCAACTTTTTCGACGTTTTTTCCGTGAAAAATCCAAGCTAACCTTCAAATTGTTAAATGTTATTTATTCTGTAAGCCTGACACTGATAAACCTTCAACATTTCACAGAAATAATTAAAAAGTCTACTCTTTTTATTGATCAATTCCTTTTTTTCTATGTAATAATCAATGGCAATTGATTGGTGTAATAATTAAAAATAATTTCGGAGTAATTGTTATTTCAGCAATTTTTAGTTATGTGTGCTCTTAATTCTGGCAGTACTGTAACTCCGCGATCTAAATCCCTTTTCAGTTCTCTACTGGGACTTACAATTAGATTAAACAATTAGATGACACGGACCAGACGGCCGAAGGCGCAACAAAAAATAGCATATCGGTGAGACAATACTAGTGCAATAATAAATATTCTTTATTTTTTACTTATTTTTAATCATATTTTACCATTTTTACTTAATTTTTAATCATATTCGTGGCATTTTTCTAATGACAATGATACCAAATATGATATAATTCCGATGATATTTACTCGTGTAATAACCGATGAAAGTTTTGGACGTAAAGAAGGACAGCGTATGGGAAAGAAAGAGACGCCGAGAGTCGTAGTCGCCGGCACAGTTCAAAAGCCCGCATGTCCGTACAATGTAATGCCAATAAAAAACTTCCATCGTTCATTACACAAGTAAATATCATCGGAATTATATCATATTTGGTATCATTTTCATTCGAAAAATGCCCGAAATAAGTTGGTGAAAGTCCTATAAAAAAATAATGAAAAATAAATAAGTTTTGTAATTGGATTAGTAGTGATCACACCGATATACCCGACCCAGGACCAAATTACGCGGCATGTTTACACTGGTCGGCGACCAAGGTAGCTCGAGCTCCTTGACCCCTCCGAGGATACCCCGCAGCGAAAGGAGTAGGCGAATGCGAAGGGACAAAGATCGCAATGTTCAAAGAAGTTCAAAAATATGTTTCTAAAATTATCTAATAAAACTGTTATTGTTAGAAGGTGGAAAAAATATTTACTCGTGAAAAAAAAAGTTTCTCCCTGCATGATCGCGAACCATGTCAAAAAAGTTTCCCTCTGTTCCGTAGTAAGATGCGCTACATCAACGCAGTCAGTAATACGTTCGCAACATTTAGACATACTGCGTATATCAATAACCGTAGCTAAAAATATGAAACAATACATCTTCATACTTCCTACTTCATCATTAAATTAATGTCCAAGATGGTCGTTTTTAAGCTTCGATATGAAACCTGTATTTATCGAATTCTTCCGGGCTTTTTATTTTTTACAACTAGAGTTTGCAACAAAATATCGGAAAAAATTAAAATACTTCTGTTAAAAAGGTGGACTGTATAATACAATTCAACGACTTTTTAACGGCGGCTCGAATATGAGGAAATAGGAATGTGTGGGAAAGTAATTCTTTGTACAGCGGTTTTATATTGATAGTGACCCACCTAATGGTGGGCCGTTTATTAAATCAAAAAAACCCGGTTGGCACGCGGTCCGCGTGCGTGGTCTCGCTCTCTCGTCTCTCCCTGGAGGGTCGTCCCGTGGCGTCTATCGACGTCGGCGTCTGAAAAATCAAAAGTACCAAACGAAGATGTTAAACACCTATACGATACGTAACGTACCCGTTCGAGACGCTGTTTCCCGTATTCTCCTGACGGCGGTAATCGCTGCCATGGAGAGGGAATACAGAAAATCTGCTCAAAGCGCAGAGTTAGTGGACTGTATATTTTGACTTATCTCGATGATCGAGAATTCGTCCGCTCGCACTGGCGTAGTCACGGTCAAACCGACTCTACTGCGTGTGTATGAGCGTAGGGGTGGCGGTCAATCTTACAAGGAGGTTGTAAGGCTCCAAGTTCGATAATCCAGCCGAATTGCCCCATGCTCCGGCTACCTCGATTTCAAGCGCGAGCGTGACTCAGTACGTCACGCGGCTGTCAATCTCGGTGGAAGGCGTGGTCCAACTCACCACTTACACGCACTAATTATTATCTGCGCACAATAATAACGGCGTATAGCGTAAGCGTTGTTCAACCAGTCGCGATCCCCACTCGGAATACTATCTCCGTCGTACAAGCGACGGTGTATATGGCAGGTGCTATATCGGTTGAACGGGTCGAGTCTGCCGAGCTCGTCGTCACGGTCTCAGTCTATGGAGGGTGACTAGTCTGGGCCTTACGATTCAGGACCTGTGGATGGACCGATCAATTCCGCCAAAGCGTATAATGAATTGACCGTATCACAATCAGAGTATCGGTTCGTCTGCTGCGCTGGGACGTCAAAGCGTATGCCAGGGCGTATGGCAGAGACCGTTCTCTGAAAGAGTGTCCTCCATGAAACACGGGTTGCCGTAAGGAAGCGTAATTACGGTTCCTTGCAAGAATATTTCTTGATTGGCATGCAGTGAATTCGGGGAACGAACACGTAATTCGCGTCATTCAGTCCGAAGTACACTTGTCGTGCGGGGAAACAATAGCCACGTTAGAAAGGTCTAAGCAGCTATCGCAACCGTGCACTGTTTATGTTATCAAAGCCCGGGGGATGCCGTGGCTTGATCGTGTCACTATTGCCGGTACAACGCTATTCGAATTTCCTGTAGCGAACTCGTATGCGAGCTCAGCCCGGTTCGAAAGGTCGTACGGCAGTGAAAAATGTATAAGAATACTTTTAATTATCGAAACTCGGAAAATCCAGAGTTCGATAAAACTCGCTAGGCTAATCAATTCTCTTTTAACGAGCGGAACGATCTCGTAAGCGAGGCCAGTTCGTTTCGAGCGGTCGTTGCAATAGCTCGCCGTCAAAGACTTGAAACAAGAATTCAACGGCGCGACCGAAGAGTTAGTGACAGCCAGGAGGACTAGGGAGCAGGCGCCCGCTAGAACGTCTCGATAGCAAGTGCTCGCTAGCACATCTCGTGAGCAAGTGACGAAGAACCGGCAGGCTTAGACAAACGTCGCGTTCTCTCTCTCACTGTACCATCGCGAACGAGTTTAATTTGAACATTGTTTGACCGGTGCACAACGGCTTACCGTGTTTATCGGCTGACTTTTACCGGTAACCAGAAAGTCGCGCCGTTTTTGCTCGATTTATTGTGGGTTAACGAACTCCTCGGACGAGTAACATCGGAAGGGTCACCAACGAATACAGATCGCGATATTCGCGAAATTCGAACAAGATATTCAAACTAACGCGATATTTAAACAACTTCTATAATTATTATTAATATTATATTTAATTTGTATTAATTAGAGATTTGTATATTAGATTTTTATATTAGATTTGTATATTAGATTTATATCTTAGTTTTATATAAAACAATATAAATTGTACGTCCTAATCCTGGTCAGTCCTGGCTAAAGATGATGTAGGATCTTGTCCAGGCTAAAGATGAAGTAGGATCTTGTCCAAGCTAAAAACAAAGTAGGAGCTGATCCAGGCTAAATTTAGACTAGGGGGCAGCGCTGTACCGAGCACGGCCAAACCCCATGGCGTGAACACTCTCATATCCTCTCTGCAAATACTGAACTTTTCGTCCGACGAGGCAAATTGTGCGGCAATAGCTGCCGTGAGCCACGTACAACTCAAGAATCGGTGGTTTACGTGTGAAGGTTTGAAAAAGAACAACGTATACATTGCAGCACAAGTAGTGCCGTCGACATCATCAGATGAATTTTTTAATTTTGGGTAGAACAGTGGAACGGTAGAGGTCACAAATTATTCCTCGAAAGCTGCATTACGGGTTGGTTAAATTCTTTCACCTTAATAAATTAATGGTTTGAGGTAATAAAGATACGCATGGTTAATATGAAATCCTAATTTTTCATTTTCTAATTTTATTTTTAGATTCTATACTTTTTCGACGACAGCCGAAGAGATTATGCAGTTTTGGAAGAATATTGCAATATTAAAAATATCTTCCGAAAATTTAATACGCCCGTTCCCGTCTTCCGCACCCGTGGAAAGATTATTTTCCTATGCAACCATGGCAAATTCGCTAAAAATAAATAGGTCCTCGGCCAAGCTCTTTAAGAGAATAGTAGTTTTAAAAGGGAATATGCGGTATATGGAGAGATGAAAATTATAATTGAAAATGCAGAAGTGCGTATGAATAAATGGAGCTTATGAAAATATATTACAAAGGAAAAAAGAAATTCACACAGGAAGAAGATTAATACAACCGCATACAACGATGGGATGGAGAAATGCACCGAGGCAGCAAAGCATATGCTACAACCGGTCATGCTTTTTCATTTTATTCATAAAGGATTAGGCTATTATAAAATAATGTTTTCAACTTCGATAATTAACTTTTTAATGTCCAAAAATGTAAACAAACCTTTTTTGAATTTTTTTTGGCTTCTGAATTTTTAATTCTCCATCTCTTTTAAGGGCTCATTTTGAAGGGAAAACTTCAGGGAATATGACCATATTTTTTTCAAAATTTAGAAAATCTATGCCCTTCACCGAAAAAATGCAAAAAGAAATTTGTTTACATTTTCCGACATTAAAAAGTTAATTATTGTTGGAAATCCCGTTCAAAGTGTGCGCGCGTGGAACCTCCTAGAATCTAGAAGGTTCCAGCCACGGACCTAAAGGACTGAGCGTAAAGTAGTTATATGGGCGAGAGGAGTCGTGACAAGAGCGGGCAGGGATGGTAGACTGCGGCCATATTGAGTGGCAAAGCTAGTGTTGCCATCTATATAACGGTGCGGGAACATTGATATGATTTTATTCTGAAAAATGAACGCATAACAAGTGTATTTGTATCTACAGGATCTCCCACATAAATGGGAACACCTAAATATCTGTCGTATTTACAGTCCTATCAGAAAACTTCAGAGAACAAAGTGACACTATTGCAGGGGGCAAATATAATGGTAAAGAATAAAATTTTTTATGTCGTGTTTTTTAATGAAATTTCAAAGTCACCGATATCCAATATAAAAAACTGAATTTAGTGGATACCACCTTTTTGACCTTGAAATGACCTTGAGCAAGAATCATGTTGGAGCGGATAAAATGTGGAAGTTTAAAGTTTACGTGTTTCAGCAAAGATTACGTGTTGTTTACGTCGGGTTGACCTTTACAAACCACAATAAATGTTTTAAATATTTGTCATAATAAACAGCGTATGTTTATGTTAGAGTATGTATCATTGAGATCGTTAACAGAAGGTTAATCGGTTAGAATAAGTACGTTGTTCCTTCTGCATTATTCGAATTCGAAACGTGAAAGTGATAACAATGCGTTATACTGTACAGGAACGAATCGATATGGTTTTCACTTATGGCGATAGCTACCAATCTTTGAGGCAAGCAGTACATTTGTATCGTGAAAAATTTGTAAATCGTATTTGTCCTTCGTTACACGCATTTTCCGTTGTGGTAAAACAATTTAAAAATACCGGTAGTGTAAGTTCTAAAAATCGTAATAAACAAAGAATTGTAACGCACGAAGAAAATAGAATTAATATCCTAGCTGCAGTATCTAATGATCCACATGTAAGTTTGCGACAACTCGAACAAGAGTCCGGTATTAGCAGCAGTAGTATTTCACGAATACTGCAAATAGAAAAATTTCACCCATATCACTTGAGTTTACATCAGGAATTGCCTGCCACCGACTATTTTAATCGTGTCCGGTTCTGCCAGTGGGCACGATCTCAATTAGAAGTGGACAATACTTTCTTTCACAAAGTTCTTTTTACGGATGAGGCATCTTTTACCAATCATAGGCAAGTAAATTTGCACAATATGCACTTCTAGTCAGCTGAGAATCCACGATGGTTAAGAATAGAAAAGCTAAGACCGTGGACCGTTAACGTATGGTGCGAAATTTTATGCAGTAAAATAATAGGCCCGTACTTTATACAAGCAACTGGTATAAAGTATGCTGCATTTTTGCGCCAGGATTTGTCGGGCCTTTTAGAAGAAATTACGTTATTCGATCGGGAGCGCATGTGGTTTCAACATGATGGTTGTCCAGCACATTATTCTAACGTTGCTAGAACGGTGCTAAATACGAAATATCCTGGACGCTGGATTGAGCGACGAGAAACAATTCCATGGCCGGCCCGTTCCTTGGATCTGACACCATTGGACTTTTATCTATGGGGCAAGATAAAATGTATTGTGTACAAAGATAAACCCACAACGCCAGAGGATATGCGGCAAAGGATTACTGCAGCATGTGCTTCAATTACGTCTCAGGAAATCGACAATGCCTACCGATCATTTAATGCAAGATTGCAATATTGCATAAATGAGGATGGTCAACATTTCGAACATTTATTATGATATGTAAAGGTCAATCCGCCGTAAACAACGCATAGTCTTTGCTGAAACACGTAAGTTTTAAACTTCCACATTTTATCCGCTCCAGCATGATTATTCTTGCTCAAGGTCATTTCAAGGTCAAAAAGGTGGTATCCACTAAATTCAGTTTTTTATTGTCTATCATTTTATCGTAAAAAAATATACTATACTGTAGCGTCCGGTCGTACGCACAAAAGAGAGTTTTTTCTTTCGTGCAAACGGCCAACGTAATTTACGACTCACGTTCGTCGAAGCTATTTTTGAGTTGACAATTTCCAGGTTTCGATATCGCATGTCTAGTAGAAGTTCTTTCCAAAAGTCCTCAATAGCAAACAGAGATCGTCGTAAATTAAGGGATTAACTGAAGGGCACTTGGCCGAACTCATCGGCCTGTCGCCACGTGGGCCCGGCGCGGGTGGCCTGAAGGAAAGTCCCACGGCAATTTCATCCCCTCCGATCACCTCGCCGTTCCGAAAACAAGCACGCCAAGGGCGTAAGGAATAGGCGGTGAGCCGGAAAAACTAACAGGTCTGATTGGTAGGATCGAACTTGTGGGTGAGCCAATCAGGGTTGTTTAGGAATTTTACCAGGGCAAACACGGAGACGAAAATAAGAGACGACACTTCGCCGCGGTTCGTCAGAAGATAAAAATCGCGAGGAGTCGAGAGAAGACCATTTGTACATATAGGAATAAAGTCATTAATTTCACTCCGCAAAAACAAGTACAGTTTCATGAAGAATCCCTATCCACAATACCATCTAAAAAAACATCGGTGACCTTGAAATTTCATTAGAAAACACGAAATAAAAAATTTTTTTCTTTGCCATTATACTGATAGGACTGTAAATACGACAGATATTTAAGTGGGACACCCTGTATATTTTTTACTTCATAATCATATAGCTGACGTCAAGACGAATTCAACGACCTACAATGCTATGATATTAACTCTTGAAATAATATTAAAATAAGTTTGGCCACGAAAACGGGGTCTCCAGACCACTGTGCGGCGCGGCGTCTTGCCACCACCGGGCAGTCGCGTAGCAGTGGGCGGTAACGGTTATAATATCTTAAACCATAGCTGTTGCCCTATCGCTCGCACGGGACAGTCTGTTGGACTACTTGCGAGGTACATTCTGCGAGGTGAGACCAAAAAAATTTTTTGGTCAAAAAATAATGTCCACCCTAGTGTGCATCCATATCCAGTGCGACATCGCGAACACCCTGTATACGAATTGAATGTAACCTACCTTGAAGTTTCTGAACTTCCAGAAAATTTTCCTTGGAACGGAGAGAAGCTAACCGATGCAATGCACATTAGGCAAAGCGACAAATCTGACGGTCAAATATGTTTTATTGTCGCCCGCATGCCGCAGGCCCCATTCCACAACTTCAAGAAGGATTAGTTTACTAAATGGCATGTATAATATACATCTTTTTTGTAGAAATAATACACGCGAGGCACACAACGACGCCATCTATCGGCAGCAGACGGAACATCCGAAGTGTACAAACGCATAGTAGGCCCATTCCGTGGTCGTCTAGCCTAGAAGTCGGTTATGAGAGGTCAGAAAGAGAATTCGCGGCGTATAATGTGCGTGCCGACGCCGTAAAAAGTTCAGCCGTGGTCCGCAACCTGGACCAAGCGACCATGAGGATAATACAGGATGTTATCGAAGCGCCGGCCGAGCGGAGCACGTACGAGCACATCAAACGTGCATTAATTGATCGGTTAGCGAAATCCGACGAGGCCCAGTTGAAACTCCTGCTCACAGGCGTGGAACTGGGCAACAAAAAGCCGACGGAGTTGTTGCGGGAAATGACGCGCTTGGCGGGTGCCAGCGTTACATCAAACGCCGTTCAGACGCTGTGGATGCAGAGGCTGCCCACACGTGTTCAGGAGATCCTGGCCATTCTGGACGACGCGGAAGTGGACAGGCTGGCGAAGGTCGCCGACAAAGCCATGGAGCGGGCTGCAGGAGCGGAAGTAGCCGCCATTGCGGAGCGTCCTCGACCATCGAAGGACGCGCGGTCACCGACACGAAAAAATAGCGAACTGGCCGCCATTATGGACCATCTCGAGAGGCTTGAGACGCGTCTTTCCAGGCGAGCCCAGAACAACAGCAGGCATCATCAGCCCAGCAGAAGACGCTCAAAGCACCGCAGTTCATCCAGATCTGCGAACGGTTTCTGCTATTTCCACACCAAGTTTGGAAAAGGATCGTGGAAGTGCAGAAAGCCGTGCCGCTGGACTGAACCAGATAGAAGACCGGGAAACGAGTAGCCGCGTCCCGGATCGAGGCTGTGGAGGACGCGCAGAGAAGACATCGCCTCTGCGTTGCAAATAGGCATACCGGAATAGAGTTTTTAATAGATACCGGCGCAGATGTCTCGGTCGTCCCGAAAGCTTACGGAGGTAGGCGTTTTTAAATTATACGCGGCAAACGGGGCGGTAATAAATACGTACGGAGAAAAAGTTCTCTCCCTTGATTTGGGGTTGCGCCGCGATTTTTCCTGGCGGTTCTTAATAGCAGATATAGATAAACCAATAATAGGCGCAGATTTTTTACATTTTTTCAACCTACTAGTGGATTTACGACACAGACGACTGTTGGACGGTAACACGAAACTACACGCAAACGCAACGATTTCAACAGTACAGATTCCCTCCGTCACGACAATAGACGCCACCAGTAAGCAGACCGCGCTACTTCGCGAATTTGACGACATTACTAAACCAGCCGTCAGGAAAAACTTGCAGAGCGGGGTGCAACATCACATTATTACTAAGGGACCCCCGGTTGCCGAGCGAACGAGACGCCTGCCTCCGGAGAAGCTCAGGGTGGCTCGTGCAGAATTTGAGCAAATGCTCAAAGAGGGTATCCGCCGACCATCGAAGAGCCAGTGGGCCAGTCCTCTCCACATGGTCCCGAAGAAGTCAGGGGAGTGGAGACCATGCGGAGATTACCGCCGACTGAATGGCATGACCGTGCCAGATAAATATCCAGTGCCCCACGTACACGACGTAGCAAGCCAGTTTGTTGGATGCAACGTATTTTCAGTAATAGACCTGGCACGGGCGTACTACCAGGTACCTGCAGCGCCCGAGGACGTCGCAAAAACGGCTGTTATAACACCGTTCGGGCTATACGAATTTACGGTCATGCCATTCGGATTGTGCAATGCGGCGCAGACTTTCCAGAGGTTGATGGATTCCACGTTACGGGGACTAGATTTCTGCCATTGTTACGTAGACGATATAATAGTGGCATCCCCGGACGTGGAGACACACGAGAGGCATCTGCGCACCTTGTTTACTAGGTTAAGGAACATAGGTTTAGGTATTAATGTATCAAAATGTCAATTTTCGGAATCTAGCGTAATTTACTTAGGATATAAGGTTAGTGGGGTGGGCATCGCACCGTTGCAGGAACGGGTGCAATCAATAATTGACTATACTAAGCCAGTTACCATTGCATCGGCGTTTTCTAGGAGTAATCAACTTCTACAGAAGATTTCTATGCCGAGCTGCTGATTGGCTCGCTCCTTTGAATGGTCATCTCAGGGGAGCCAAAAGGAAGGACAAGAGACCGGTCCATTGGGACGATGCATCTGAAAGGGCATTCGAAGAGGCAAAGAGGCAAATGGCCGCAGCAACGCTCCTCTTCCACCCAAGGGAGAATGCAAAATTGGCACTGCGAACAGATGCATCGGATGTAGCCATAGGAGTCGTCTTGGAGCAGTTCCATGATGGTAAGTGGGAGCCACTCGGTTTCTTTTCCAGAAAACTAGAAAAAGCCCAAACGAGGTACAGTGTGTACGATAGAGAGCTTTTAGCCATTTATAAGAGCCTCAGATTCTTCAGGCATCTTGTAGAAGGCAGAGAAGTGCATGTATACACGGATCATAAACCGTTGGTATATGCATTTCTCCAAGAAGCAGACAAAGCCAGTCCGCGACAAACAAGGCAGCTGGATTACATCAGCCAATTCACAACAACAATTAAATATGTCAAAGGTATGGACAACGGTGTGGCTGATGCTTTTTCCACGGCCTGTCTCATCCTAGTGGCAGAGTAACTAGGAAGATGATAGCAAAGAACTTCGTTTGGCCTTCAATGAATAAAGACATAACCAAGTGGTGTCGCACCTGTTTGCAGTACCAAAAACAAAAGGTGCATCGTCACAATAGACTGGCAAGTGAAAAAATAGAGATGCCAAAGAACAGGTTCGAACATATACATGTGGATCTAGCCGGACCATTACCATCAATTAATGGTTTCCGATACTGTCTAACAGCCATAGACAGATTTTCCAGGTGGCCCGAAGCTGTGCCGCTGACCGACTGCTCTGCGGACAAGGTAGCCGCAGCCCTTTATTCAGGCTGGATAGCTAGATTCGGTGCACCAACAACTGTCACAACTGATCAGGGAACCCAATTCGAGTCACAGTTGTTCGAAGCACTGACCAAACTGGTTGGTGCAAATAGAATAAGAACAACGACATACCATCCTCAATCAAATGGGATGATTGAGAGGTGGCACAGGTCGCTCAAAGCTGCCATAAGATGCCACGAAACCTCGAATTGGGTAGAGATCCTCCCGACAGTTTTGCTGGGTCTCCGAACTAGCTATAAAGAGGATATGAAGGCTTCCGCTGCAGAGCTGGTCTACGGTACCAGTCTAAGACTGCCTGGAGAATTCTTCATTGACGATAGCACAGAAATTAGTCACAGCATATTTTTAGATAAACTCAGACAGAACATAAAGCAGGTCAAATCATCTCCAGTAGCTCATTACGCAAAACGACGAACATTTATACACAAAACGCTGTATGACTGTTCCCATGTATTTGTTCGAATAGACGCGACCAGGAGGCCTTTTGAAGCTCCTTATAAGGGCCCATTCGAAGTGATCGAGCGAATCACAGATCGCGTTTTCAAAATAAAATACAAAGACAGGGAAAGTAATATCTCAACAGATAGGTTAAAACCGGCGTTTTTAGAAACGCATTTAGCGTTAGAGATACCTCAGGAAACGCCGAAGACCTATATAAATAAGAAAACTAATGTAAAGAAACAGGTTAGATTTTCGTAGGTTAGAATAACTAACCCACTCGGAGGGGAGTACGTGGCGACACGCGCACACAGACACCATTGCGCCATCTAGATATAACTAGCATAAGTCAATAGTCACTAGGATAGTTAGATTTAAGTTTTTAGGTTGTAAGATTGATTTTAAGATACGCGCACTTTTCTTCGAGAAGCGGAGGACCGAGGAAAGCCTCGGTCACTCGACCTATGTATCGCCCAAGGGCAACATCGGAATAGCAAAAATACATCGTGATATTAAACAACGAAACGGCGTGATATTTTATCCCAGCGAAGAGTCACGCTTAAAGTTAGTTCCCTACACGAGGCACACAACGACGCCATCTATCGGCAGCAGACGGAACATCCGCAGTGTACGAACGCATAGTAGGTCCATTCCGTGGTCGTCTAGCCTAGAAGTCGGTTATGCACTTATGTATCGCGTGTGCGTATTATTATAAAGCTGTATCTACCAATAAAGTCTAGTATTTCAACATTTTTAAAAATGTGTTATTCTTAAAATTTTTAAGAATTCTAGAGAAAATTATGAACATTACTCTTTCTACAAATTCTTTATGTACACCTGTGACAAAGATTTAAAATGTAAGTTTAGTTAGTAAATTTGTGTAAGCTACTATCTGCCACAGTAAATATTCGAATATTAAATTCGATAAAGGTTCATGATCATAGTGCAAAAGAGTCCCACATTTGCACAGATTGATGCGTAAAAAAACAACTAAATATATATAATGATACTATTCTATCCTGTATTAATAATTAAACAACAGACTAAACTTGTTTCTCTGTAAATAAAGGTTATGTTTTATGAAATACTTATAAATTTACACTTTTTACAACTATTTACATACTCACCTGTAAATATAGAAACGACAATTAGAATCTATTGTTCATTCTCTTTATTTACACTAACTTTATATCGCTAAATTATTCTGTTAATTAACTATCTCTATCTTCATTTAATCTTTTATGCACATGTGCTCTCTATAATCTTTTACTCTTTCTCCTCTCTCCATCTTTCTCTATCTATCTCGAATGTAGGAACAGTTCAAAGAGTGCGCTGAGCATGCAAAGCGCGCTCGATTTAAATTGAAGAAAATATATTTCCTTTACATATATTTTAAGAAATTTTTAAATTCTTACTATTATAACCGTCGGGCCACATGTTAATTATGGTGAAATGATGTAATTTATTATTGTAGTACTAAATATGTAGATCACGTAACTATTCACTAAGTATATATTAATACCTCTTATTACTAGTAAACAATATTATTTTTATATTTTTCTACGCGTCCACCGACAACGTTTTTTAGGACGGCGCGAGGAAAATATTTTCCGGCCAGTCGTCCGACTCTAGCATAGGCATCTCCTGAGGTACAAAGGGGAGTAAAGGTTCTCGGAACTCCTGGGGTTAGGGTAGCAAATGACACGATCTCCGACACTTGGCCTTTGTTCGAGCATCTCGAACGCTTCTTAAGTTACTTCAAAGTTCGGATGGAAGTGTATAAACACTTCAAAAACGCGTCCGATATCGGACGGCTGTGTATAACCCAACCTTAATGCGTATGCGTGTAAAACAAGAGAATGATTACTTCTATTAAAACAACAATTAAAATTAAAGACGGCGCGTGGCTGGAAAAGCGAAGTCACATCGACCAGTTTCGGCGAAGACGACCAACTATCGTCTGCATTATTGACAATTTCAACTTTTATATTTTTTATATGAATGGGTTGTAGAGATTATCCCGATGAAAATGAGTCCAAACCCGAAATCATTCGGACTATCTTCAAGAATATTATTATTTTTATCATAACATTACATATCAATAAAAAATATTCGCTTACACTCGAGTTTGAACTCATTTTCATCAGGAAAACCTCTTAAATTCATTAATAATACTTTTATAAAGCTATATTGAAAAATATGAAAATTTAAATTTTCATTCTTGCGTGATTCTCCATGTGCTTAGGCCCATATCATGACGCGTCAGTGAGAGCGCTCGGCGTTCGTATTGGTGTTCAGCGCCCGAGCGCTTATGTCTTGTTTAGAAACAGGGGACAGAGTAGTCTGCAGACGTCTTTTGTACCGTGAATGGAAAAATGGAAGCCAATATTGTTTTGTTCAACAGAATTTCGTGTTCCCGATTGCGGATTGCTCCAAATAATGTATCAGCAAAATTATTGTTTTTCATTTTTTTTAAACTGAAATTGCATTGCAAGCATATTGCATAAAAATCGCCCATAGTGAGTTGCCCATATTGCATTGCTCTGTGGCAATATTTGACAATTCTAGTGCTGCTATTAGTTACCGAATATTGTCCCAATCATCATCGTCCAATAAAGTTGAATCATTTAATTGTGTACAAAAATCATTGAATTCTAATAATCTTTCCAACATGTTAAAAGTTCAATTCCATCTGGTTGTATTGTCCAATATCAGTTTTTATAACTTCACGGCTTTTATAAGAATTCGAATGGAAGGAATCCGCAGCTTTTTTACTATTTTCCGAGTTTTTTGGAGTAATCCTTGAACATAACAATTTCTAATCGCATTCTGTATAGCTAGTTGTAGCGTGCGTGCAAACATCGCACCCCTATCAACTCACAATTATTTTCCTCTGTGGAAAAAAATGTTTCGCCTTCAAAGTAAAATTGATCGCGATATTTTTCTAGAAAAGTATAGTGTGTATCTGTCAAACTAACACTAAATGAATTGTCAAAATTCTCACACTCTTCTTCAAGAAGTTTAATTAACTTTATCATATTGGATCCATTCTCAATTGTCAGAACTTTCAGGGCAAGAGTTCGAATAATAATTTTACCATTTAAAATGTACTGAATATTAATGCCCAACTGAATGCCTAATTTAGTTTTTATTACAATTTTTATTTTATTCTTTAATTCCATTGCTTTATTAAAAATAGCGTCCCTAATGTTGCTTTTGCGAAAACCTGAATCATACAGGAATCTCAACGGTATACCATTCTTTGTTACAGGCCTATACACGCGTTTTTCATCTTTCCTTTGTTACGTACAGAGAATTATCTCTGCTTTATTTCAATCAGAGTTCTCTAATCTTTTTCCTGAGAACGATGACTATGCTCCAGCTGGATGCAGCCGGCACAAAGCATGATTTAGCACAGCGACAGTTCCACAAGATTCCCTAATATGGAAATCTTGAGATCATCCCCACTGAGACTTCACAGTGTATAAACATTCGAATTTTAACCCTCTGGGGCAGTGCTTAAAGTACAAACGGACTATACGCGTCGTTACGCTGAATCTCGTTTTGCAGTTGGTTGTATTTAGTGAGATTGGACCTAGTTACCCTTTCGAATAAAGTAACCTTATGGATTCTGCGAGTACGGTATTAACAGGCAGTAGTACTTAGGTAACTACACAACATTGTTCAAACACGCTCAATTTTTACCGAGACAGTAACAGTTGTAACAGAACCAGTTTCCTGTAATATACAATTTCCAATAATAAACATATCCTAGGAACTACCTGGTCTTGTATCAGGGACACAAAACTGTTGTCCAACCTATGCGGCATCCTGATTTCGCATCAGGTTCGTCTGCGCGTCTTCCAACCTCCCAGCAGCTCCCGATTTCGCATCGGGTTCGCCTGTGCTTTTATTCAACCTCCTAGCAGCTCCCCGATTTCGCATCGGGTTCAGTGTCGCCAGATTAGCCCAAAACTGGGTTGATTTTCCTCTCCTCCTTTTCCTCTTCCACTATCCCATTCCACTACATGAGCACACTCCAATGTGCCCCACTAAGACCGTGTTACATATTCCTCTGGTCATCAGAGAGGTGGTAAACTGTATTCCCCTCGATTTAACCAAGCTGGCGGCATTGATCGGGTTCGTCTGCGCGTCCACCTCCTACTGCAAGCGTGGCCAGAAGTAGCTCACTTGAAGGCAAATTCGCGGGAGACGCCTACTTTTCCCGCCCGCGCGTCTCGCTCCCCGTGGCGGCAATAGTCCTCCGAGCTCTTCAGACCCGTGCCTATCGCTTGTAATATGTAAGCTTAAGAGGAACTTAAAAATTATTTTGAATATCTTGTAATCAATAATGATTCTGGTGTTAAAGATAAAGTGGGTAATTTTACATTGTCAGAGGAACGCCTTAAAGTGTTTACTGGATTAACTTGGGAAAATCTAATAGAACTTCGAGAAATGATGACCTCCATGCGAAATACGCAGCAACGTGGCGTCTCCTTAGAAAATGCTTCGAAATGAGCTACTTCTGGACATGCCTGCTCTAAAAGATAACAGTAGTTGCTCGTTTCGCGTGAACGTTGCATTGTTCTCTAAAAACATGTCGTAACACCTACGACATCCCGATTTGTCAATACATTTTTTAGCAATATATCCTGCAAAGTATTCAAGCGCACACGATTCTAGCGAGCACACCGATGTTGATGGTTCTTCAATATTATTGATTTCAATATTGTCATCAAAACTATTATCACCTGTATTCTCTTCGATAGCAGATAATGAAGTATCTGACTCCAACGTGGCTGATTCACATTGTGCTATCGTATCTTCCGGTATGAACGGTGCATCGTCATCAGGCATGCAGTTACCACTATGTATACTACGATTCAGATTCAATAATATATTTTTTCGAATTGCAAGACGCACCGCTTTTACCGAAGGATTGCGATTAGAAGTGCGTTCAAAGAACGGAAAAAAATTTTCTATACAATCGCTATTTAAGCGTGATGTTATAAGAATCCACAACTACAACGTGGCATTTATAGATTGCCGTAATACCAAAAAATATGGAGGTGTTTTACAAGCTTTAGGTGTAAGTACAAACCAATTTCTCATGTTGGCAACATGAGCAATTAAATGCTGTTCAATACCATTAAAACGCGAAATAGCTTACTTCATGGGATTTGGATCACTGGCAGATTGACTATATATTTAAATTGTCAAACAAATCATTAAGCGTTTCAAAGAAACTAGCTGTGTATTGTACAGTATTTGTATTAATGCTGCCAGTAAGTGAAGCGGTAAACATAGCAGGTGCCACTCTTTTGCTAAAAACTTGGAGAGCAAGCTTACATTTCATTTTATCAAAAGAATTTGGAAACACATGTTTTTCGGAGAACTTGTATGCTGCTCGCGTACTTTTGTCTTTCTCTAAATTCCAGAGAAGTACTGCACCGCGCCACGAAACTATACGATCATTAATACAAAAATCATAGTTTAATCAATTATTTCTAATACTCTTGAATAAATGGAGATAATCAAAAATGTAATAAATTTTTTCACCATTTCTTATAAAAAATAGCGTTTCAACGGAAACACGTTCATCCGCTACGCTTTGATAACTACTTCCCTGATCGGAAACAACTGCTCTGACTTTCAAACCTGTCTCATGTAATGCATCTAATATTTTATTTAAAATAATTGACAACTCATCTTTCTTAACATTAGTTTTTGATACAAAAAAAGCCAATGGTTGTTTCCAATTAGTGAACAGCCCGCGTATCATAAATACAATAACCTGTGTACCCACAGCTACATTTCTTCCCAAAAATCCTAAATCTTCGAAACCTTCAATGACTTGTCGTTTTGGGTGGAAATCGAGACACGTTTTGATGGCAATTTCATCAAATACAAGAATGCAATTACGATCTGCAATTTCCATGTATGCAGACTTTACTTTCAATGCATTAAATCAATTTTGACAAATTCCTGGCCAAATGTCAATTTTCCCGAACCATCGAATAATTGTGGCTGGACATGGCAAATGAAAACCAAAAATATCACGCATTTTATGATATAAAACGGAAGAGTGTAGTGCATTGTCATACATATTTGTTGTTCCTTTTTCGAAAAAATTCGCCACGATTTAGGTTTAAATAAAATAAGCATAACAAATGTTAATAAATAACCGGATATTCTTTTAGAAATTGCCTTCTTCAAACATGTCAAACATCATCGATATTGCCTGAAGGAAGCTTATTTTGCAACCGATTCATTGCCTTACACTTTGCCCGCCATTGCAAGCGAAGAATATTATATTTTTTCTCCTCTTGCTCTAATTGCATTTGAGTTTCCATTAGCTGCTGTCCCAAACCATTGCAGCTTTGTATTGATGAAATGTCATCTTGTACAGACATAGTATCTGATTCTATGCTAAAACTATTATTATTGATGTCGGACGAATCAAAAATTTCCGGCACGGCATCTTTGCGCAGTCTACCCGACGCGTGAAAAGAATGTTTAGAAAAATGTTGACTGGACACATACTTTTTTTGTAATTTTTTATCAAACAATTCCATTTTCACCCAATCATCTAAACCACAGTTAATCAGCCACGTTATGCACCGATCACTATCTCTCGTTGGAAACGAATGAAAAGAAATACTGTCTGCTCTATTACGGTTTGTTAAACCTCAAAAAGGATAGACACATTTTTTATAATGGGTTTTATTTTCGTTTCGCTTCATTGTTTGCTAGAAATAGAATAGCAAAACGATTAGATAGAAATAAGTAAGGAAATAGATTAAGAAACGCTGGTTTTCTATAAAAGTAAATGCAATATTTACTAAACGCATGCAATATAAAATAATATATGTATATGTAATATTCAGGTAAATCATATATACATACGTATGTATATGATTTACCTGAATATAAGCTTTCTCACGTAGAAACGTCTTCTTCGATGCAGTCAAGTAACAGACGTAACGGAATTAAAAGGACACAATATTCTTTTGTTTCATACATCATTTATATAATCCCCGATATTTCGGTACCAAATTCTATCAGGTAACAGCGCCGTTGTAGAATATAAGTTCCACAATATTAGTTTTGGTCGATACGGTAGGATGTGACACGGAATGGTAAGGGGGCTCTAGAGCCCCCGGGGCGTGAGACAGAAAAATACATTGGGTGAGTGGTCTACTCTTATACCTCGTCTGTGGTTGTGGCCTACCATTCGATTACCACCCTGCGGAAAGACATCTTAATAGCATCAGCCACTATTGTACAATGTAATATTTCTCGTGCTGGCTCGGTAGCGTTTTGGCGCTCGCTTGACGGCAAATTCGCGAAATTATTTGCTGGGTCCTGCGTGGACGCGCCCGGCGGATCCTTCCGATCCCCGGTCTTATCGTTTCCCGTAGATTTTAATGAAGGCGGCCCGTGATACTCCCGCGGAAAATTAGTGTGCGTGCGAGCGTAATAGGTTATGTCGCGACCGCGTGTCGACGCCTCCTCGCTTTACCGCTTTTCGGTTTCCGCAACCACGATGCCGGGATCTGGTTACCGTTTTTCCAAAATATTTACTTCGCGCGAAATCCGATCACTGTAAATATTCCATGTACACCATAAGTTCGTTGATAAATCATCATTGTTACGCGAAAGCTCTATCTTTCTTTGCGAGCCCCCTTCCCGTCGCGGGGAACGTTCCTTGCGATCCTGCGTGCTTATCAGAATTCTGGACCCTGTCGTTTATCGATGACTATCCCATGCTTTCGATCTCCGTACAACTCATTCGTTTCGTGGACGCGAAAACGCGTCTGGCGCCCGATATAGTTAGTTTGTCGAGTAAAGCCTATCGAATCTTCCATCGCGAATTAACGTTTTGTCCCAAGGATGCTACGGGCGCACGACCGCCCTGAATCTCCCTGGAAAGACCGCTCGTTCCCGACTCTTCGCAAACCGCGAACGAAAAGTCCGTGACAAAGTGTATTAAGAAAAATTAATAATCTGCACATATTTGTAAAGTACAGTAAATACTCTATTGAAAGAAACAAGTTTCAGCTCATTTCCTCTATAATTAACATAGACATAGACCATTAAAGCTAAGCATACCTTAGTGTCCGAATATTTTTGTGATTCACTGTACATGTATTTATCACATAAGTTATATGTAGTGTATATAATTAAGTTACATTTTGCATACTAAATCCTCTATAAACGCATTAGCCTCGGGGGGGGGGGGGCAGGTATGTGTTTATCTGTGACGGGTAGCTATTTTTTGAGCTCCAAAGGCGGAGCCGAACGTAGAGAAGAACAGCGCGTGTAAAGCGAGACCACGCGCGGGCCTTTGAACTGGTCCGGTGACTGCGACTCTTCGCGTCTCTTTCTTTCCCATACGCTGTCCTTCCTTGCGCCCGAAATGTTCATCGTCATTTAAATCACTAAATACAGTTTAAATTACATCGAAGGAAAACCATCGGATAGGAGCGTTTGCATCCGTCAGGAATAGACACAATTTTTTATGACAGCGAAGACTCGAATCGTTGAACACTATTTAGACTTTGTGTTGTATACCAACGATAAGACTTTCTCTAGCATTAGTAATCACTCGTATAATCTAAGCGTTTCAGTTCGTCATACTATCTCCCATTACTCACCCTTGAAACTCATCCCTCATGATTCATCCCTTACTGACCATAAGACGAAAACAACCCCCACGATACAGTCCCAGTAAACCTATATCTTCTCTGGAATTCGTCTCCTCTCATTCATTATTACTCTGATTCTCTTTCGCTTCTGTTCAGTTTTTACCGAGTCTTGCCTATGTCTTGCCTATATGACTAATGTCTTTCGTGTTTCGTCTATAGTTTGTATTTCGCTGAGAAATTGTGCTTAATAAAATATATATGTATATAGGTAACTCACTCGGAAGGGAGTGGTGTGGCGACCGTCATGTAGTTCTCAACTAGGTTACTCAGTTTTATTGAATTCCCTAGATTCTCTAGTCATTAGTTGGTAAGCCTAGTTTTTAAGGGACGCGCGCTTAAGCAAGAAGGGTTGTGAAAAAAGACGCTGGGCTCAGAAGCCTACGAGAGTTACTTTCGAACAGTTGTTTGTTGAAAATATAGTCTTTGTGAACAAAAAGTGGATTTCATCTTCTTCGCCCTACTAGAACCGTTTCCCCCACAGTGGTTTCTCGCGACTGAAAGTGGGAGGTGGTAAGCTTATAAACCAGCGTCAGAACCGAATCAGGGCAGACCGGCAAAGAACCAGTTGCGAATCCTGTACCGAACCACACAGTTCCTGATACCACGTCTCCACGGTTAACGGCTGCGACACTTTCCGATACCGCGTTAGTTTATATGATTGTTGCATATATAGTCAAACAATAAATATAGATAGAATATTCACAGTAATCCCAAGCCTAGTTATTTCAACGTACGAACCTGGATAACCCACGGAGCAGGCAATCTTAGTTCCTCCTAAGAAACCGTCACAACGTAATAAAGAAATACTAATTCTTAATAAGTTAATAATTCTTAATTTCTGCGCTGGATGGCACTGGAAGCAAGGGCATGTTCACGGTCTAAACTCTTATGTTATTTTTTTGATTGACTATGACATAACCTTTCAAATCGTCATTGATGTTCAAACGATCTCGAGTTAGCGTCATATTTTTTTGTGGTAAACATGTCTGGTTTAAACCAAATAAAGAGCATTTGCGGCACGCACTGCTTTTCTTGTTTAATCAAAAGAAAAACGCGAGTGAAAGCCGTCGCATCCTTATGGAAACACACGGTGATGATGTCTTAACGCAAGATGCTTGTGTGTGATGATTCAGACGATTCAGAAATGGTGATTTCGACCTGAAAGACAAAGAACGCCCGGGTCAGCTGAAAAAATTTGAAGATGCAAAATTGCAGTCACTGTTGGACGAAGACGATACACAAACTCAATAACAAATCGCAGACAACTTGAATGTTGGGCAATAAACCATTTCTGATCATCTGCATGCCATGGAAAAAATTCAGAAGTCAGGAAAATAGGTACCAGCGCCCAGATTGGGCTAGAAGACACGGAAAAGTCATTTTGCAACACGACAACGCCCCATCACACACAGCGAAAGCGGTCAAAGACACAATTTTTACACTTGGTCGGGAACTCTTGCCCCACCCGCCGTACACACCAGACTTGGCCCCTTCTGATTACCACCTGTTTTCATCGATGGCTCACGCACTTTCCCAGGAGTACTTCAAAAATTACGAAGACGTCGAAAAATGGATCGATGACTGGATCGCCTCAAAATGTGAAACATTTTTTGGGTAGGGCATTCACAAATTGAAGGACAGATGGGGAAAATGTATAGCTAATGATAGTGCATACTTCGAATAAAGCATTTTTTCGTTTTTCCCAAATTTAAATTGTTTTCTTTAGAAAACAATGGCGATGCGTTGCCATGGTGATCGGCGGAACACCGCGTCGCACCGTTCCCCGTACCGCCAAGCATCGGCTATATAAGCCGATGCAAGCGCGGCCGAAAAGTTAGTTAGCCGCAGTATACCAGCCAGTACGTTTAAAACTAGTAGCACCGTTCTTAGCTAGTCCGATAGGCGCGTTGACCAGGAAGCCACCGCAGAAGCCAAGAAGCCGTAAGTAATTTCAACCAGAATATTTCCTCCTAGTCCACCTCCGCTCCCGACGGCGTAGCTGAGCTGCCCCGTCTCCTTCCGATCCGTCCTGCTAGCGGAGCTGGTAAGGACGCACGCGGAGCGTGCACCACCCTGCTAGCGGAGCTAGAAGGAAGATACGCGGAACGTATACCGCCCTGCTACCGGAGCTAGTAAGAAGGTACGCTGAGCGTACACCGCCCTGCTGGCTGAGCCGGTAAGAAGACAGGCGGAGCCTGTATCCGGATCCATGTAGCGGAGCTACGTGGACTACCGTCAACTGCCGTGGGAGGCCCCGTAACTGGCATCTTCGCCGACCTCGGGGACCGAAAGACCCGACCCGCGGCAGGGGATCGTGGCCGAGGCCACGATCAACCGCACGTCCTGACACCGCCGAGCACCAGGTCCGCGAAACCGACCGCGCCGCGCACCAGACTTCGATAACCGCGAACAACCGCGAGCGACAGCTATCCCGGCGATAACCGTAAATACACCGCCTCGTTATTTCACGAACCTTACCTCTCCGTTTCCCGACCATTCTCCTCGCCGGACGAACCCTGGTCCGACGAGCGTTTTCAGCACGGATAGAACCGCCGCGAGTCACCGTGAACTCCGCCGAAAAAACCGGAACCGTTACATGGCGCCCGAACAGGGACCTGGTGCAAGCAACCGCGTCGGAAAATTACCGCGAGCACGTGTTTCACCGCGACGAGGTTATGCCTCGCGAAGATCGTACGCCAATCGTACCGCGCGCGCCACCTAGTCGCCACCGCTGACCGAACGCGCTCGCATTCGATACCTTTCGCACCACCCATCGGCAACCGACCGTACCACACGCGATCGCGCTCGATACCGCACTCGATACGCGACCGTGCTCGCGACCACTAACGCCGTCTAGCGGTCGCGCAACGAACTAAGTTCGTAACCCGCGAAATTTCAAGGAGCCGAGCCGAGCCGAGCCGATCCAATGCCGTTGCTGAAACCAAGCGAAACCGACGGGCTCACGAAGAAGCAGCTCGTGCAGGAGTTACAACGCCTGAAGCTCCCCGTATCCGGCACCATCAGGGAGCTGCGACAGCGGCCTGCCGACCACTGTATCGCCAACCCAGAGATTCCCGCAGGCCCCTTGCCAGGCGTCACCGCCGCCAGCCACACGATGGACCAGATCCGCAAGTGGGGCTGCACCAGCGACGGAAAGGATCCGTTCGCCTTTCTAGAACGCATCGAGGAACTACAGGAAGCCTACCAGGTGCCGGACTCCGAGCTGCTCCGAGGACTTCCCGAATTACTGCGCGGCGAGGCACAGCTCTGGTTCCGAAACATGCGACACCAGATACCGTCGTGGCGCAAATTCGAAGAGAAATTTCTCGCCTTCTTCGCCTCGCACCGGACCAGACGCCAAGTCGAGCGAGAAGCTCGTGAGCGCACGCAGCGGCCAGGAGAGCCGTTTAATGTATATATGAACGCTCTCCTGACGCTCATGCGACGGGCCCGGATACCGACGCGGGAGTATCTAGAGACAATCTACGAAAACATGCTGCCCGACTATGCCGTACTCATCGACCCAGACTCCATTGACGACCTGGACGATCTGTTACGGCAAATCCAGCGGATCGAGCAGGCCACCGAACGAAAGAACCGGCTCTCGCGACCCCCGGCCCGCGCCACGATCGCCGCCGCGCCAAAACCGACCAAACGAAGAACAAATTTCGAGCCGACATCCTTGGAACCGGTCGAAACGCGCCTCGCCCGCCTCAGTACCACGCCGGCCAGCGACCAATACAGTCCGGCCACCCATTGCTGGCGATGCAAACAGCGAGGACATACCCGTTTCAACTGCCGAAATACTCCGCGGAGATTTTGCTCCCAATGCGGCCGCGACGACGTATTAACTCGCGATTGTCACCCGCCGGGAAACGATCGCCGGGGACCGCCGCAGACGGGCGACCGCCGGCCCCCGCCGTAAGATATACGCCACGCCCGCTGTTACCGGTCCGGATTCTCGGGCGAGAAATCGACGCGCTACTCGACACCGGGGCGCAGCTGTCCTGCATCAACGGAGAGGTGCAGGAATGGGCCCGCGACGAAGGTCTCCGCCCGCAGACGGTTTCCAACCTCGTCGGCCTCGCCGATGGATCCAATGCCGACATCACCGGCGTCCTACGCCTGCCATTCCATGCCCTGGGAAGGGAATGGATCCAGGAGCTCACCATCCTGCCAAACATGGGCGTACCGGTACTCCTGGGCATCCAGGCGATCGCGGCTCTCCAAATACCGCTCCAGCCACCGCTAGCCGTCGCCTCCTGGCCCACGTCGTGTCTCGCCGAGCCGTGCCTGCAAACCGGTCTCCGAATACCGCAGGAAACCGAACGACTCCGCCTCCAGAACTTCCTGGCCGAGGAAATGGAGAGATTCCAGACCGTGACCGGGCGAACTCGCTTAATTCAACACAGAATTAAGCTAACCAACGACACGCCGCTTAAGCAACGTTATCGCCCACGGAATCCGGCCATGCAGGCCATCATCGACGAAGAGGTCGACAAGATGCTGCAAGACGGGGTCATCGAGCCATCCAGCAGTCCCTGGAGTTCGCCCGTCGTCGTCGTCAAGAAGAAGGATGTTCGACCACGTTTCTGCGTGGACTTCCGGAAGCTCAACGAACGCTCGGAAAAAGATGCGTATCCGTTGCCGCACATCCAGGCAACCCTCGACAAGCTACGAGGAGCGAGATTCCTGACGACGTTGGATCTGAAGGATGGATTGGCAGGTGCCGCTCGAACCTGCCAGCCGGCCGCTCACCGCTTTCACCGTCCCTGGGAAAGGGCTATTTCAATTTACTGTCATGCCGTTCGGCTTGCATTCCGCCCCAGCCACATTCCAACGACTGATGAACCAAACTATCGGCCCTGAACTCGAACCGTTCGCCTTCGCTTATTTAGACGACATCATCGTCGTAAGCGGAACGTTCGACCAGCACCTGGAACACCTCCGCGAAGTGTTCCGACGCCTCCGTGCCGCTGGACTACGGCTGAACCCGGAGAAATGCCGTTTCTGCGTCGACAGCCTCCGTTACCTAGGGGACGTCGTCGACCAGCAGGGCATCCGCACCGACCCCGAGAAAACCAGCGCTATCGCCCGGATCCCAGCGCCTAAAACGATCCGCGAAGTACGTCGATTCCACGGCATGGCATCGTTGTACCGCCGGTTCGTCCCGAACTTCGCGGAATTAATGGAGCCATTAACGAAGTTGACCCGCAAGAACGCGCAGTGGACCTGGACCGCCACCGAGGAAAACGCCTTCCAAACGATGAAGGAAAAACTCGTCTCCGCTCCAATCCTCGCCTGTCCAGATTTCAACCAGACGTTTGTGCTGCAAACCGACGCCAGCGATCACGGCCTCGGCGTCGTACTAACGCAAGGCACCGGCGACGAAGAACGCGTCATCGCGTATGCCAGCCATACGTTAAACGCAGCCGAGCGGAACTACATCGCGACGGAGAAAGAATGTCTCGCCGTCGTATGGGGCATCAGGAAAATGAAACCGTACCTGGAAGGGTACCGGTTCACCGTGTTGACCGACCATCAATCGTTGCGGTGGCTGCAGCAGATTGATAACCCGACCGGACGACTTGCAAGATGGGCGCTGGAACTCCAGCAATATGATTTCGACGTGGAGTATCGTCCCGGAAAATTAAACCAGGTAGCGGACGCGCTGTCCCGACCCGAAACAGCGCTCCGACTCCTGGTACGAGAAAAAGGTCGAAACCATCCGAGAAGATCCAGCTTCCGCACCCGACTTCCAGCTACGTGACGGCAAACTCTACCGCCATATCCTGCACCAGCTCGATTACAACGAGCCTGAGCCGGGAGACGAGTGGAAACTCTGCGTGCCCACTGCCGAACGAGAGGAGCTTCTTCGTCAGTACCACGACGACTCGACCGCCGGACATCTAGGAATCGCCAAGACCATCGTCCGTCTAGCTCAGCGATTTTATTGGCCGGGCATGTTCCGAGAAGCGGCCCGTTACGTCCGAAAATTGCGCCGTCTGCCAACGGTATAAGATACCGCCGCAGCAACCTCCGGGGCGTCTCCACGCCAACCCGTGGACGCAGCCATGGCATACGGTGTCGATAGACCTGGTGGGACCTTTGCCACGATCCAGGCGTGGCCATATCTGGCTGCTCGTCGCACTTGACCGTTTCACCAAGTGGGTCGAGCTAACGCCACTCCGGAAGGCCACCAGTGTCGCCGTCGCAGCCGCAATCCAGAAGAATGTCATCCTCCGACACGGAGCCCCGCAAATCGTCATCACGGACAACGGCCGCCAGTTCATCGGCGAACCGTTCACCAGCCTCCTGCAGGCAGCTGGTATCGCCCACCGTAGGACACCGCCGTACTCACCGCATTGCAATCCGGTGGAAAGGGCCAACAAGATCGTAAAAACGATGCTCGCCCAGTACACCGGAAGGCATCACAATCGCTGGGACGAGAGGCTAGACGAGGCCCGATTCGCCATCAATACGGCTCAGCACGAATCCACCGGATACAGCCCCGCGTACTTGAACCAGGGCAGAGAGCTGCGAGTACCGGGACAACCGACCACCGAAGATGCAGCCGACACGCCCCAACGACGATGGAAGAACCTCCGCGAGGCCCAAGAGCTGGCCAAGCTGCGCTTCGCCCAAGCCTTCGGCCGGCAGGAAAAATATTACAACCTGCGCCGCCGCAATTGGAGACCCGCGTTGGGAGACCGCGTTTGGAAAAAAGAGCACACGCTTTCCAACAAAGGGGCGGGCGTGAACGCGAAACTCGCGCCGAAATACAGCGGGCCGTACACCGTCGGACGGATTGTCTCGCCAGTCATCGTCGACCTCCGAGCCGCGAACAACCGATGGATGCGCCACGTACATATCCAGGACCTCAAACCCGCGACGGGACCCGAACCACCCCCGGACCCTACAGAGGAGGGCACCGACGCTCCACGCCCGACACCCGCCACCCACCTCGTACCTCGCCGCCCTGGACGACCGCGCCGACTAATCACGAACATTAACCTTTGCCCTAGGCCAGCCAACATGGATTTAAATTTTTTGGAGGAACTCAAGGAGTTGAGCCGGCTCTGTAGCGACGAGCCGATGGATACGGCCGACGGCCCCACCGGAGCCACCAGCACCGGAACTAGCATCCCCGCCGGCCAGGGAACCCGCGGTCACGCACAAGCCGCCTGCACCGGAATCAGCGGCCGTGCAGCCGCCACCGGACAAGGGACCGGTGGCTCTCTCGGAGCCACCAAAGCCAGGGACAGCCGAGCCACCGACCCGCAAGGCCACACGACCGCCGCCAGTGGTGCTCTTCCACTAGCGCGGTCGTTCGTCGGGATACGGCGCGGCGCGGCGTAACGGCGATGCTGTGGCTAAAAGCGCGCAATTATGCCAGTGATATAGTTCAATTTTACGCTGGACCCTTATTTTTTGAGATAAATTCTAAAATATCCTAATAAAATGGTGCAAAAGTGGTATCACTGTATTCGGGAAAGTCTACAGAATCTTTTGCTGCAAAGAACAATTCAATATCTTTTATAATAACATTGCAGTATTTGTTTAAAGTTGAAAAATAGGTTTTTTTCAAAATCATGTTTCTCAAAAACTGCGTGTAGGAGGAAAAGTAAGGGCAGATTCGAAATCAGCGCGAAAAACTCTACAAGAACCATCCAACAGTAATTGAGAAACATAAAAAAAGCTGAAATTTGTTGGACAGTGTAATCATGTACTGTAACTAAATGTGTGTATTCATTACTTTATTACTGTTTATTTATTTTTCTAATAAATTTATTTTTCTGACATACCTTTCTAATACATTTTTAATTTTATGTAACCATAGGTAAACATTACATAATGAAAAACTGGGTGTGGATACATTGTAAGAAGTCTTCAGATGGAAAATCTGCAATATGTGAAATCTGCAATACAGAGCTTCAGACATATGGATCTACTACAACGCTGATCGATCATTTAAAGAGGGTTCATTCCACAGACTGTTCTAGCAGCAGAAAACGTCAACGCATAGAAGCTACAACGTAATACTCAAATATTTTATCATGTTTTTATTATTATTAATTTTAAAATATCTATCTATCAACCTATCTATCCATATGTATACATAGAATAGAAAAGTTGTTTATATTTAACAGATGAATATATGTGTTGTATTATTACAGATCAGCAGAAGATGGATCGTACATTTTAACAGATTCGCTGTTAGGATGTTCGACTCAAGAAGACATTGTACTGCATATGGATATGTTGAGTCAGTTCAGCACAAAGAACGTGCTGAAACCATTACACAAGCTACAGCAAAATTAATAGCAGTTAATAGATTACCATACAATTTAATTAGAACTAAAAAAAATTAGAACCCAATTACACGTGTCCATGCAACCAAACCATACTTCGTCGTTTACGTATTATGGAGGATGCAGTACGAAACAAAATAGAAAATCAATTAGCACAAGTGTCTTTTGTTGCCCTTGATACAGATTGCTGGACCTCGAGATCTCAGGAAGGATATATAAATGTTAATGCCCACATTATAGACGATCAATGGAAGCCGCATATTATGACTATTTGTATAGATGAACTAGAAGAACGCCATACAGCAGAAAACTTGGCAGATTGCTTGCAAAATGTGGCTATTCAATTTGGCATACAAGATAAAATAGTCGCCATAACGAATGACAGTGCAAGCAACATTGTATCGGCTGTAAATCGTTTGCCTAACGTCGAGTTTGATGTGACTTGTGCTGCTCATAAAATATACTTGGCGATACAAAGTGCGTTAAAAGAAGGAAATGTGTCTCACGTCCTTGCGAAAGCAAGCAAAATTGTGTCACATTTTCGACACTTGGTGTTGGCTTCGAAAAGTTTGGAAATGAAGCAGGAGCAATTAAACTTGCCAAAATTAAAATTAATCCAAAGTGTTCGAACGCAGTGGAATACGGAGTTACAAATGTCTGAGAGACTGGTGGAAAATCGCAGCGCGATTATAAATGTACTCGCCGATAGAAATAGCACAAACCAGAAACAGTCACAAAATTTAGAGATGCTGGAAAGTGAGTGGAAAGTCTTGGAAATACTTATAGAACTTTTGAAGTCTCTCGAAGTTGCTACAACAATTTTGTCAGGAGGAATTCTTTCAATGGTTCAACCAATTGTGCGAGCCATCATTAATAATCATTTGATTCCTGCAAAGGACAAGTATAATGAAGAAGACAACATCATTGTGATCATAAATGAGTTGACCATGCAACTGTAAACGCGATTTTCTTTAGAATGGTACTTGGAAAGTACAGTTCTAGTTTCAGCCGCAAGTAAAGCTTCTTTTCTGGATCCTAGATTCAAGCAGCTTCTTTCAGAAACCGGAACAGCAAAAATCAAAATAAGAGAAAGCATTGAACGCGAAGCAACAGAATATTCTCTGAATATTGGAGAAACTGATGAAGCTGAAAAAAACAGAACTAGTGCTCTGGATTTTATTTTCATGCGAGCTGGCGGTAGGCAGAACACATCATCCGGTCAACAATACATGCTGTACCTTGCGGAGCCGGAGATAGACGCGAACATGGACCCATTTGAATGGTGGAAATCGCATGAACAGAAAATGCCAATTATTGCACAGTTGGCCAAAAAATATTTAAGCATCCCTGCTACCTCAGTGGCTTCAGAACGAGTTTTCTCTGCAGCAGGAAACATAGTTACACCGAGCCGAAATTGTTTATCTAACGAAAATGTGACAACAAATACATTTCTTCACCAAAATAAAACTTACTTGTAATATTATAAAAAAATTGCAGAAATTAGAAACTAAGAATAATACAATACATTAATAGTTTTATTTAATCTTGTTAGTCGTAGTATGTAAAAGTGTAAATAATATAATCAATGTATGTAGCATGAGCGGTGTGACCAGTGCGACGAATGTTGTACGTATATATATGTATATATGTATGTATGTATGTATGTATGTATGTATGTATGTATGTATGTATGTATGTATGTATGTGTGTATGTATGTATGTATGTATGTATGACTGAGATATCGTTAATTATTACTATCTGTTTTGTTTTTTCCAGTGTTCCTTTGTCTTCAAAAAATCTTGTTTAAAATTTATTTGTACAATAAATATATTTTTTATAACTGTATGTTTGTGTTTATATTCTGTCCAAAATCTGTAAAATTTTTTAGCCTGTCTTGCCTTTCTTTCCGTTTAACCCGCGATATCCGATTTCACAGAATTTAATAAAATTCATTGAAATTTTGTTTCCAAAGTATTATTTTTCAAGTATATTCGTCATATGATCCCGAAATTTACTAATAGAATGCAATTTCTTTTTAATTTAATTACGAACAGTCCAAACGGAAAGTTCAGTCTCAGTCACCGGTGACTGACATGGCGCTTAACGTGTTAACATTTTTATTTATCAAAAATCGTGACATGCTATGAAACTCATAAGTTACAACTTCATCTTCATGCCTGAAGTATATTGAGATCCAGAGTAGGTTTTCAAACACTTAAATCCAGATATAAATATGGATTAATTAATCCGATAAATCGCATTATTGCAGTCTCAAACACTCTCTACAATCGTATTGATTTTTTTAGTGGGTCTTTAAAACGTTTAAAAGTCAATTACGCGGGATTACCGGAAATCACCATACCCTTTGTACCATGAGTTTTTGTGCATGACCCGTTTTTTTGTTATTTTATGTATAGTCTTTTTTCTTTTATGTAAACCCTTATGTAAAAAGGACTTCTACCCGTCTATAAATAAATAAATAAATCTTCATACATTTCGAAGACTTGGAAATTTCGTGCACTTCCAAAACTTCGAAACTTGGAAACTTCGAACTTTCGATTCGTTTCCAGTTAACGGATAAAAGAAAAAAATGTTCATAATTTGTTTCTATATTCACTATTTAAATTATTTCAATAATTTATTGTTAAGGTAGTATATTTATAACGTGAATTATCCTTTCGATAGCACATCGTGAAAATAATTGTTTAAATAAATAAATTTTCACAATTTGTTTCTATATTTATTATTTGAATTATTTCAATAATTTATTGTTAAAATAATATATTTATTATTCGAATTATAATTTCGATAGTTCACTGATGAAATAATTGTTTAAATAAATAAATTTTTACAATTTGTTTCTATATACATTATGTGAATTATTTCCATATTTCATTGTTAAAATTATTATTTAAAGAATGTACAAGTATTTATATAATGAATATAGTAACACATTTCTATAGATTATAAAAATTTCCGTAGATTATAAATTTTTATACTCTATAGAAATGTGTTCCTATATTAATTATGTAAATACGTGTACTTTGTCTAAACAGTTATTTGAACAATAAATAATTGAAATAACAATTCAAATAAGGAATATAGAAACAAATTATAAAATTTATTTATTTAAACAATTATTTTATAATTGTTTATTAAATTACTATTATTAACAATGTGCTATCGAAAGGATAATTCAAATTATAAATATATTATCTTAACAATAAATTATTGAAATAATTCAGATGGTAAATATAGAAACACATTATGAAAATTTATTCCTTTTATCCGTTAACTGGAAAAGAATCGAAGGTTCGAAGTTTCGAAGTGTCTAAGTGTCGAAGCTTCGAAATCTTCGACCTTCGAAGGAAAGTAACAGCCCTAGTCTGCAGTAAGGATGAGAAATCTATGTATGAACCAAGAAAAAGAATGATTCAAGAGAAACCGAAACAGGAAATAAATGTATTAGTAGACATACCGAAACCGGGTTTTGGCACCACGAATACAGGAAATGTTGCAAGGAAATTTTTTCGAGACTACAGTAAAATTTCTACTAGCACAGATGTCAATGAAGATCTGATAAAGAGACTAGGCGTGATTTTGACAGCTTTATCAAGCTATACAAAAATAGATCGTCAATTATTTAATGATTACGCATTTCAAAATTCAATCTGTATGTAGAAAATTATAAATGGCATAACATGCCATCAAGTATACATAAAGTATTAATTCACGGTGCGGACATAATAAAATCTGTTATGCTAGAAATTCGAATGTTTTCTGAGGAGGCCATGGAATCGAGAAATAAAGACTTTCGGAATATTAGAGAATACCATACCCGTTGGGGGGGGGGGGTTACTCGTAAGGGTGATACTCGTAACCCTCCCCCCCATCGCAACAATATTATAATATCAGATGTCGCGTCGTGCCGAGTGGTCTTCGTTGCAGCGTCGCGTCGTCTTGGAGATGATGATACAACGGAGACAAGACAGTGTCGATTGACAAGCCGCGAGTTGGTTGGACGTGCATAAGGGAAGTGCTCCTCCTTGATTAATAAACGGTTTACGGTTTCCTATTGCGGTCTACCTTTATTGTAGTGTTATGTCGAAGCTTCGCGGTCGCCCACGCAACAATATGTTCGATCTCTTTAAATAATAGACAAGTTTTTAACAAATAAACGAATTTTGATGTTGAAGTTAAAAAACTAATGTCAGCAGAGATTGAAAAAGAAAGTGATGACAGTTAAACTAAAAATACAATTCAGTAAAATGCTATTTTTGTTAACAAATGTGAGATCTAGCCGTGAAAAATATAGGTTGAAGTTTCCACGTCGTGGAAACGGAGAGCAGGAGAAGAGAGGAGATGGAGAGTTGAGCAGAAATTTTATACAGGAAAATATACAGACTGGAGTTGTTGAATATGTACAGAAATGGTACAGAAGTGTAATCGAAAGAATGAATATTTCAGAAGGATGAACAGTCGCGAAGCCCGCGATTGCACGACGCCCGAATTACTTGTGAAGCTCACGAATTGTGTAAAAGACGGATAAAGATATCGCACGATGAGCAGCCGCGAAGCCCGCGATTGACCAAAAACACTAAGTACAATTGCGAAGTCCACAATGTACCAATGTAGCACGTACGTAACGTGATCAGTCGATCGAGAATGAATAAGAGTCGAGTACAAAGAACGCGCAAGTTTTTTTTTAAGAGTATAGTCAGTGGGCAGCCGTACCTAGGGGCACAAGCTCTTTTACCGGCTGTAATTAAGAAATAATTTATTAATGGTATGACCAACATGAGGTGGTTGCAGAGATAATGAGAGTATGTGAATTGGAAAACTTCAAAAACTATAACTTTTGAAAGTGCATTAGAATGAGGGTCATGTATTCTTAGCTGCAAGCATGCATAATGCAATTAAATTGAGAGGCTTAAGTGGTCCCTAGTATGAGTATACAGTTTCTTGACAGAGTTATAATGTGAAGCATTTGCTTGGTAAAGTGAGAAAGATTAGAAGCAAGTGTATCCGCGCTACCGGGTAGTAGTTACGATTTCGCGACAGGATAGACATATTTTGTTGATCCTGCAGAATTTGGTGAAATATCCATACCTGGCACAATTTTTGCAGATTTTAACCGGTTAACTTAGTGTTAAAAAGATTATTTAAATGTATAGTTATTGTGATGTTGCAGATTTTGCGACGTTACTTTTCCGTTATTTTTCGGCGGCTAAAGCCGCAGTTCGGATGGACCGAACTACCTTCTCGCGTGGCAGACGCACACTCATAAATTTCGAGGGCGCTCCCCGAGGAAATTCCGTGTAAATAACCGAGCGGCGGCTAATTCGAACCGCGCGCGCCGAGTACGGCCAAGTTTCAGGACGTGCCCCGTGCATCACCAACGCTTTACCGGTACCTACGGCGGCTCGCTTTGTGGGACTCCATCTTCGCGATATGCTGGCCAAGCAAAGGTCCTGTGCGCACAGGTGGAAGAAAGGGGCAGCTCGCACACACGGACCGAACAACCCGGAGACGGTGCAGGCCTAGAACTTCCCCAACACCGGGCTTTCCGAAAAGGAACTCCACATGAAAGGTCCTGCCGCCGTCTCATCTCCTTGGAAGGGGTTCCATACGCGTGGGTGGTGTGAGAGCGCCCTGCGGCCGTTAAGGACACCCAGTTCGTCGAAAGGCAAGCGAAAACGAAATTTCGGCTAAGTCTAGGGTCAGGGATCTCCCGTGGGAGCCCCATAATTAAATATTTCGCGCGCGAGACCGCCCAATTAGGAAACCCGACGAAACGTAGGGTGCGGACCGCCAGGTAGATCGTCGTTACGGAAACCGCGAAGGATCACTGTCGTGCTGGCTCCCGTGCCGAATGTACTAATTAGTATACGCTCTGCGTTTAGAAAACTTTAAGTCGTGCCGTGCCACGAGGACCGTGTTTCGAGTGACCAGGGAGGTGAATCATCCGTCCACAAGAAACGGTAGGTCGGCCAAAGTGATCCTTCCCGTAATATTTCGCGACGTGGCTCATAGTGTTTCGCGTGAGGACGATACGAGAGTTTTCGCAACGTTAGGATAATTCGTTCCGTAAATCTCAGTCGCGTAAACTCACGAAGACGGGTATACGCGCTCGCACGAGCGAGCGAGAGAAAAAAAGCGTGCCGTCGCACGCTCGCTTTGTTCCGTTCCGGAAATCCTCGCGACAGTCAAATTGTAATTGCGCCGTTCACTGGCGTCTGAACATCGTCCGTTGATATCGTTATCAAGTTTTCGAGTCGCGTTTTGTGCCGGATAGACCTCGTCCGTACGGCCAGCCAAGGCCCTGTCTCAGAGCCTGTAAAATCCCGTAGTTGAGCTCGTAATTCTTCCGCGGAAAACGCAAAGAAAAGGGCCAACGTCACATTATACATATATACGCGCTCTTTATCGTAGAAATAGAGAGGTCAGATCATGTTACCGAGTCACTAAAATCATCACTAGACGCGTAACAGCATCGACGAACCTCGGTGATGGTAACAGTCTTTGATGGCAGACTTTGCTGGTTTTCTGCCATGGTTGATTTTGCTAGGTGGGGTATAAATAGAATGTATAAAATGTATGTATGCGTAAAGTTACTTACGTTCAAGCATTAATGAAAATTGTATTTCTATAATTTGAAAATATGGTATCTACACATATTTATTAATATTGTATTGATAAAGATAATTGTAGATATATAACATAATGACATGAAATGAAAAAAAAAAATAATTTGAAATTTCATGCCGTTGTGCGTTGCTCGAACTTGAAGTCGTTCCTCTTCTCGTTGGAACTTTTATAATGTAAAGACGCGTTCTATTGTCGTCCTCGGCGAACACTCTCGCGATCATGGTATATATGGTACCAATGTCTGATTTAAATTTCGTTCGCGAATCCACTTAATAAATAATGAGATGCCAGAGCATTTAAACGGGTCATAGGTTTCTCCGGCAGGCCAATTGAGGAACCAATCAGGTCTTTTTCTTTATTTAGAAAATCTCTTATGAGATTTACTACAACATAATGTACATTACAGAGTATAGTAAATAACGAGAACATTTAGTAACATTGTGAGGAGGAGCCCTTAGACACGTAGGTTACAAGTATTTAAAAAGGCTATCATACAGGGTGTCCCGGGTTTTAATGGACAAACTTGGGGAGCATATCCTACAAGTGGAAATAAGAAAATGTTATTTGAAGTTTGCTCAGAAACGCTTTATTATTTAGCTATAAACAAATAAAGTTAGAATTGGTGACAGTAGATTTTACTTTACTGAACATTGAAAGGTCGAACGTGTTTATCGGATTATTTCAAAATGTCGTCCTTGGGTGCAAATACAAGCTTGACATCGATTTTTTATGGAGCTTATTACAGAATAAATCTCTTCCTTATTTTGTTGCATTTCAGCAACGGAGATATTAATCCGTTGCTTTAATTCTTCACACGAAGTAACTTCTGCACTGTAGACTCTATCTTTTAAAGTTCCCCATAAATAAAAATCGAGAGGTATTAAATCGGGGGATCTTAGAGGCCACCGAACTGGCTCTCCTCGACCAATCCACCTGTCACCATAATTTTCATTTAACCTATTTCGAACTGGCCTGACATAATGTGATGGACAACCGTCTAACTGTATCCAACTGTTTTGTCGAAGCATTAGTGACACGTCCCCCATCAAAATTGGTAAATCGTTCGATAAGAATCTTTGAAAAAGCAGTCAATTCAATCTCTTAGGCAGAAAGAAAGGGCCAATAAGCTGGTCATTAATCATACACATCCAATTATTGTGGGCCCATAGATGATTATTATGAAAATTGAATATTCCCCGTCTTGTAAAAGTTGCTTCGTATGTCCATAATATCCTTAATGGGAAAAATTCATCCGTGTCTACTGCATTTACATACCAGTCACAAAATTCAACTCGTTTCCGGTAATCAGATGGAAGTAATTCTTGAACAGGTGTACAATGGTATGAGAACCTTTCGTCGGCTCGCAATGTTCTCCAAATCGTATTTCGTGGTATCTGTAGTTCACCTGCAGCAGGTCGAATACTTCGCGTAGGAGTATTATCAAACAAATTTAAGATTCTTTCCGTGCGTCGTCGCTGTCCTAAGGCTGACCGAACATCATGATATTCATTCCTACTTATAAATGAACCCAAATTGCGTAATTGCCGATGAGTATTAATAAATACAGAATGATGAGGGTCTCTTCTTCTAGGAAATCTGCGTTCGTACTCTCGTACAGCAGCTCGGAAATTTCCGTCGCAACATCCGTAGATGAAATGAATATCAGCGTATTCCTCATTTAAAAACACTCCAGGCATTTTCACCACGTATTCTTGATCTAACTGGTCGTTAACACTAACAGCAAGTCATATCAAAATAGTGAACATGACATAAATAGACAAATAAGATAAACACGTTCGACCTTTCAATGTTCAGTAAAGTAAAATCCGCCGTCATCAATTCTAACTTTATTTGTTTATAACTTTATAATAAAGCGTTTCTCAGCAAACTTCAAACAACATTTTTTCTTATTTCCACTTGTAGGATATGCTCCCCAAGTTTGTCCATTAAAACCCGAGGCACCCTGTATATACGCACGCCATAATATTAGGTTCAGTAGTTAAAGAAACAATGTCTAACGGCAATTGGAAACCTGCTTTGGAAAGGTTTTGGATACATTTTTTCCTCTGTTCATTATATAGATTACACTGCCATAGCACATGATTAAGCGTTTCCTGCTCTAGGTTACATTTACATTTTGTGTTATTGATGATACCAATGCGAGCAAGTGAGGCTGCCAAATGATAATGGTCCGTCCTACATCGATTAATTGAAATAATGTATTGACGGGTTAATTTTTTATGCGCAAACCACGCTGAACGATCTTCCTTATAGAACCGTTGAAAATAGATTTTACCCTTATAAAGCCCCTGATCTTTTATTATTTTGACAGTATTTGAAACCGCTTATTTCTGAAAAGTTTCGGAAAGGTCAGAGAATGGAATCTTTGAAACCTTCAAGGGCCTCCTGTAGATCTTACCAATTTGCCAAGCACGTCTAAACGTGCACGAAGATCAAGTTGTCCCGGATGATATTAAAATTTGAACAATAGAGACGCCTACTTCCCCCGCCCGCGCGTCTCGCTCCCCGTGGCGGCCGTAGTCCTCCGAGCTCCTCAGACCCGTGCCTACCGCTAGCAATATGTACCGCGTGTGGCGCGTTTGGGGCGACTCTCGAGCCCACGGTAGGCACGGGTCTGAGGAGCTCGGAGGACTACGGCCGTCACGGGGAGCGAGACGCGCGGGCGCGAGAAGTAGGTGTCTCCCTCGAATTTGCGTCCAAGTGAGCTACTTCTGGACATGCCTGATCTACGCTCTTTGTTGCATGATAATTTATATCAGGACAGAAACAGCCAGATCCGACAAATTCTGCATTTAACACGTTACTACCATCAGTTGATATAGCGAAAGCAGAATGATCTTCTATCAGGCTCTCGATTTTCTGATTAGGGTCAAGACATTTTTTAAGATTTGATCCAAATTCAAAATCAAAAGGAATTCAGGTGATAAAAGTTTTGAAGTCGTAACAGAAAATATTGAAATTAGTATGGGCTTCGATTAAGTTAGAAAAATTACGAAAGGAAAAGATGCGGGAGTTCAATATATCATTAGACCTAATTGCTCTATTTTTAATTCCATTATAATAATCATTAATAGTTTGGCGACATAATAAGCTTTCATTTGAGTGGAGTTTTGCAAGAAAGTTACAGAGAAATCTGGATCGCTCTTTTATCAGCAGAAGCTTAGATTCAGCCAACATAATATTAGTAGTGGTACTTCTTCGATATCCCAAAGCCAGTCAAATATAGTTTGTTTTTTAGGAGAGTAAACGAAAGACCCATAATCTATGATGGTGTAACAATGGTGTATCCACAAGGCTGTTACTAGCACCGTACCGGGACCGGCTCGCCGATTCCCGCCGCACCGCGCCGCGACCACCGCGAAACCGTTCCGTTTGCGTTACCATAGTAACCGGTATCGCACCGCGCCGCACCGATCCCTGTACCACCAAGCATCGGCTATATAAACCGGTGCAAACGCGAGCCAAAGACCAGTTAGTCTCAAGTCACCTAGCTAATTTAACCAACCGTATACCAGTCAACCGATTCTAACCGCGATTATACGCACCGGATTCCAACACCACGCCGAAGGAGCCGAACGTAAGTGTCTCGACCGAGATTTCTAGAATCTAAACCGATCCCATCCCGGCGGCGAAGCAGCGCTTCACCACATCCGATCAGACAGCGTCTGCTCTCTTATCCGATTCGCGTTCGGCCCCGTAGGATGCGCTTATGGGAAACAGACAGCGTCTGTTCCAATAACCGAACCGCGTTCGAAGATAAGCTGCGCTTATGAACGACAGACTAGCCGCGCTCGTGGAAGACAGACCGCGTCTGTTCCCGGAGTACTGGTGACCGCATCATCCACGACCACCGTCAACTGCCGCGGGAGGCCCCGTAACCGGCGTCTTCGCCAACCTCGGGGACCGAAAGACCCGACCCGCGGCAGGGGATCGTGGCCGAGGCCACGATCAACAACCGCACGCCCTGATACCGCCGAGCACCAGGTGAATACCGCGAAAACCGACCGCGGCGCGCACCGAACCGATAAGCGCGAAATACCGAGCGGCAGTTATACCGGAGAAACCGAACAGTTTCTCTGGATTTGACAGTAACGTTATCTATTTTAATTGTAACTGTACCAGGCACCATTTTTTTGTTATTGAGGCGAAGAAGATGAGTTTTGTCAGGAGATAGATCTGTAGCGTCCGGTCGTTCGCACAAAAGAGAGTTCTTTCTTTCGTGCAAATGTCCAACGTAATTTACGACTCTCGTCCGACGAAGCTATTTTAGAGTTGACAATTTCCAGACTTTGTCGTTACATGTTTAGTAAGTTCTTTCCAAAAGTCGTCAATAGCAACCAGGGACCGTCGTAAATTAAGGGATTAGCTGAAGGGTACGTGGAGCGAAATCATCGATCTATCGCCACGTGGGTCCCCTCATCCCCTCCGATCACCTCGCCGTTCCATAAACAAGCACGCCAAGGGCGTAAGGAGTAGGCGGTGAGACGGAAAAACGAACAGCTCTGATAGGAAGGATCCAACGTGTGGGTTAGCCAATCAGGGTTGTTTAGGAATTTTACCAGGGCAAACACGGAGTCGAAAATGAGGTGCAAGTCACTTAGTCGCGATTCGTCTCATTAAGATATAGATCTCGAAGAGTCGAGTAGAGACGAAGCAACGATTGCGACCATTGTGTAAATATAGATATTAAAGACATTACACTCCGCAGAACAAGTGTATGCTCCTTAAAACTATCAACTACACACATTGGTGACCCCGAAGTGATACTTGTGCTGTGCGATAGTCACAGACAGTGGTCGTGGACAGTTTTTAGTTTAGTGTAGAATTTTTGTTTTTTAAAAAGGATACAACGTGCCAATAGACAATAAGATGGATCCTGGCAACGTTTGTGACGGTTCCGCGACGCCGGAAGTTTGCTGCGTCGGGGTTCGCATACCGCCGTTTTGGCAGGAACAACCAGCAGTTTGGTTTGACCAAATCGAGGCGCAGTTCGTATTGAATGGCATCACAGTAGATTCGACAAAATTCTACTACGTCATGTCACAGCTAGAACCGAAATAGGCGCTGGAGGTACAAGACATTTTTGCGATGTCCCCTGTTCCGTCACGAGGGACCATTCGGATGTGGGCCTTCTTCACGACGAAGAAGGTTCCCCGCAAGAATAGAAAACAAATGGTCCCTCCGAAAACAAAGGTTCCTCCCGAAAAACAATTTCCAGCTGCTTGGAGAAATTCAATATTCTTATTCGTGCTATCGTAGCAAACGAATGTACGTTTTGTCGTTAATCGTAGCCGGACAATTTTTACTAAAAATAAATTGGGGATACGTCGCGCCATCTTACGCGTTTAAGGCAGGATCTACCAGTCAGCCTTACTGACGAGTCCTTCTGGTAGATTTGGGACGAAACGCGGCTTCGTACAATAATCCAAAACAGATTACCCAAGATTAATTTGGCGGGTAATCTACCGGTGAAATCGCCGTGATAATCCGCGACGTCGTCAATTTTCATTCACGCCCGATATTCACGATCGAACATTTTTTGGTCCTTCGAGCCGGATACAGCCTATCGAGTGCAGTGCACGTACAGGCATTATCGTAGTGGTTATCCGTGTTATCTTCATAATCCACCCGTTGACCCGAAGAAGCCGTTTCCTCCGGCCTTTACAACATAAGCTGCCGCCCTCACTGGGAAAAATCCAAGACCGCAGCAGCCACGGACCATCAGTCAAGGTAGACCCCTTTGTCAATTTCCCCATTCCGCATTTCTCGAGACAAATATGCCTAACCAGAACGAAATAAATCAACGAATTCGCACTTTGAAGAATAGACGTAAGGTGTTCAAATCTCAAATCACGGCCCTTGCGAAATACCTTCAAGAATAAAAATTCGGGAACATGTTGAACGATTACGGAAACAATTCGAGATGTTTAACGAAATTCAAGACGAAATCGGTGAACGCGAAGATTTCGATGAAAGCGAGATAGAACGCGGATCAATTTCCGATTTATATGACGATGTAATCGCCACCGCCGTTACATTATTGGAATCATTTGATGCGAATAATACACATCCTCCAGCCACGACAATCGCGACCGATTCACCTGCGCCGTCCAAGCCATCGAGCATCGTCGGAATTCATCGCCCGAAAATAAATCTCCCTCATTTCGACGGTCGTCTCGAAAAATGGATTGCATTTAAGGACTCATTTATCAGCCTAATTCATTCGCATACCGGACTAACTGACATACAACGTCTGAATTATCTGAAACTGTTGCTATCCGGAAAAGCCGAATCTGTTATAGAATCGTTCACTATTAGTGAAGAAAACTACAAGGCCACGTGGAATCAGTTAGAAGAAACTTACGATATTCATCGCGCACTTATATTGCGTCATTCTTCACTCCTATTAGACTCACCCGCTATGTCGAACGACTCGCCGGAGTGTATTACAGACCTCCTCAATCATATGCAATCGCACATTAGATCTTTACAATCCCTCGGTCGATTTTGGGAAGAAATCGCAAATGATCATCTTGCGAGCATCGCTATCAACAGAATGGGGCCTGACAAACGCAAGGGTTGGGAACGAACTTTGATTGACACTCGCAGCATTACAGACATTTTCAAACATCTTCGAAACGCTTCGCATAAATGCACGACACATTCTACGTCGGCAACCGCGAAACTTAAAGTACACGTGTCACCAGAACCCTTGAGACAACATCTGGCCCATCGATCTCGAGCACTGAAACGAAGTAGGGAAATTGCGACCACTTCTAAAGGAAAATCGTCGTTACCATATACAAAGACGCGAATATTCGCAACGACTACTTCGACACAAGGTTGTCGAATCTGCAAATCAGCAGAACATAAATCGTATGCCTGCCCGAGACTCACGAACATGCCGGTCAACGAACGATGGACAGTCATACGAACTGCAAAATTGTGGCCGAATTGTCTTGAACCCGATCATGCAATCGAGGCATGTCAGACAGACCGATGTCGCGTATGTAAAGGGAAGCATAACACTAAACTTCATCAAAACACGAAATCGCCAACTAGCAAGACTGACGTTTGACTAATATAGACCACTAATACTGACCGACATACGCTACAACACCGAACTCTTTTTTCAAACGGATTAACAAACGGCCTATCGACAACAGCAACTCTTTACGTGTTGGACCGTAACCAACAACCGCAATTATGCCGCGCATTGATCGACACATGTTCAATGCCAATCTTATAACGGATGAATTAGCAAACCGATTGCGATTGCCGACGACCCGACAAACTGCTAAAATCGAAGCATTAAATCATTTGAACACGATGACGAACGAACTCGTAACTGCTACCATCGAGTCGCGATTGTCGAATTTCACACGCACCCTGACCTTCTGTACCATGCAGCAAATAACTGGCCCGGTACCCGATTGCCAAATAGATCGAACAATGTTTCACATTCCGGCGAATCTACGTTTAGCAGATCCGGAGTTTCATCGCCCGGGCAACATCGACATGCTTCTCGGACCGGTATAACATTGTCTTGTCTAAGCATCGGACAACTCAATCTTTCGAGGCAACGCGACATCGACTTAATATTACAGAAAACTGAATTTAGATGGATTCTAGGAGGCGGCATTCCAGCAACGTCACGAGCGAGCCGTAAAAGCTTCACCACGACTATACAATTTGACTTGCAGAAATTTTGGGAAGTCGAGAAAGGTCCAGAGGAACAGTTCCGTTCGTCCGAAGATCAGGCATACGAAAATCATTTTGCCGCAACCGTGCAGCTGCACAAATCCGAACGATATATCGCAGCATTGCCGTTTAATGAAAAGAAAGATCGATTCGGGATCGTTCGCACTGGAACGAAAATTGGAACGTGATCCAGAATTGAAACAACGGTATACGAAAGTGTTAGATGAATATATTACGCTCGGGCATATGAATCGGGTAGAGACCACTGAAGCGCCAGGTTTCTATCTGCCGCATCATGCGGTCATAAAACCATCAAGCTCAACGTCGAAAGTCCGTGTAGTCTTCGACGGCTCCGCAAAATCGAGCTCAAACTTATCGTTGAATGACATTTTAATGACCGGTCCCACGTTATAGGACGATTTGTTCACACTTTTGCTGCGTTTTCGAATGCACTCTTACGTAATCACCGGGACATTGAAAAAATGTATCGGCAATTTCGGTCCGAAGACCGCGTTTATCAACAAATCTTGCGGCGAGATTCGGACGGACAAATAGCAACTTTTGAACTAAACACGGTCACATTCGGACTCTCATCGACACCGTATCTTGTCATACGATGCCTGCATCAACTCGCGAATGATGAACAATTCGACATGCCGGAGGTTTCTGCGCTTCTGAACACAGATTTATACGTAGATGATCTACTTATTGGCGCCGAATCAATCACAGAGATGAAAGTTATGCATTCGACTTAAGATCCGACAGTGGGCATCTAATGAACCAGCACTTCTCGCTAGACTAAGCAAAGATCTGATTCGTCGAAGAATTTTAGGCGATGCGACCGCACTGAAAACTCTGGGAATATCATGGGACATGCGACACGACACCATTCGATATTCAGTTCAGCCCGTTATAACTAACGTGGTCACCAAGCGAAATATTCTGTCCAATATTGCCAAAATATTCGATCCATTAGGGCTTCTCGGACCAATCATCATCGTCGCAAAAATCTTGATGCAACGGCTTTGGGCATTAAAGATCGATTGGGACGAGTCGCTCCCTGCCAGCCTCCACACCGAATGGATCACCTTCCAGGGCGATTTACGGTTGTTGAACGACGTCGAATTTAATCGCCATGCAAAACTCAAAAACGCGAAGCGAATCGAACTCCACGGTTTCTGTGATGCAAGCGAAAGGGCATACGGTGCTTGTTTGTACACGCGGACAGTATCGTATTCTGGTTCCATCGACACCAACTTGCTTTGTGCAAAATCACGAGTCGCGCCGCTAAGCCAGATCACCCTTGCACGCTTGGAATTGTGCGGCGTTGCATTATTAGCCAAGTTATATGGAACAGTTCATACGGTCTTATTCATCGCATGGATGAAACATTTTTCTGGACTGACTCTACAATAGTTTTGAATTGGTTGACCAAACAACCTTTCACTTTAAAGACTTTCGTCGCGAATCGCATGGCCGACACACAACAGAAAACCGACATAAATTCGTGGTGTCACATCGAATCTTCCGACAAGCCGGCCGATCTCATTTCGCGAGGAATAACATCCGCAGAGTTCGCGCGTAGCAACATTTGGCGCCACGGACCCAAATGGCTCTCCGAGGAGTAATCAACTTGGCCAGTCTCTCGGTTTGTCATTTGCAATGATTTACCACAGTTACGGAAGATAAGTTGTCTCGTCGGTTCGATCACACAAAACGATGAGATCCTTTTACATTACTCATGTATTCGGAAGCTCAGGCGAATCGTCGCTTACTGTTTACGTTTTCCACCAAAATATCGCCGCACGGGACATTTATCTGTCGAAGAACTTCACGAAGCCAATCGTCGTATAATAAAACTTTTACAAGCTACTTCGTTCGCACTCGACATTCAAGAAATAAAAACGGGACACTGTCAGACAAAAAGAAACTCCAACCACTACGTCCATTCCTCGACCAACAAGGAATTCTCCGCGTAGGAGGACGGTTGCAAAATTCCATGTTACCGTATGAACAAAAACACCCTATATTATTACCTCGGGGACACCACATCACTCTCTCATTTAAAAAATCACCACGCTGGAATTACAGCCGCTTTGTATGGTGTGCGACAATTGTATTGGCCGATAGATGGGAAGAACACGACACGTCAAATCGTTCGCCGATGTGTGCGATGTTTTCGAATCAATCCACCTGAAATTAAATACATTATGGGAAATTTACCCGCAGCCCGCGTTACCGAAGGCCGACCGTTCATCAATTGCGGCATAGATTATTGCGGTCCTTTTTTTATGATGGAGCGCCGCTATAAAAATCGAACACGAATCAAGATCTACGTGGCGGTTTTTACTTGTTTCGCGACCAAGGCTGTCCATCTTGAGGTGGCCTCTGATTTATCAACTGAAGCCTTTCTCGCCACTCTCAAACGGTTCATCACACGACGCGGAGTTTGTCAAAACATTTACTCCGACAATGACACAAATTTCGTTGGAGCCAATAACGAACTAATAGAACTCAACAAGACTCTATCATCGATTCCTACCTAAGGGTATTTTGGCATTTCACCCCAGCACTATCACCTCATTGATAGTGCTGGGGTGAAATGGTGACCCCCAAACCATAGTGAACGATCTTCCTTATAGAACCGTTGAAAATAGATTTTACCCTTATAAAGCCCTTGATCTTTTATTATTTTGACAGTATTTGGAACCGCTTATTTCTTAAAAGTTTCGGGAAGGTCAGAGAATGGAATCTTTGAAACCTTCAAGGGCCTTCTGTAGATCTTACCAATTTGCCAAGCACGTCTAAACGTGCACGAAGATCAAGTTGTCCCGGATGATATTAAAATTTGAACAATAGAATTAAGAACTGTTTAGTAGGCGAGTTTTCGCCGGGCCGAGTCAATTACTGGTCTGTGAATTGACCACCCAAGGATAGCTGTTCTATCCTGAAAAGGACCGGAGTGAATGGGTGCCAAATTAAATTTTGTACACGGTTTAAAAAAAACAGTCCACTTTATTGGCGTGGTCGCGACGCGAACAGTAAACTTGACGGATTATTCGGCGAGAAAATGCGAGAATAAGCGAAAGTACCACGTGGTGGCAATAGCGACAAAAGTTGAAAAAGGCAGACTGTCGATCTAGCTAACTATAGAACGGGCGAATAACGAGAGCGAGTTGCTCGATCGGCGGTGTTTTATAAACCTACGATTTTTGGCGATCGATAGATCAATACCTACCTACATTACGAAGGACCTCAGTGCGTCGCAGCGATTGTGTTGTGCTACTCACTCTCTTGCAGGACCGGCCAAAGAGTACTGTGTTCTATTTTCACCACGGACAACCGCATCGGTCAATTACTTCGCCAAGCAGTTTTGTACACGAGTGACGATGCTACCAGTTATGCAGAATATGCTCGTACCAAACTAAAATACCTGCAGCAGACAAGAGTGTCGTTCAAGAGATCGGAATTAGTACGACTAATAATTACGGATATCTCTGACACTACGACCCGTCAATCATTAACGAACGCCCGATATACGACTACAGCTGAGCTAGTAGCAGGGATGGTGGATTACAAGATGCCACGCAGGGAAAAGAAAGAAGAAAATCGGTGTAAATTTCCAATCCCTCCTCGTGTTGTAAAACGCTGTTTTACCTGCGACAGTGCTGACCACGTGCAGTTGGACTGTCCCAAACGACGAAGGATGGCATCGACGAGTGCATAACCGACGCCTGGACATTCCATGACCTGCACTTATTGCGCTAAACGAGGTCACGTGGAAAACGACTGTTGGGTGAAACTACGTGCTCAGCGGTATACTACCAATACTCCCACGGATCACCATCGTAATAGTTCCACTAAATTGCACAAAGGCAAACCCGAAGTCAATGCATGTTATTCGTTCCCACATCGTTTCACAGCGATTATTTTGGGTGACTTAGTTGTGCGGGAATGCTTGATTGACTCGGGCGCAACGTGCTCTCTCGTAAAAGAATCTGTGGCGAGACGAGCGAACTGTAAGGTCGAACCGAAATCCGTACTAATAAAAGGCATTGGAGGTGCAGTGATGACATCCACCTCCTGCAGTCTTTCAGCGCGCAATAAATACTGCGCTTGGTAATCTTCGCAATAATGTGGCTCTAGTTTATTTGGATAATATTTTGATTCCGTCATTGACAAAAAAGGAAGGTCTAGATAAGATAGAAAGCGTACTGCAGGCATTACATCGCGCAGGATTTTCTTTAAACATCAATAAATGCAAGTTTCTAGAAACCGAAATAGAATATTTAGACAGAGCAGTGTCGAGTGAAGGTGTTAAACCTGGGAAAACCAAAGTCAAGGCGTTAATAGAATCACCGGTACCATCCAATGTTCGACAAGTAAGATAATTTGTGGGGCTCGCCGGATATTTTCGCAAATTTGTGCCAGAATTCGCAGTTCGCGCCGCTTGCATTACCAAGCTTACAAAAAATAATGAACATGGTTTGGGGTACCGAACAGGAGGAGGCTAGACAATATGTTATTGATAAACTCACTTCCGAACCGTTACTAGTGGTATTTGATCCTGACAAAGAGACCGAATTACACACAGACGCGAGTGCAATCGGTTACGGGGCCATCCTATTCCAAAAACATTCGGAAGAACAACGGGTGGTTGCATATTTTAGTCGTCGAACGACCGCGGGGGAATCGAGATACCACTCTTACGAGCTTGAGACGTTGGCCGTTGTAAATGCTTTGAAACATTTTCGCGTCTATCTCCTAGGCATAAAATTTAAAATAGTGACGGACTGTAATGCTCTGAAAGCCACAAATACCAAGCGAGATTTACTGCCTCGAGTAGCCAGGTGGTGGGTTTACCTTCAAGATTTCGATTACACAATTGAATATCGAAAAGGTAAATTCATCGAACACGCCGATTATTTGAGTCGTAATCCCACTAAAAACAGGATTTGTCGTGTAAATGTTATTTGCGAAGGCTCGTGGCTAGAAATTTCACAAAGTAACGACGCCGAAACAAAAGCTATAATCGACAAAGTCAACGCTAACGACTCGATCAGTACTGATTTTGTAGTTGTTAATAATTTATTATGCCGTAAATTGTATAATCCTAGAGGAAAGGAATTGACTCTTTTCTATGTGCCAAAAGGAACTCGTATCGGGTTGTTGCGATTGTATCATGATGAAAACTGCCATGTAGGGTTTGATAAAGTTTTTGATCGCGTTAACCACAAGTACTGATTTCCCAGAATGAGGGCATTTATCAAAAAATACATCGACCATTACCTCACCTGCATTGTCGCGAAACGCCAAACAGGATCTAAACAAGGCTTACTTCATTCTATAGAAAAGAAACCAATTCCATTCGATACGATTCATTGCGACTGTGTTGGTCCGTTCGTTAAAACAAAAACCGGTTATCAGCACGTTTTGATTGTAACGGTTCAGTTTATCGCGGTGACGATAGCTCGGTCTCGACGACGTTCCTCCTCGTTGCCGAGTAGCTCGTCGAGCCGGTGTTCTCGGCGAGGAGAACTGTCGGCGGGGAGCGGGGAGGTTAAGGTGCGGTAAATGAATACACGTGTTGATTCGGTTAATAAATGAGCTGCCGTTCGCCGTATCGGTGTTCGCGTCGCGGAGGGTCGGTGCGGACCTGGTCGAAATCGCGGAGTCGCGGTGGTCGACGAGCAGGGGACGCCCTGCTCGCAGACGGTCGATGGAGGGGGGGGGGGCGAACGGGGCACTCCCCGTTCGGTGTCGCGGTGGTCGGTGAGCAGGGGACGCCCTTTTCGGAGGCGGTGGGGGAAAGTGGACAGGGTACTCCCCGTCGCGGTAGTCGGAGAGCGGGGGACGCCCCGCTCGGAGGGGTGTTCGAAGAGGAGACGAGCAGGGTACTCCCTGATCGTTGCCGTGGGAGGGAAGGAACAGGCTACTCCCTGTTCGCGTTAGGACGGTGCGGTGAGGTGCGGAACAACTTAGGCTTAGTGACTCCTTTCGGTGCTGGTGTGCGTTTTGTTGGTTTCAGAATACTTCGGAACGTCTTGATATAGTCAGAGGACGGGTGAGGTAAGGTACTGTTTACGTCTTCGCGGGGGGTTTATATTCCCGTTACGGTTACTCATTAGCGGCGAGAAACGTGCCGCGCAAATCAGGATCGCGGCCCTCTCGCGGCGGGGCGCGGGGAATATCGGTCGCGGCTGTGGTACGAGGGGGCGCGTAACAGACAGGTCTGTTACACCGGTACCGGTACAGATCGCGCAACGTCGTCGAGACCGAGCTATCGTCACCGCGATAAACCGAACCGTTACATGGCGCCCGAACAGGGACCTGGTGCGAAAACGACCACGCCGCGAAAATTTCGCGAACACGTGCAACGTTAAACTGCCGGAAACGCGCACCGATTACGCCCCCCGGACCGCTCCGCCGCGAAATCGCGATCGCGCTCGGCACCGCTAGCACCATCCACCGGCCGCCGATCTCCCCAAACCGCGATACCGGTACAGATCGCGCACATACCAGCCACCCGACTCGCGATTACGATCACGACCACCACCGCCATCTAGCGGTCGCGAACCAAACCAGAAACACGTTCCGCGAAATTTGAAAGTATGCCCGTACTAAAGCCGCACAAATCGGACGGATTAACCAAGAAACAACTCGTGCAGGAGTTGCGGCGCCTCCACCTCCCCGTAACCGGTACGATCCGCGAACTATGACAAAGACTCGCCGACTACTGCACGGCAAATCCGGAAGTTCTCCCCGACGACTTTTCTAACTAACTACAAGATTGGGCATAAAATTATTTTTTACAAAAATAATCCTGCGATATCTCGGGCATATCGTCGACCGGCAGGGTATCCGGACCGATCCCGATAAAACAAGCGCGATCGCCCGCATTCGGGCTCCGAAAAGCGTCCGCGAAATCCGCCGGTTTCACGGCATGGCCTCCTGGTACCGCCGCTTCGTCCCGAATTTCGCAGAGCTGATGGAACCGCTGACGAAGCTCACCCGGAAGAACGCTAAATGGATCTGCACCGATCCTCGCCTGCCCAAACTTCGAGGAACCCTTCGTCCTCCAGACCGATGCCAGCGATAACGGCCTGGGAGCCGTACTTACGCAGGGCGCCGACGACAACGAACGCGTGATCGCATACGCCAGCTATACGCTGAAAGCAGCGGAGCGAAATTATAGCGCGACGGAGAAGGAATGCCTCGCCGTCGTATGGGGCATCCGAAAGATGAAGCCGTACCTCGAGAGGAACCATTTTACCGTAGTGACCGACCACCAGGCTCTCCAATGACTTCAACGGATCGAAAACCCGACCGGCCGCCTAGCAAGGTGGGCCCTGGAGCTGCAACAGTACGACTTCGATATCAAGTACCGGCCGGGAAAACTAAACCAGGTGGCAAACGCGCTGTCTAGACCCGAACTCGCTCCAGGCGTAAGCCTACTCCGACCGAAACAGCGCGCGGACTCCTGGTACGAAAAGAAGATCAAAGCCGTGCACCAGAATCCAGCGTCCGTGCCAGACTTCAAGCTACAGGACGGAAAGCTGTACCGTCACGTCCTGCACCAGCTCGATTATAACGAGCCCGAGCCGGGAGACACCTGGAAGCTCTGCGTGCCCGTCACCGACCGAGAAGCGCTCCTCCGTCAATACCATGACGACCCGACCGCCGGACATCTGGGGATAGCGAAAACCATAGTCCGACTCGCCCTGCGATTCTACTGGCCCGATATGTTTCGGGAGACCGCCCGTTACGTCCGCAGCTGCGATGTGTGCAAGCGGTATACAACAACGCCACAGCAGCCGCCCGGTCGTCTCCACGCCAACCCGGGGACACAACCGTGGTACACCGTCTCGATCGACCTAGTGGGGCCTTTGCCGCGATCTCGACGTGGCCACAATTGGCTACTCGTAGCCTTGGACTGCTTCACAAAATGGGTCGAGCTGACGCCACTGCGGAAGACCACCAGCGTCGCCGTTGCCCCCTCAATCCAAAAGGACGTCATCCTGCGCCACGGAGCCCCAGAAATCATAATCACCGACAACGGCCGCCAATTCATCGGCGAACCGTTCACCAGTCTCCTGCAGGCAGCAGGCACCGTACACCCTCGAACCCCGCCTTACTCTCCGCACTGCAATCCGGTGGAGCGAGCCAATAAAGTGGTAAAGACCATGCTCGCCCAGTACACCGGTAGTCACCACAACCGGTGGGACGACAAGCTCGACGAGGCCAGATTTGCCATCAACACCGCATGGACCGAATCGACCGGCTACAGCCCCGCCTATCTAAATCAGGGCAGGGAACTCCGGGTCTCCGGACAACCAGCAACCGGAAACGCAAACATGACGCCGCAGCGCCGCTGGAAAAATCTCCACGAAACCCAAGAGCTGGCCAAGCTACACTTGGCCCAAGCCTTCGGACGGCAGGAAAAGCAATACAACCTGCGACACCGCGACTGGAGACCAGCGCTGGGGGACGCGTCTGGAAACAAGAGCACACGCTCTCCAACAAAGGCGCCGGCGTTAACGCAAAACTTGCCCCAAAGTACAGCGGCCCGTACACGATCGGACACATCGTGTCACCGATCATCGTCGACCTCCAGGCCGCGAACCGCCGCTGGACACGACACATTCATGTCCAGGACCTGAAACCCGACGCCGGGGCCCGACACCCCCGAGGACCTTGACCCGCCGCCCGCAGCATTCACCACCCCCACCCCTCCTTCCGAACGCACCACAGGTGTCGTTCAGGCCGAACCCGGACCGGTTGCCCGTCATCGCAACAAGGTTCAAGGTAGAGACGTTAAAAACTACAGAATGGCCGAGCAAACTTATTAAAATTCAGGAAACACTGAATACCACACTACAAGCTACGACTGGATTTTCGCCCGCTCGTTTGTTGTTTGGTGTAGAACGAAGTGCAGGTAACGCAATTCAAATCGAGTCTGATCTACCAAATTTAAGTGAAAAGATTGATGTTTCACGCGATAGAGAAATCGCCCATAGAAAATTATTAGAAAATGCGCAAAAACGAAATGAACAATTTAATAAAAAAAGGAGAACAAATATTGATTTTAAGGAGAAGGACACGGTATTCTTGAAAGCCGCGGTTACACGCCGTGCTAAATTAGATCGAAAATATTGTTACGACGATATGAAGTTGCTTCCGGAGTAATGTAATACGACGATATGAAGTTGCTTCCCCTGAACATATCGCAGAGGAGCCGTCCGATCGATGGATAAAAAAAGTCGGCTGTTGACGAGAAGAAGGAAGACAGATAGAAGCGAGACAGCAAATCGAATAGACGTGTCGCTAAATCAATCCACATTAACCATTGTATAGTTTCTAATAAATAAGAGTTCATAAGAGTTAAAAGTTAATTATTAGTTATGAGTTCACCAACGGGAAGTGGGCGCATTTTACGGAACGGTCGGAGCATAAGTCGCATAGGTCGCAACATTGGTGTCAGAAGTGGGATTTCGGACGATGTTGTGGCAGCGACTTCCGTGTCCGGAGGAGATGCCACTGTATTTCGAAGTTTATTTGGGGATCTCCAAAGGAGCATTTCCGGGCAGTTCTCGGAGCAACAAAAAATCTCGGAACAGAGATGGGAGCAGGAGCGCGCCCGTTTAGAAGAGAGAGAAGCAGCAGAGAGGGCTGTTCGAGCTGCGAGGGAGACTGACCTGGAAGAACGATTTCAAATTTTGGAGGCCCAATATCAGGTGCTCGCGCAGAATTTTCAGAATGTACCATGTATAAGTAGTTTTGCTGTCAACCGCGAACCTGGACATGTAAATACGTTCATTGCTAACGGGTCTGCGGTTCCAGTTTCCGCACCCTCGCAACAGGCGGCTCCTTGCGAAATTTTTCGTAATACTTTGGAATTGGGGTATACTGTGAAACCCCCTAAATTCGACGCCAAAATTTCTTGGGAAGAGTATCGTATACAATTTGACACTATAGCTCGCGCTAATGGATGGGATGAACCAAGGAAAGCATTGGCCTTGGTTGCATCTTTGGAGGGCCCTGCTCGAGGGATTTTGACCTCACTTTCCGCGGATAAGCAAAATGATTTTGAAACTTTAATCTCAGCACTAGAGTTCCATTATGGAACGAAAAATTTTCAAAATTTAAATTATGTTATTTTTCAAAATTACAAACAGCGGAAAGGGGAGTCGATCTCTGAATTGGCGGCAGAAATTGAGAGGGTGGCTCAAGCCGCGTTTGCTGAATGTCCTTATGAAATAAGAGATAAACTAGCAGCCTCTCAGTTTGTAGCAGCGTTGACCAATAACGAGATCCAACGGACATTAATGCTTGGCGGTTTTACATCCCTGAGGGCAGCTGTAATTAGAGCCCTGGAGATTGAAGCCGTTGAGTCTATCGCTGAAACTGCGTCCTACAGAGGTCAAAATAATCGCTACAGGCCTTATTATTTTTCGAAACAACACGTTCCTGACCGGAATTGGAGGGATCGAGCGGTCAGCCGGAGCTCGGACGGGGTCGGACGTGTGATCAGGAATCCTGAGCAGACGAATTTTATAAATCGGAACCCGAGGATCCATACCGTTGGAGGAGATCGACCAAGAGAATATTGGAGCTGCCAGCAAACAGGACACCTTCAGAGAGATTGCCCACAAGGGCAAAGGACAGGAAACTTCGTTCAAACGAAAAGAATGGGAAACGCAAAGAAGTCGCAGTAAAGGGGGAGACCGTGACTTCGTGCTCTACTGCCCCCGTCGTGCAAAAGACTTATTCTTGGAAAGATTGCGCGGCCATCGAAGGATTTATCGATGGAGAACCGGTTAGAATAATCATCGATACGGGTTCGTGCGTGAATCTTCTGGGGACAAATAAATTTAACCCCAGAAATAAGTTTGGTACAGCGGAGAGGTTTCCGGAAATTAAAATTTTATCCATTTCCGGAGAAAATTTACCCATTCGGGACAAGTACAAGTGTCTTGTGAAAATCGGAGATTTTGAGTCTCAAGAGGAATTCTTCCTTATTGATATGGCGGAAGAATGTATTTTGGGAAATGGGTTCCTTAAAAAACACTCGTGTAAGCTTGATTACATGGCAAATGAATTGCAAATGGTGAGGAAGGGACAAATTAATTCTGTTGTTCGGGGAATTATTAGCGAAGATCAGAGAGAGAGGGAGGCTTTAGAAATGAAGAAAGAGGAGGTTACAACTCCACCAAAGCATTTGGAAGACCTTTTTCATCGTTGTTCCACGACTTTATCTTCACCGCAGAAGACAGAATTTGCGAAAATACTGCATGATTTTCAGGATGTTTTTGCGGAGAATCCTGATCATGTTGGAAATTGCGATATTGTCCAGCATAGGATTGACACAGGTGATTGTGTACCGATTAAAGAGGCGCCACGACGTCTTCCTTTTCACCGGCGGGACGAGGTGAAAGAATTACTGTTGAAAATGGAGAAACAGGGAGTAATTGAAGAATCAAAAAGTCCTTGGTCTTCGCCTATCGTTCTCGTTAAAAAGAAAGATGGCAGTACGAGATTCTGCGTGGACCATCGTCGATTAAACGATGCAACGAAGAAGGATTCGTATCCTTTACCGAGGATTGAAGACACTCTGGATGCTCTCGCTGAATCGTCTTGGTTTTCAACTATAGATCTGCAAAGTGGATATTGGCAGATTATGGTAGATAAGAGAGATCGTGAAAGATTGCATTCTGTGTGGGAGATGGGCTCTGGCAATTCAAGGTGATGCCTTTCGGACTGTGTAATGCCCCTGCTACGTTTGAACGTCTTATGGATACAGTTTTGAAGGGTCTTTGTTGGAAGATTTGCCTGGTGTACCTGGACGACATAATCATTTATGGGAAAAGCTTTGAGGAGAACATTGGAAATCTGAAGACTGTTTTCTTGCGTCTGCGTCAAACTAATTTCTTTTCCAAGGAAGTACGTTATCTTGGACATGTTGTCTCAGAACAAGGGATCAAAACAGATCCCGAAAAGATAACAACAATTTTGAAATGGCCAACCCCGAAGAGTAAAACGGAAGTAAGGAGTTTTCTCGGACTATGTACTTATTACAGAAAATTCGTCAAGGACTTTTCATCCATTGCTAAACCTCTGCATCATCTAACAGAAGACAGAGTTGCGTTTGTATGGACGGAAGAATGTCACAAGGTGTTTGAATACTTGAAGCAACGTCTCACTGAATATCCGATATTAGCTTACCCTTCTTTAGACGCAGATTTTATTCTGAATACGGATGCATCGAATTTTGCCATTGGAGCAGTTCTCTCGCAGGTTCAAGGAGGGGAGGAAAAAGTAATTGCGTACTTCTCGAAAATGCTTGGGAAAGTGGAAAGAAATTATTGTGTGACGAAAAAGGAACTCTTGGCAATAATTAACTCCATAGAACACTTTCACCACTACCTTTTTGGTCGAAGGTTTTTGGTAAGGACTGATCATGCTGCATTGAGATGGTTATTGTCGTTTAGGAATCCGGAAGGACAGATAGCCCGTTGGATAGAAAAACTACAACAATACGATTTTGAAATCAAGCATCGAGAAGGGAAATTACATCTTAATGCAGATAGTCTTTCAAGGAGACCGTGTGAAATTACAGAATGTAAACATTGTCCTCGTCTTGAGGAGAAAGATACGCAAGGGGAAGCCAACGTCGAAGAGGTACACGTGTTGGGAACAATTTGTGAAGGCGCAGATTTGGAAGAGTGGAAGAAAGCTCAAGAGAATGATGAAGAAATCAATTTTATTCTGCGAAGGAAGATTGCATGGGATAAACCGAATTGGCAAGAAATTTCTGCATCTTCTCCTGTGACGAAATTTTACTGGAAGATTTGGGATTCTCTTGAAATGCGAAAAGGTTTACTTTTCCGCAGATGGGAATCTGTTGACGGAAAGGAAATTATTCTCTCATTAATCGTTCCGAGAAGCAGAATCAAAGAAGCATTATACGAATGCCATAATGCTTCGTGGGGAGGACTTTTGGGGATTCGCAAAACACTTGCTAAGATTCGGCAAAAATTCTTTTGGCCGGATCATCGTCGCGATGTCGAAGAATTTTGCCGTCGTTGCGATAGTTGCGTTGCGAAACACCCCGAACGCACTGAATGCGGCAATCAGTGACGACCCGCGTAATTGCCGTATTTTTATACCAGAGCGAACACGCAACGAGGAGTACCCGATTGATACGGGATCGGACCACTGCGTGTACCCTCGGTCGTATATAAAGGGTCGCCACCCCAAGGAAAAGTACGAGCTGTCCGCTGCCAACGTCCATCATAAATACTTATGGATTGAAGCCGACGAACCTCGATTTGGGATTTTGACGAGCATTCGCATGGAGGTTCGTCATCGCAGACGTGCCAAAGCCCATTATCAGAGCCGACTTCCTGACTCATTTTGGACTGCTGACGGACCTCAAAGGCAGGCGACTCCTGGACGAGACGACAACATTGGCGACAACCGGGAGGATCGCCGTGGTGGAGATGCTGTCAGTCAAGGCAATCATCGAGAATTCACTATATCAAGAGCTCCTCGCGGAATTCCCAACCCTTCTGCGCACGACCACACGCAGCGAACGGCAGGTAAAGCACGACGTGGTACACCACATTAATACGACACCTGGTCCTCCGGTATTTTGTAAACCGCGCCGATTATCACCGGAATTGTTTAAGAGCGCCAGAGCGGAATATGAGGATCTATTAAATCTCGGTTAGGGAGGGCTTCAGCCCTTCACATGTTTGCTAAGAAGGGTAACGGATGAATACCCTGCGGAGATTATAAATTAATTCCGCATGTCGAAGATTATTCGAGGATGTTATCCGGGAAGACAGTTTTTTTCGACAATAGACTTGGTACGACCTTACCACCAAATTCCAGTCCACCCGGACGACATCCCGAAAATCGCGATAACGACGCTGTTCGGATTATTTAAGTACCTGCCGCCTCTTTGTATTAGAGCGGACACGCAACGAGGAGTACCTAATCGACACGGGATCGGACCTCTGCGTGTACCCGCGGTCATATATAAAGGGTCGCCTTCCCAAGGATAAGTACGAGCTGTCCGCTGCCAACGGATCCATCATACACACTTATGGGTTGAAGCCGGCGAACCTCGATTTGGGACTTCGACGAGCATTCGCATGGAGGTTCGTCATCGCCGACATGTCGACGCCCATCATCGGAGCCGACTTCCTAACCCATTTTGGATTGCTGTTGGACCTCAAAGGCAGACGACTTCTGGACGAGACGACAACCTTGACGACAACAGGGAGGATCGCAGCAGTGGAGACGCTGTCAGTCAAGACGATCGTCGGGAATTCAAGATACCAAGAGCTCCTCGCGGAATTCCCAACCCTTTTGCGCCTGACCACACGAAGCGAACGGCAGGTAAAGCACGACGTGGTGCACCACATAAACACGACATCGGGTCCTCCTGCATTTTGTAAACCGCGTCGGTTATCACCGGAATTGTTTAAAAGCGCCAAAGCGGAATTTGAGGATCTATTAAGTCTCGGTTACATCCGCCCTTCTAAGAGTCAGTGGGCTTCAGCCCTTCATATGGTTGCTAAGAAGGGTAACGGATGGAGACCCTGTGGAGATTATAGATTACTCAATGCCCGCGCAGTCCCTGACCGTTACCCGATTCCGCATATCGACGATTTTTCGAGGATATTATCCGGGAAGACAGTCTTTTCGACAATAGATTTGGTTCGGGCTTACCACCAAATTCCAGTCCACCCTAACGACATCCCGAAAACTGCGATAACGACGCCGTTCAGATTATTTGAATATTTAGTCATGCCCTTCGGATTGAGAAATGCCGCGCAGACGTTCCAGCGGTTTATAGATACCGTGATAAGGGGGCTCGATTTCTGTTACGCATATCTCGACGACATTTTATTGGCGTCGAGTTGTGAGGAGGAACACAGAAATCACCTGCTGCAGGAGTTTTTTTAAAATCTTACATTTGTTCTAAACGTATGTGGGATTAGTTTGAAAGTTAATGCATTCGGCAAAGTGTTTAGAACAATCCTTTTTCTTTTTTTGAAGGTTTTAATGGCTATCGCACACATTTTCTTGTAATGTACTAAATCCTCTAAATTAAGTGTGTGTTCTCACTTTCTATACGAAGTCTTTTAATTTTATCGCATTCGACATCCCACCAGGGTATTGGGTTTCTTTTCTTTTTTCCATACGGAGCAGGTTTTTTGCCGGAGTGCAACGTTCAAGCGCATTGACAATCAAATTAACAATAGCATCATATTTTGTACTAGGAGAAAATAATTTAAATTCAGGAGAATGGAAATGATCGTGTGAACCCTCAAGCACAGATTTAAACTTGTCCCAGTCAGTGCGCACAGATTTAAATTTAAACGAACGCTTTTCATAGTAAATTTTCTCATTATTAACTTTATCATAGATTGGAAAGTGGTCTGAATACCAAGTCTCATCAGATACCCCAACATCTAAATAGTTTATCCAAAAAATTGATAGAAGAAAAAGCTAAGTCCAGATTTGATTTTTCTGCCCTGTAGAGATCAATATGAGTGTTGGAATTACCATTGTGCAAAAATAGATTATTGTTTTCAACAGCATTTTCCAGTCTCCCACTGTTTCTGTCAGTGCAACGACAATTCCAATTTTTGTTATGAACATTAAAATTGCCTATAAATACGCTGTCGTTATTTTTGTCGACATTTTGGGCAAGGGTATTCCAATCCTCCTGTGTAAGTGTGGTTCTCGGGGTTCTATAACAAACTATTAGATCTAATGGAAACAAAAGATTAAGGACACGTATACCGCACATCTCAACAGTCTGATCAGGTGTTTTAATATTAGCTATTTCAGTAAAAATAAGATTTTTAGGAATAGCTATCAAGATTCTACCACTGCTTGAGTAAGATCTGTCTTTTCTAAAGATTAGGAAATCCGGAAAGTTCACTTTGTCCGTTGAGGACAACCAGGATTCCACGCAGATAAGTATGTCCACGTTGAGGAGATGATGCAGAATTTCTTGAGATCTTCGAAGAATACTTCTGGCATTCCAAAATAAAATATTAAAACACTTATAGTCCATTGTTTAAGTTAGAATGAGAAGAATAGGTTATAGCAGCGATGACTGATTTACGCTTCTTAGGATTCAAGGGAGCACGAATCGGTGCTGGAACCACCATCAGGGTCGGGATACACAAGTTCCTTAATTATCCTCACAATTCGACTTTTTATCTTACGTTCGGTAGGAAGATCTTTTACATCCGAAAGCATAGCTGTAAGAGCCGAAATGTCTTTTGTGTATTTAAGCGCTTTATCGAAAATTTTCGGATTATCGTAGCTGGTATACAAAAAATCTCCAATATTATCGAAATCGATCTAGTATTTATTAATTGCAGCAAGAATTTTTTCTTTAGTGGGATGTAGCTGAGTTATAATGTCTTGTTTAGCTATTTCCAATTTCGGAGATTTTGTTAGTTGTTTAAGCACTTTCTTCACAATAGCTGGATTATCGTTTTCTTGATTGTTTCCAGACAGGCAGCTAGTTGTGTCATTTGTAGAGGAAGCACTAGGAAGTGGCCTTTTAGCTGAAGGGGGAGGCATACACTGCTGCACATAGTTATCTTGGCCCGATGAAACTTTATCTACCGTTTTGAAACATATGTTTGAGGAAATAATTAAAAACGATACAAATGAATTTATTGATCTGACTCTATCTTTCAAATGGGATTGCGATGGAAGTTCGGGTCATTCCGAATATAAACAAAAATTTTCAGACACTGAAAAGTCGGATTCATTTTTATTCATTATTTGTATGGTTCCTCTTCGAGTTACATACAAAAATAATATTGTTGCATGGCAGAACCCAAAGCCATCGTCAACCAGATCTTGCAGACCGATAATAATGTCATATGAACAAGAAACATAAAAAATAATTAAAGAAGAAGTAATGTTTATACTGTGACGTTGCTCTTTTTCGGCGCGGTTTCCGCGGACGAAAGATGAGACAACTCCGGGATTTTACAGGCGCGTAGACCGGGCCTCGGCCGGCCGTACGGACGAGGTCCTCCCGGCACAAAACGCGATTCGAAAACTCGATAACAATATTAACGGACGATGTTCGGGCGCCAGGTATCGAAAGGATACCACGCGAAACGAGACGGTTTTCTACACTTAGAGAATCGAATCGAGAAGTTCCGTTACCGAGTTTCGAGCTACGTTACGCGACTCGTGAAGGGTCAGAGGTTCGGACGCAGAAAAGACGGGGACGGCCCTTACGGCAGGACGGATCTCGCAGGTTGAGAAATGACAGCGTGATTAGTCTCGAGATTAATGTCTTAATCGGTGTCCTAATTGTTACAATTTGAGCGGCCACGTGGCCGCGACCCGAGAGCCCGCGCTCTTCATACAGAGAAACGAACAGGTGGAGGTTCGCAGCGCGGGTTTGTCAATTCTTTAAATATCGCGAGCATACGGTACTTCGGTATTATATTCGACGCGATCGATACAATATCTCGCGAACGCAGATGTACGGCGCAATTATAATACGACCGTCGCGAGGATTCCCGGAATGGAACGGTGCGAGCGTGCGACGGCACGCGATCTTCTCTCTCGCTCGCCCGTACGAGCGCGCTATACCCGTCGTCGCGAATTCACGCGATCGAGATTCACGGAACGGCGTATTATACGACTCGAAAATTACACACACTCTTTTCGTCGCGGCTCCTCCGAGGAAAACTCCCTTTATTTAACGAACAAAAAATCGGGATTTCTCTAAAACGCCGGTCAACGGCGTGAGGCGTGAACACGAGGCGGGACGCGCCTCGGCACGTGGAAAACCGAAGACGAGACGGGAAGCGTATCGTCTTCACGCGATCTCTAATAGCCAATTCGTAACATTTACCGAAAGGATCACTGTGAGTCGACTTACCGTTCGCTGGAGATGTCTAAGTCCCTCCTTTTCGCAGTCGCTACTAGAACACCCACACGCTCGCGAAAGTACTTTTAAATTTGAGTCGTTTATATCGTGAGAGTCTACGCGACAGTGAGTTCCGTAACGACGATCTACCCGGCGATCCCCACCCTAATTTTCGTCGGTTTGCCTAATTGGGCGGTCTCGCGCGCCAATTTTAATTGTGGGCTCCCACGGAATGTCCCTGGCCCTAGACTTTTCCGAAATTTCGTTGACGATCGCCTTACGGCGAACGGGGTATCCTTGACGGTCCCAGGGCGCTCTCACACCACCCACGCGTATGGAACCCCTTCCTACGGGATGAGACGGCGGCAGGACCTTGTACGTGGAGTTCCTTGTCGGAAAGTCCGGTGTTGTGGGGGTTCGAGGCCTACGTCGTCTCCGGGTTGTTCGGCCCGTGTGTGCGAGCTGCCCCTTTCTTCCACCTGTGCACAGGAACTCTGCTTGGCCAGTAAATCACGAAGATAGAGTCCCACGAAGCGAGCCGTCTTAGGTACCGAAAAAGGGTTGGTGGTGCACGGGGCACGTCCTGGAACTTGCCGTACTCGGCGCGCGCGTTTCGAATTAGCCGCCGAACTTTTAATACTACGGAATTTCCTCGGGGAGCGCTCTCGAAATTCGTGACTGTGCGGGTGTCACGCGAGAGGGCGGTCCGGTCCATTTGAACTGCGGCTTTTAGCCGTCGAACGTAACGTAAAAGTGACGTCGCAACATCTGTAACGTCACAATACAAAATGAAATCAAAAACTTAATTCCAATAAGAATTAGTTTCTTGTCCGCAGACATTGTAATAAAGTTTAATTTTAAATTAACTAATTCGACACTGCAGTCATGTGTAATATGTGGTGCGACACCAAAAATAATAAATACAATAAGTTCCATTTTGAGTCGGAAATGCGATGACAGTAGGTATGAGTACGTATTATCCATACTACATGCTCATATACGTTCCTTAGAAGGTATTGTACACATTTCTTATCAGAGGCGAAGAAGAAAAACTAAAATTTCATGCACGGAAGAAACATATTCAACATGAATTGAAAAATCAATTGGGCTTGTTAGTGGACATTCCGAAGCCTAACTACAGCACAAGCAACGACGGAAATACAGCCAGACAGTTTTTCTATAGTTATGAAAAAGTTGCGAATATCACCGGGGCGGACAGTAATTTCATACGAAGATTCGGCGTCATATTGGTAACACTTTCAAGTGGATGTGAAATAGATGTAGATGCCTTCCATGAATATTCCATCGAAACAGCCAAGTCATTTTTTAATTTAATTTATAATATATGCCCTCTAGCATTCACCGGATGTTAATTCATGGATCATACATCATCAAGGCTTTTAATTTGCCAATTGGGATGCTGTCCGAGGAAGTGTTCCCGAGCGGCTGGCATTACTGATTTATTGCACAGTTTTTTATTCACATACGACCAACTTATTTCTGGAATATTATGCAAAAAGACAAATTTACGGACACACAAAAAAGCAGTATTTCAAAATGAAATGAGAACCCTTTTATTATATGAGGATAATGACCACAATAATTCGGATGATAACGATAGTAATTTGAATGATGAAGATAGTAATTTGGATGATGCCTACAGTAAAGGTCTCTGCACACCCATTCGGGACGGGCCGGACCGGGATTTAGCCCATGCACACATGGCTGAGACTACTCGAGACGGCGGTGTCTCTTGAAATCGTGTCGCTTACTACCGAAACCCGAAAACTTTCAACTCCCCTCTACACCCCAGGAGATGCCTATGGTTGAACCTTCCGGAGCTTGGGCTAGAATTCTCGGCGAGCAATCGTTTCCAGCCCTGGATCCGACGTGGCGGCAAGACGGCAGATAAACATTATATATATATATATATATATATATATATATATATATATATATGTTGTATTATTTAAGAAGCTATGTTACCGAGTGTTAAAGTAGAACTTTTCGGATTTTGTTGTGGTATATAGTTGGTGCGGAATACGTTGTTACGATGAAACGATGAAACAATGAAACAATGATACGATGAAACGATTTAGTAAACCTCGACGCGGTAGACGTAAAACCGATCGGGCGATGAATCGAAATTCTCTGCCCATCTCATGCGCTCAAAACCCTCCAACGAATATCCAATATGGCGACGCTCTCACCTGTCAAAAACGCTTAGAATTGCACATATTTACGCGTGTATAACTTTTGAACCAGTGAACTCCCGTAACCACAATTTGATTTCGGTTATAATAATAATAAAACTTAATCGTCAATGCAAAACGTCAAAAAGAATTCCATGACAAAAAAGAAAGAAGTTTCACTTCAGCCATGTGGTCTAAGCACACACCAATGTTTTTTCATGTTAGTCTCTTGTTCATAGTATAATTTATACTAAAAAGCCCTTTTGTAAAAAAAAATAATTTATTACAAAAATCTATTTGTTGAGGTATTCAAAGTGACCGCGTAAGATGCGTGAGGAAGTAACCATTTGTTTGGCAACGCGTTGACCGCTACCGCGCGATCGTCGGTCTCTTCTGTGTGCGAACTTTCAAGCGTAAAAACGTGCGTGATCGGCAGTCTAATTTTTATATTAATAAACATATAGTCATAGTTGTGCACCGTGGTATTTTCCTTCACCTGGCCTCCATAGAAAATGCCAACACTATTTAATATCGCTAATGTATAATGTAACTATGCATAATATATAAAGTTTTATTGTTCCCCTCGGGGTTACAATTCCATTTACATCTCCTTATCTCCTTTCTCCGCCTTCCCTTCTTCTTTACCCTAATCTTACTAACTATCTTAACCTAACTTACTCTATCTTATAAGCCTAACTTAAATCTACCTATAACTAGAACTAAAACTAATTAGAGAGAGAGAGAGAGAGAGAGAGAGAAAGAAACATCTATATAAAAAAGTATTCCTTAAAATCTATCTTACAAGCTACTCCGTACCCTTCCTTGCCCGCGGACCCCCCCCCCTTCCCCCCTTCCGTTCTCTCATCACTCATCACGTGCCTTCTAGCCTCATTTCCCTCCCATCCTCACCCGTTCTTCTACCATTCTTCCTTTCCCTCCATTCCTCCACCCTCCTCATCCACTCTTCTCCACTCCCCTCCTCATCTAACACTTCCCCCACCATCTCCTGCCATCCTCTCTCCTCATCCGCCCTCAAACACACTTCCCAGACATGCTCCCAAGATTCGTTCTCCCAGCCACACACTCTGCATTTTCTTTCTTTCTCACCCAGCCAGTACTTTCCACCTCTCATCCCATTTCGTAATCTAAAGCTGGACACCCTCGGCCATCTGCTTTCCCCCCACTCTTTCTTTAACTAACCCGGCAACCTCTCCCCTTTCATCATACCGTACCACCTATTATATATATTTTTTTTTTAATACATTGGCCGTATAGGGAGGGCTGTCGGTGTAGGAAGGTGAGGTGGGAAGGCCTCACCTCCTACTGTAGGGGCAAAAGGTTGGGCACGGCTAACCCACGGGGGGGGGGGGGAGAATTCGTCGTCGTCGCCTAGCCTATTCCTTCACGGTTCCTGGACGAAGGTGAACGCAAAGCTGTCATTCGGTTCCACCTTGTCCAGTTGGTGTGACTCCCTTGCAGTACGCGCGTCGTGATGCCGCGTAGAAGTCCCGCTGTCAGTCCCAAAATGATTGATTCCCTTATCCTTTCCCACCTCTCTTGCTCCTGCCTTTTCTTCTCCTTTTTTCCATTTTCTCCTCGCTCCCCATCCCTCCCTCCTCTAACATTTCATCTACCTTCTCCTCTGTCCACCCCATTCCCTCTAACCAGTCCCCTCTCTCCTTCTACCATCCTATCCCTATTTCCCCCTTCCTAGCCTTTCTCTTCATCTCATCCCAACATAGTCGTGCCAGCTCACCCCCTTTGCCCCTCCCAGCTTCTTTTCATACCTCCACGCCCTCATCCTTGCCCTCCCACTCAACAGTTCCTCTGACACTCCTCCCTCACCGTGTATCCTGGCGTACATCTCTCCAACCCTAACACCCGCTTTAAATATCTCCCCTGCAACCTTTCCACGTTTTCTCTCTCTTTCCACCCCCATATTTCCACTCCATAATTGACCACCGACCACACCAGCTTGTCAAATAACCAAATCCTTCTACCCCAGTCTTTCCCGAATTTTCTCTTTCCTCTCCCCCACACTTGCCCCATTATTGCCGCCCCTTTCTTTAGCCTTGCCTCCACATGCGCTTCCTGACCCCCATCCCTACTTATATCCCAAATATGTGTATTCCCACACCTCCTCTATTTCCTTACCCTTCCATCTCCATGCCACCTTCTTCCACCTCCCTCCTCCTCTCCTGCACCTCATAATCTTTGATTTCCCCACGTTCAATTGCAACTTCTTTTCCTCTAGAAACCAATCCAATACCCCAATCATTCCTTTCATGCTCTCCTCGTCCACCGCTAACATCGCTACGTCATCCCCATATGCCAGGGTAAAAATTTTCCTTCCTCCTACCTTTACTCCTCCCCGCCCACCCCTCTCTAGCACCTCATCCATATCCGCTAACAGCAAGGTGAATAGCAACGGGCTAAGCGGGCACCCCTGCCTCACCCCCCTTGCAGTCCAGAAACTTTCTCCCTCCTCCTCCCCCTCTCTCACCTTGCTCCTAGTCTCTCGTAGCACCTCCTCACATCTCGCCACTAATCCTTCCCTCAACCCCCTTTTTCTTAACGCTCTTATCAGCATTTCTCTATCCACCGAGTCAAACGCCGCCTTTAGATCTATAAACAATATCACCATTCTTCTCTCCCTTTTTAACACCTGCCTATTAATCAAATAATTCAGAACATAGATAATGTCTACACAACCCAACCCCTTCCTAAATCCCGTCTGACTTGCCGGTAACATTCCCTTTCTTTCTACCTCCTCTCTCACTTTGGGATCCCCCCCCCCCCCGGCTGCTTTCCCTTCTTTCAGGCGGTCTACCACCCTGCCGACCTCTCCTCACTCTATATCCCCCTCTCCATCTTCCTCCCTCTCTTCTCCCTCTCCCATTCTTACCCTCCACAACACCCCCCCCTATAACTCCTTGAAGTGTCTGTCCCATTCTTCCCTTCTAATTCTCTCATCCACTCTCGTTCCCTTTCCCCTTTCCCTGTTTATTAGTTTCCATACCTGACTTTCTGTTCTCACCCCCTCCACCTCCTTTTCCCTCCTTTCCCTCACTTTTTTCTTCTTCTCTTCACACAAAACCCTGTATTTTCTCCTCTACTCCTTATACTCTGTACCCTCTCCTCCTCCCCTTTTCCACCTCCTCAATTCCTCCCTTACCTTCCTCTTTTCCACTCTACATTCCTCGTCCCACCAACCTTGCATCCTACCTTCCATTTCCCTTCCCCTCGTCTCCTCTAACACCTCGTTTATTCTTTCCTTCAACCCTCTCCAATCCTCCTCCACACTCTCCTCACCCCCTCTTAACCTTCCAAATCTTTCCCTGAATTTCCACTTCCTTCCTGCTCCCTCCAACCCCCTTCCCTCTGCACACTCCCCTTCCTCCCTTAATCCACACCGTCAGTGGTAGGTGATCCGAATCCACCCTCTCCTCAACCCGCATTTACCCCACTCCATTGCAACTATGTATAATAATGTATAATATAATAATAGTAATAATAATGTATATAGTATATAGTATATGTATATAGTAATAATATCAATACAAATATAATTATAATATACATCATTATTACTATTATTATTATATTATACATTTGTGGCGACTACTTCCTATGCTCGTCAACAGAGGGACATTACGACAACACTTTTCCCGCTACTACCTGAATCTTCCTCTGTTTGTATATACACCGTCCTAAACTGTCCTTACGACATCCCGCGTCTAAGGTATGGGTCCGCTAGATAGCCTTACTGATGAGTCCTCTAGCGGGCCTAGGACGAAACGCTTCCTTCTCCTTTTTATAATTACATTATACATTAGCGATATTAAATAGATTTTTATAATAAATTATTTTTTTTTTACACAAAGGGTTTTTAGTACGAATTATACTATGAACGAGAGACTAACATGGAAAGAATACATAAAATAATTTATACAGAATAAAGATATTAAAAAATTTGGTGTTGGACAGTGCAATCGGTTTCCGTTTTTGCAACACATGTTCAATGTACGTATAATATCAGAATGTGTGATGCTTTTCCACCAAAGGGCGGAAAAGTATCCTATTTCCACGATGTTGTAGAGGAGAGATACCGATAGTTTACTTAAGGAGCTGTGGAGCCCCTGAAAACATTTTTTTGTGCCATGCACAGCAGGGAACTGTCAACGCGCGCTCAAAAAGGCAAGAATGATGGCTCTTCGATCCACACCGGATCAGATATCCCGGAGAGCCCTCCCTATATCAAAGCTATGTAAAAAAAACTCTCCGGAGCCTACGTAGTGGTTTTTAATCTTCATCACCGTTCTCATTTATGATGGGTGTAACTTCATATTGATTAAAAATAGTGCTAAGTATTTCAGCTGGCCGTACAATAGTATGGAGGTATCGAGCATGGGATAAGTAATAAATAATAGCTGCTACGTGTGAACAACATCCAATAGTACGGTTACCGTTGGCACATTCGCAACAATAACGTTTTATTCCGGAGTATCCGATTGAATTGGGTGTATAATGAATGTAACATTTGTACCATCACGTATCATTTTTGGCTTAATCCATAAACGAATACAACGATAAGTATTTTTATACTAGCGATCATATATTTCTACATTTAGAGTACAAAATGTAAATAATTCTGTAATTCCTAGAATACGTGAAAGCGGAAGCAGGCTAAGAATGACATTCACGGACGGGACTGGCCATCATTCTTACAGTATTCCGCCCACAATTATTAAAGATAAGTGTATTTCTATAAAACTCCGCAAATATATTTAGTTTTTTGAGAAATTAATAATTTTGTAATTAACAGTGCACGCGAAAACAGGAGCCGTGGACCAATAATGACAACTCAGAGGACCAACTGCAACTTCTTCCTATTCTACCTGTATTTACAAACGAAATGTTTAGAATCTAGATTCGGATCCATCAGATACCTATGGATCCGAATCACGCACAGAAGACAGCTTTTTCTACAACACATGGACATTACCAATACATACGAATGCCTTTCGGACTGAAAAACGCACCAGCAATATTTCAATGAGTAATGGATAATGTGTTAACCGGGATACAGGGAATAGATTTGTTTGTTTATTTAGACGATATCGTAATTTACGCCAAATCACTCGGGGAACATGATATCAAATTCAGGGAACCAGCACACCGATTAGAAAAAGCATGTTTCAAATTACAACTTAGTAAATGCGGATTTTTAAGACACGAGGCAGCATATTTAGTCATATAATTTCTGAAAACAGTGTTAAACCAAACCTCGAAAAAATACGTGCAGTTAAAGAATTGCCGTTGCACAAAAATGGAAGGAATATAAAAGAATTTTTAGGCCTAGTAAGTAATTTGAGTAATTACGTGATACAATTTGCCAAGATAACCTTTTAAAGTACCCTGATTTTAAAAAACCTTTCTTTTTTTACAACCGATGCTTTAAAATATATGCAGTAGGCGCTGTATTAAGCCAAGGTGAGATTGGTAAAGATCTGCCTGTGGCATACGCTTCCCGTACGTCGAATAAAGCCGAAATTAATTACCCCGTCACAGAAAAAGAATTGCTAGCAATAATATATGCCGTCCAGCATTGTAGACCTCATTTGTACGGAAATACATTTATGCTAGTAACAGATCGTAAGCCATTAACGTGGCTAAAAATTGTCAGTGATCTGTCGTCGCGTTTACTACACTGACGGTTCAAGTTAGAAGAATATTGTTTACAAAACAGGGAAATCAAATTTTAATGCAGATGCACTATCGAGAAACCCACCAGACACAATACAATATAATGTACTGTCAGTTGTTCAAACGACCAAAATCAACTACTTCTGATTCGGACACAAACGTAGAAGGGCTGAACTTCGGAAAAGTCAATTTTCGAATGCAATTTTCTCGGAAAATCTGGAGAAGTGCACGCTACTACTTTGCCAAATTTTTGGAAACAACTTCTCCAAATCCCGCAAGTTTCAGGAAAATCCGTTTCCCATCGACCGCACCGTCTCCATGTAAGTTTGTACATTATTTTTCCGAATATAAAAATGTTTAATATTGTATAACATGATACACCTACAAAAAAGTGAAGAAGCATCGAAAAAATTTATTTTTATCTTCGGTTACAACAATGGTCAACATCAAAAATTCTGAAAAAAATTAAGAACAATTCTTTCAACAATATTTCATTACTGAATTTTTATATCGATTTAAATATCGATTTTGCAACCAAAAATTCTGAAGAAAATCTCGGTCATGTATGCCACTCGGTAAAATATTCATGAATTTTTTCGTAATTTTTCGTTGAGCATGGTGTGACTAAAAATCAAATTGGTTTAGAGGAACCTTTGGCCATCTTATCCAGCTATACTTTAAAAGAACAAGAAAAAATGATTTTAAAAATTCAAAACATATTCCAGTATTAAACCGACTTTTTAAAAAAAAATTTAATCCAAATTTCGTTTTGATAGCTTTTTTAGGTCAAAAGTTACAGCAAAACGTGTGCCGTGCCGCACCGAGAATCGAATGCGCCAGTAAGCTGAAATAGTATTGCCAAGGAACGATCCGTACGTTCGAAATCTATGACCGAGCGGCCGACGAGCCACCGCACACGGGCACGGTAGGGGTAGAACTTCCTCGTGTGCCTAGCGCTAGTGGAAGCAAAGTGGGGGTACGCCTGAACACCGATGTAGGGGAGTCCGTGGGCGCGCGCCCACGATTCTGGCATCACTGGTTCTCAGTTTTGCCTTCCTCGTGTTAACCACGCTGCTTTCTGAATCTTTTTATACGTTTCTTCAAGTAAGTGTTAATCGCTAGTTAGTGTAGAGAATAAGAGCAAATTCTCAAAGCCTCAGCAAGTTAATTGTGAAACCTCAATCATCGGTGTTCCTCAGGTGTTTTTTGGTTTAAAAACCGGTTTATGAAAACACGTGGTTTCGGTGCGGCATAACCTCAATCGGTCTTAGCCATCGTCCGCCTCAAGCTACCTCGCGTCGCCTACCGCTCGCACAAAGACTAGAATTCTCGGTTTCCCTCATAACAATTTCCTACTGAATTTTTTGAATTTTTTTTTTCAAAAAATGATTTATTTGGACATTTTGACATAGTATGAACATAGTTTTAAATCGATATGAAGCAGTGACTTTTTCAATTTTTGTCCATGGTTCTCGACACTGTGCGCCGCGCCGGGATCCGGTGATCCCAATCAATTGTTACTTCCGGGCTATTTTCTCTAGTATTCTACAGTCATTGTTGTTAAGAAATGAATACATTTAACACATGTATTAGTATGTATGTGTGTACCAAAGAGAGCTGAAAGACACTGGACGGAGTGTAGATGACAGAGTCGACTTTACGCATGCGCAGAGAGCGCAAGACCTGGTAGAACGTGTGGGACGATGTAAGATAATGTGAATGGGAATTATGTAAAGTGTTATAATGTTATAATAAATACTTTAGTGATAGAAACAAGTGTAACACAGTGTATAACGGATTTCTACGATCCATCATCAAATCTTAACATGGTAGCAGAGCACGGTTGTTTAGCAAATCCGTCCTATCAAAGAAAGTTCGAGAAGTATGACTTAGAGATTATGAAAACAGGTGGCTGTGGTTCGAAAGATGAATCAAATAGTGAAGTAGAAATAAACTTTGAAATAATAAGGAGAAGATTTCTGTAATAGCTATAACAAAGGTGATATCTGAAAACTACGAAAGTGAAAATTTACAAGAAAATATGGCTGACGAATTCAAAATGACGCTACCTGTATTCGATGGTAACGACTACAGCACATGGAAGAAAAGAATTACAATATTTCTAAAATTGAAGAAATGTGAGAAAGTTATTCAGCGAGAAAGAGCTGAAACAGAAAATGAAGCCTCGTGGAACGAAGCTGACTTGAAAGCAATGAACTATATGTACAGCGCTTTATCGAACAGACAAATGGAACTCATCGATGAGGAACATACAAGTTATGGAATAATCAAGAAATTAGATAAGATGTATTTACGTGAATCAACTGCGTTGCAGATATGTGTAAGAAACAAGTTCGAAAAAATAAAATTGAGAGATTATACTGAAACGAGTGAATTTTACGGTGATTTTGAATAACTGATAATTGAATTGAGAAATGCCGGAGCTAAAGTGAGTGAAAAGGAAAAATTAAACTATTTACTAAGAACGCTACCAACCTCGCTAAGTCATATCGGAGACTTGATCGATGTTTTGATAGAAGAAGATCAAACCGTTGAGTGTGGAAAACCCGGACATGTTCAATACGAGTGTACGAGCCAAAGCAGCGCGGGAACCTCGTAGAGAGGCGCGAGAGGAAGAGGAAGAGCAGTACGTGCGAGGAGGCGCGCGCTATCCGCCTCAACTTCAACAGCATCGATATGGTGGTAACACTGGTAACAGCAGCAGAGGCAGTGTCGATTATAACAGTGGCCGAGGCTCATACCATCCAGGACGAGGCGGCAAGCAACAGCAACAACATCAATTCCGACAGAATGCGGAACAAGAAAGGCTTACGTTCGCCACAGAGGTGGTCAGTAGGGTAGGTTGTAATATTGAAGTAAATAATTGCGAAAATAGGCTAGACTGGGTACTTGACAGTGGTTGCACAGATCATATTATAAATGATGATAAATACTTTGTTAAATCTAGTAGGCTAGAAAATCCCATTAATGTTAAAATAGGGGACGGTAGAACGTTAAAGGCAACTAACGTAGGTGATATAATAACAAAATTTATAACAAATAATAACGAGGTAGAAGTAAAACTACGAGACGTATTCTATGTAAATGAAATGAACGGAAATTTGACGAGTTTTGGAAAAATTGCCGATAAAAATAAAATAGTATCAATTGGAAATACCTCGAAGATTTATACTAAAGAAAATAATTTAGTGGCAGTTGCAAATAAAGTGAATAATTTATACAGAATAAGTAGTTTTGTTGATAAAAAACAGACATATGTAACAGAGAATATAACTATGACATTGAAAGTATAGAGTGGAAATGTGGATGAACTATGTTTATGTGCATGTTAACAGACAACCCTATATATAGCTAAATTTATAAAAGGAGAAAATCAATATTAACAGAAGAATTTAATGAAATAACGATCGTGAGAGCAGCTGCGAAAACTCGTCGGTCGAAACGCTTTGGTTATCCGTGTGCCCAAATATATTAGTAAAAACCGCTTTTCTTACGGCTTTTCCTTACAAATTTCAGAAGTTGGGATAGATAGCCTTCGTTTCGACGACGTGTATTTGACGTGTCGCGGATCGGAAATTCTGGGATTTTGTGAATGTTACGAGTTCTTCGAAACGTACCAGTTTATGTTGAAATATTCGGTTTATTTTACGGTCTTCTGTGCAGTGATTGGATTTAAGTTGTGATTTGTGATATCTCGCGTAAGAATTATCTCGCAAATATGGTTTTGGTGTCCGAGCTTAAAGAAATTCTGAGAGAAAATGGCTTGTCCACTACGGGGACAAAGAATGAATTGGCCAAGCGGTTGATGGACGCTGGGATTTCGATCGAAATACCGATACCAACCTTGCTCGAAGTACCACCTATCCTTGAGATGCCGGCTGTCACCAGTGACTCTCTCGAGGAACCAGGCGTATCACTTCAGGCACGCGAGATCGAGATATTGCGAGCAGAAAGAAATTTAGCGGTACGTGAAGCAGAATTGCTACGACGAGAACTCGATTTGCTAAGGACGACGCAGCAATTAGAAGAAAATCGGTCTGATCGTCCTATCCGAACGAGGGTGAAGAAATGGCAGGAACTTAGAGGTTTGGCTGCCGAATTTGACGGTAAAAATTTAGATTATGACAAGTGGGAGAGTCAAGTGAAAAAATTGCTCTCCTCGTACGAGCTCGACCAACACGAGAAGAAAACATTGCTCCGTAGCAGACTCACCGGTAAAGTGTTGAAATGGTACCACTCTAGAGTTGATTGTGTCGAATTAAATTGTGATGACTTATTACGAGAAACGAGGAAAATGTATGGAGGAATTACACTGTGATGCGAGCACAACGGGGTTTGGAGCGATCTTGCTACAGAAAAAGATAGATAAGAAGTTACACCCAGTATTTTATTTCTCGAAAAGGACAACAGAGACTGAATCGAAATATCACAGTTTCGAATTAGAAACCCTAGCAATAATGTATGCGTTACGTCGTTTTCGTACATATTTACTTGGGGTAAAGTTTAAAATAATCACTGATTGTCAGGCTCTAAGTCTCACATTGAATAAAAAAGAAACAAACCCACGGATCGCGCGTTGGGTTTTGGAACTACAAAATTACGATTATACGTTGGAGCATAGATCAGGAGCTCGAATGCCTCGCGTCGATGCTTTAAGTGGACAAGTGCTTGTATTAGAAGACAATTCCTTCGATCGTAACCTCGCGTTATGCCAAAATGACGATCCAACAATTATGAAAATTCATACTGAGTTACAGCAATCAGAGAACAAATTGTATGGAATGAGGAATGGTTTAGTTTATAGAAAATACAAAAATCAAGCTTTGTTTTATGTCCCTATGGCGTTAGAAACAAGCATATTGCATAAGTATCATAATGAAATGAGCCATGTCGGAATTGAAAAGACCATGCGAAATATATTAAACAGCTATTGGTTTCCAGAAATGAAATGCAAAGTAGAGAAACACAAAGAATTGTTTAAAATGTATCGCATTTTCTCCAAACACAGGGAAACCGGAAGGATCGTTGTATAATATACCGAAAGGCAATGTACCGTTTGATACATTGCATATAGATTATTTAACCCCAGCTTCTAGATCAAGTTCCGGGAAAAACCGTCACATTTATGTAATCATCGATGCGGTTTCTAAATTCGTGAAACTGTACGCGACCAAAACAACTAATTCGTCAGAAGCCATAAAATATATGAAATTATATTTTGAACAATATAGTCGACCACTACGGATAGTATCCGATCGTGGGACTTGCTTTACGTCTAAAGAATTTGGAGATTTTGTAAATGAGTATAAAGTACAGCATATAAAGATAGCCACTGCCTCTCCGCAAGCCAATGGTCAAGCAGAAAGAGTAAACCGGACAATATTACCGATGATTGCCAAATTAACTGATGAAACTAATTCTTCTTGGCCTAATGTTTTAAAAGACGTCGAATTCGCGTATAATAATACGATATCAAAGAAAACAAACGAGTGTCCTAGCATGTTACTGTTTGGCGTACGGCAGCGTGGAAGAGTAATTGACGAGTTGCGAGATGCATTAGAATTAAGCGAACGAATTAATGTACCACGCCGTGAAATGTCGGAATTGCGCGAGCAAGCCAGCGAACAGATTTTAAAGGATCAAAAATTAAACAAATGTATATTCGACCGAAAGCACAAGTCCGCAAAAAAATACAAAATTCGAGACAAAGTTATGGTAAGGAACTTCGACTGTTCGTCGGGTGTCTCGGCAAAAATGATACCAAAATTTAAGGGACCTTTCGAGATAGATCGTATTCTCAGAAATGATCGATATTCGTTAAAAGATATTGATGGATTTCAATTATCGAGAATTCCGTATCGGGGGACATGGGAGGCATGTAATATGCGGCCATGGACACCCGGTTAATTTTTTTTTTAATTTTTGTTTAACGACATTGTTTTCGTTATGTGTTGGACAATGTAGATATTTTAATTTCTTTTTGATTTAATTCAATTCGTCTTTCTTTGTTAACTTGAGGAAAAATTGTAACCCTAATTTATGTTAAATCCTGTATTGTATTTCATTTATTAGTGTGATTAATCGGGACGATTAATTGTCAGGATGGTCGAACTATAGAGTGGAAGTGTGGATGAACTATGTTTATGTACATGTTAACAGACAACCCTATATATAGCTAAATTTATAAAAGGAGAAAATCAATATTAACAGAAGAATTTAATGAAATAACGATCGTGAGAGCAGCTGCGAAAACTCGTCGGTCGAAACGCTTTGGTTATCCGTGTGCCCAAATATATTAGTAAAAACCGCTTTTCTTACGGCTTTTCCTTACAAAAGAAAAATATCATAGAATTCTAGGTCACGTAAATTTCAAGTATTTAGACATTTTGACTGAAAATAACTTAGTTCTTGGATTGCCAGATAAACTAGAGGATGATTACTTAAAATGTGGTACCTGTGTACGAAATAAAATGCATAATGCAAGTTTTGAAAATAATAGAACCTGGGCAAAAGATGTAGCTGAAATTATACACGCAGATCTAAATGGACCACACAGTACAGTAGGTTTTATGGGTGAAAAATATTTTTTGGTTTTGATAGATGATTATAGTAAAGTTGGAAAAGTTTATACGATTAAAGAACAAAATGAAGTTTATGACTGTCTTGTAACATACATTGATCAACTTGAAACTCTAACAGGGAAAAGAACAAAAAAGTTAAGATGTGATAACGGTAGAGAATTCTTAAATAAAGAAATATACAATTTTGCTAAGGAAAAGGGAATTTACATTGAACCGTGCCCTCCGTATGTTCACGAATTGAACGGAACTGCGGAGAGATACAATAGGTCTGTAATGGATACGGCGAGATGTCTATTGGCTGATGCAAAAATACACAATAGATTTTGGTCAGAGGTAATCAAAACCGCTGTTTATTTGAAAAACAGAACCCTGGCGAATACTATTGTGAAAAAACGCCATACGAGATTATAATGGGTGAAAAACCTAATATTAGTAATTTAAAATTATATGGAAGTAGAGTATTTATAAGGGTACCAGAGGTTAAAAGAAAGAGTAAATGGGATAGAAAAGCTGACTTGGGGATTCTAGTAGGATATGAAAATGTAGGCAACAGAGTATTGATAAATAATAGAGTAATTATAGCTCGACATGTAGATATCGTTGAAGAGATTGTAAAATTAGTAGGATTCAATGGTAGTGAAGAAATTGATGAAAATAAGTCAATTGGAAACAATGAACATGAAACTGTCGTTGAAATTGAAAATAATGAGAGTGACTCTGACGATGAGAGCGTAACTCTTAAGGAAACGAGCGTAACTCCTGAACTAGGAAGGTCTAATAGAGTAAAAAAACCGCCAGAAAGATATAATCCGCAGATGAATGCTAATCGTATTTATGTAAACTATGTTAGTGTAGACACTCCAGAAAATTATAATGAGGCAATAAGTAGTAGTGATAGTGAACAGTGGAAAGAAGCGATGAATAAAGAAATTGAATGCTTAAATAAAAATGATACATGGAGATTAGTTAACAGGCCGAAAGATAAGAAGGTATTAGACTTAAAGTGGATATATACAAAAAAGGCGGATAATAGATTCAAAGCTAGAATTGTTGTAAGAGGGTTTCAACAAAGAGAAGTATTGGAAGACATATACTCGCCAGTAGCGAGAACGCAAACCTTAAAAATTATGTTAAATTATTGTGTGCAAAACGGTTTAGAGGTCAATCAAATGGACGTAGAGTCTGCATTTTTAAATGGAAAAATAAAATCCGAGGTGTATGTGAAACAGCCTCAAGGTTTTGAGAACAATACAGAGAAAGTGTGTAAACTAGAAAAGGCTTTGTATGGATTGCGCGAGAGCCCTCGAGCGTGGTATGAGTGTTTAGATGATTATCTGAGAACATTAGGATTTACTCGTAGCAAAACTGATTATTGTTTATACTTCATGAATAACAAAGATGATAAGATTTATTTGATAATATTTGTAGATGATTTGTTGATATGCAGTAAAAATAAACAAAAACTAGAATACATTAAAAGATCACTAGCAGTAAGATTTCGAATGAAAGATATGGGCCAAATAAAAACTTATTTAGGAATAAATATTAAGTATGACTGTGAAAGGAAAAGTATGACACTAGATCAAAGAAATTATATTGAATCACTCGCAAAAAAATATGGAGTTGATAATGCAAAATTATATGCTACACCCATGGAGCAAAATCTAAGATGTGTACCTGCTCTATCAGCATCTAATGATATAAAATATAGGAACTTAATTGGTGCATTGTTGTACATAGGTTCTGGAACTAGACCAGACATATGTTATTGCGTGAGTTACCTAAGTAGATTTCAAAATTGTTACGATCAAAGTCATTACAACTACGCTCTAAGAATCTTAAAATACTTATACTATACTAAAGATTTAAAATTAAAGTTTGGAAGAAACATAAATGCTGATATATTAGAATGTTGCGTCGATGCTAATTGGGCGGGAGATATTGTCGATAGGAAATCGACAACCGGTTATGTAATAAGAATGTATAAAAATACTGTATTTTGGAAATCTAAAAAGCAAGACATTGTAACAAAATCGTCGATAGCGGCCGAATATGTGGCTATATCCATGTGTGTAAGCGAAATAAAATTAATAAGAGACTTATTAAAGCATTTTGGAGTTGAAATTAAAAATCCAGTCCGAATTTATGAGGATAACGCAGGAGCAATATGTATCAGTACGTTTGGGAATCTCACGGAAAACTCAAAGTACATTGAGACACACTACCACTTTGTTAATGAAAATCATATGAATCGAATTATTGATGTAATAAAAATAGACTCGGAAGAGAATCCGGCAGATATATTTACTAAGTCTTTAGAGCGAATTAAATTTGAAACGGTTAGAGAAAGTTTGAAGATATGTTACTATTGATGAGAAAATAAAACCTATACAATCAAACCAAAACTATGTAAGTGTAAGATGTAAGTTAAATTTAAGGAGGCGTGTTAAGAAATGAATAAATTTAACACATGTATTAGTATTGTTACGGCGGCGTGAATATTGAGAAGCCGCCGTAATGCTGCACAGTGCGAACAAACGTGGCATATCTCACTACACGTGTATATCACAATGTACGATAAATTCCTTAGGCAAAACGTTTTATTAGGTGGTAATTGATATTATTAATCATATAACAATCATTTTTATGCATAAATATTGTTAATTTTTTTTTTTAATTTATTAATTTTATTGTTACATTTTTTGTTGTGAATAATTACTATTGCATTTACATTAGTAACCAAATTTAGATTTTTATAAAAAATTTTACCATGTGCCGCACACTCTAGAGTCCCAAAAATCAAATAATATTACATTAATTGTAAATCAGTGTTGGAATAATAATTCTGTATAATGGAAAATGCTCACCAAGGTATATGCATTCTTTTTACATTTAATAAAGTAGATTTATTTTTTGTATATATTTCAGTATGCCTCGCTGAGAACCAAGAAAAGGCGGGTTGAAGAATTAATGTCTTCCCGATCAACGGAAGAAATAAATTTTGCTGCGCAATTGTCAAGTTCATTGCCCTTCAGGACTGAACCACATTCACCCATATTGCCACATAAACTAATTGCGTTATATTTAGATTTAGATTTGTCTGAAAGGAAATATGTTCGTCTCCGTTCCTTTATTAATATATTGCATAAAACATGCTTTCCTAATATAAAAGAGTTTATATATAAAAATTAAGCAATCAGTTTTACCTCCTATATCAGTAACCGAAATATCCGCGGAGGTGAATTTACAAACATTATTAAATATTACGGCTAGTAGTATTTTAAAAATTGTTGATGTTGAAAATTATAATTCTGATTTAAAAATGATATGTAAGTGGGGCTTTGACGGCAGCTCCGGGCATAGCATGTATAAACAAAAATTTATTGGGCATTCATCTCATACGGATGAATTTTTGTTTCTAATTGCTATGGTACCCCTTAAATTAGTCGATGACACTAATAAGGAGCTGTGGATAAATCCTCGCCGATCTTCAACACATTTTTGTCGACCGATCAAATTTTTGATTATGAAAGAAAATGCATTTTTAGTTAGGGAGCAAGAAGCTTTGGTAAATGCGGCTATTGGCATTCTTGCTCCTTATACTTTTAACTTGGGCGATAGAGAGATGAAAGTAAATTTTGAGTTACACTTCACGATGTTAGATGGTAGTGTTAGCAATATTTTATCTAACACAAATAGCGCAGCAACATGCTATATTTGCGGAGCGAAACCTAAGGAAATGAACGCGATCAAAAAATTGTTCAAAAGTCCCAAAATTGAACATTACCGGTTCGGCTTGTCCACATTACACTTGTGGATTCGATTTTTCGAGTCTCTGCTCCACATTTCATATAGACTACCATTTAAAAAATGGCAAGTAAGGGACAATGAACACAAAAAATTATTTATATATACCAAGCGTAGAATTCAAAAACACTTTAAATTTCGATTAGGTCTCACTGTAGACAAGCCGAAACCGGGATATGGTACCAGTAACGACGGGAACACAGCCAAGACATTTTTTAAAAACTGTAATATTGCTTCTCGAATTACAGGAATAGATAAAAATTTAATAAAAACATTTCACATAATTTTAAGGGTGCTATCAAGTTGTGAACAAATAAATACATACACATTCAAAATATTTTTAAAACAGACATTAGATTTATACATTGAAAAATACAATTGGTACTACATGCCTATAACAGTACATAAAGTTTTAATTCACGGTTGTGATATTATTAATCATTTTAATATTCCAATGAGACTTCTGTCTGAGGAGGCTATTGAAGCGAGACATAAAGAAATAAGAAATTATCGTCTGAACCATACCCGAAAAACCAGTAGACAGGAAACGAACACCGATTTACTTAATAATCTTTTAATCACGTCCGATCCGCTTATTTCAATACATCGAGAAACGACAGCAAAAAGCAAATCTTGCGATTTTACTGAAATTGATGAATATTTAATCAGAAATGTGCAAGATCACGGGAGTGTGATCATAAATGATTTGTTTTCGATCACATTCAAAGTACCGAGGATGACTCGGATAGCGAATACCGTTTTGTTAAGTTTGTTAATTTTGTTTATACTATTATAATTTGTCTAAGTTTATTATTATTAATATTAAATATGGTTCATTTATTATTAATTTCGTTTTAAATTTGTTAGTTTTTAAAAACATATTTTTGTTGAAATAAAAATTGATAATTTCTTAATAAATTTATTAATTATATTGGTAAATATCATTTTCTGTAAGAAAATTACCTATATATACATTAATAACCAAATTTAGAGAAGTGCCGAATATTAGGCCATTTGTCCGCATTGTGTGCCGTGATGAACAACCCCTGAGGAATAATTGAAGATAGGGGTTGTCAACGAACTGTTGATCGTTGAACAGAAGAGAGAGACAGAATCGACAGCCGAGCAGAACAGACATTCTGAAATCGTTATATTGATATAAAGTTATAAGAGCTGTATTGTAGATAAAGTTTGTTAATAAATATCTCGTGATGCCGCGGCGTACGACGCGAAGTAACAAAAGTCGCAATCTCCAGCGAGGGATCGGAGAGCAGTTTCAGGCAGCGACAGTTCGAGGCGCGTCTCGAAGCGGACAGGCTTCGGCGCGAAGAACGGGAGCAGGCTGCTGTCTCCGAACGGAAGACTCGCGTGGAGGAGAAGATCCAACACATCGAGAGTCAATGCCAGGTGCTATCGCATTCGTTGCGAAATTTCGCGTCGGAGAACTCCGCGGTTTCGGTTTTGGGACATTCGGAGATACTTGTAAATAATGCGGAAAATGTAAATAGCTTAAATATCGCGAGTGTACATAATCGTTTTTCTCCGAATGGCCCTGTGAGTGCTCCTCAGTCGGTACCATCGTTGCCCGCGGGACAAGGAGCGATGGGGTCCGTATCCGACCTGGGATACGTAGTGAAACCGACGCGTTTTGACGGGACTACGTCATGGGAGGAATACCGAATTCAATTTGATATGGTTGCCCGAGTAAATAACTGGGACGAAGCGAGAAAGGCAGCTGCCTTAATCGCGTCGTTAGATGGTCCGGCTAGGGGAGTGCTCACTTCCTTGTCCGCTGAGATATATTTCGATTTTTGCGAAATAGTTTCCGCAATCGAATTCAGGTTCGGAGCTAAGAATTTCGCAAAATTAAATTATGTACTTTTTCAAAATTATAAACAGCGGCCAGGGGAGTCAATATCTGCATTGGCCACCGAGATTGAGAAGTTGGCACACACCGCTTTTTCAGAATGCCCCACTGATGTTCGGGACAGGTTGGCCGCTTCACAATTCATAACGGCATTGGCCAATGAAAAGATTAAGGAAAAGCTGCGATATGAGGAATTAACATCTCTTAGAGCTACGGTTACCAGAGCTCTAGAGATGGAAGCCCTCGAATTGCTAATGCCAAGAAAACAAATTTTCGGACAGAGTTTAAACCATACTGTTTCTTCTGAGGGAACGTTGGAGCGTACCCGTGGACAGCAACGTAAGTTTCATTGCTGGAGCTGCGGGAAGAAGGGCCATTTACAACGGAATTGTCGGGAGAAAGAGAAGAACAGGCCAGCGAAGGAAAACTTCAAGAAGTCGGCGTAACGGGGGACCGACCGACTTCTTCATCTGAGCTTCCCCCTGTCGTGCTACGCCTGGAGACTGTTCGAAGAGGAGTTTTCTTCATCGAGGACATCGTGGGAACTAAGAAGAGGAAAATCATTTTCGATACAGGCTCATCGGTCAATCTTCTGCGAGAAGATTGTGTTGCGAAGCAGGCTGACCTGGCGAGTGCGGCAGATGTGAAGATTTTCTCGGTCACTGGTCAAAGACTGCCTGTTCTTGGTAGAATACGACTTCCCGTCTCCGTTGGAAGTGTTTGGAGCGAGGAGGAATTCTTTCTGGTGAACATGAGCGAAGAGTATATTCTGGGAGTCGCTTACCTCAAGAAACATACCTGTCAACTGGACTTTACACAGGAAGTTCTCCGTCTGAAGGGAAAAATAGTTCCGTTATTGAAGCCCAAAGAAGAGTCGGTCCCAGTAAAGAGGAAAATAGGAGCGTCGATACCGGAACACCTTGAAGATCTACACAGAAGATGCTCTGAAAATTTGTCTGGAGCGCAGAAGACAGCCTTTGCCGAATTATTAACGGAGTTCGTAGATGTTTTCGCAAAGGATTCTGAACAGGTGGGAAAATGCGACGTCATACGGCACAAAATAGACATCGGAGATTTTCCCCCTATAAAGCAAGCGCCCAGACGTCTGCCTCTTCATCGACGTGACGAGGTGGACAAACTATTGTCGAAGATGGAACGGCAAGGAGTCACAGAAAAATCGCAAAGTCCCTGGTCTTCACCCATCGTCCTGGTTAAGAAAAAGGATGGAACTACCAGGTTTTGCGTAGATTACAGGCGCCTGAATAACATCACAAAAAAAGATTCGTACCCCCTTCCTCGAATAGAAGACACGTTAGACGCCTTGGCTGGCTCCTGCTGGTTTTCGACAATAGATTTACAAAGCGGATATTGGCAGATATCAATGGATGCAACGCATAAAGAGAAGACTGCCTTTTGTGTTGGGACCGGATTGTGGCAATTCAAAGTTATGCCCTTTGGTCTTTGCAATGCTCCAGCTACGTTCGAACGCTTCATGGACCATGTGTGAAGAGGTTTAAGCTGGAAAATTTGTTTAGCTTATTTGGACGATATAATAATATTCGCCAAAAACTTTGAGGAAGAAATACGGCATCTGCGAAAAGTATTTGCTCGCCTGAGGGAAGCCTGCTTGCTGATGAGCCCGAAGAAATGTAACTTCTTCTGCAAGGAAGTGAAGTACCTCGGTCACGTGGTGTCCGAGAGCGGAGTACGAACCGATCCGGGACAGTTAGATGCCGCGCAGAGCTGGCCGGTACCGAAGAACAAGACCGAGCTAAGAAGTTTTTTGGTTCTCTGCACCTATTATCGAAAATTCGTGAGGAATTTTTCTGATATTGCCAGACCTTTACACCGTCTGACAGAAGATAGGGAGTGCTTTGTTTGGACCGAAGAGACAGAGCATTCCTTTCAAGAACTGAAGAGGATCTTAATGGAGTCTCCTGTCTTATCGTACCCATCGGCCGATGCAGAATTCATTCTGGATACGGATGCTTCAAACTTCGCGATAGGAGCAGTTCTTTCCCAGATGCAACAGGGTCAGGAGAGAGTCGTCGCATACTTCTCCAAGACACTGGGAAAGGCTGAAAGAAATTATTGCGTTACCCGGAAAGAATTATTGGCGATGGTGAAATCCATTGAGCATTTTCAACATTATCTTTATGGGCGAAGATTCCTTCTGAGGACTGACCATGCAGTTTTACGCTGGTTGCTGTCTTTCAAAAATCCAGCGGGTCAAGTAGCGAGATGGATCGAGAGACTCCAAAAATACGATTTTGAAGTAAAACATCGAGAAGGAAGATTTCATCAGAACGCAGATAGTTTGTCGCGAAGACCTTGCGAACCTCAAGATTGTATGCGATGCAAGCGTTTAGAAGCGAGACAAGAAGAAGAACAAGAAATTGGTGGCGTCATTCTTAGGACCGTCTGCGAGACATTAGACTTTCAGGAATGGCAGAAGAAACAAGAAGAGGACGAAGAAACAGGCTTTATCCTGTCAAAAAAGAAGGAGGGCTGGAAGCCGGAATGGCAGGAGATCTCGGCGATGAATCCAGGAGTCAAATATTTCATCTCGATCTGGGATTCTTTGGAAATTTACGAAGACCTACTCTTTCGTAGGTGGAACTCTTCCGACGGGAGAGAAAACCAGTGGTTATTGGTCGTACCGAAGAAAATGGTCAATTCGGTGATAGAGGCTTGCCATGATACTCCGACGGGAGGCCACTTCGGAGTGAACAAGACCCTGAGTAGAATACGTCGGAGATTTTACTGGCCTGATAATCACAAAGATGTAGAAGACTGGTGTCGTCGATGCCATACTTGTGTCGCGAGGAAAAGTCCGAAGAAGAGGGGCAGGGGACCCCTGAAAATTTATAATGTCGGGGCACCGTTTGAAAGGGTGGCGCTCGACATTGTGGGACCGTTTCCGAAGTCTGCGGCTGGTAACAAGTATGCGCTGGTCGTTGTGGACTATTTTACGAAGTGGCCGGAGGTAATTCCACTGCCGAACCAGCGCGCGACGACCGTTGCGAAGGCCTTACTTACGGAAGTTTGTAAGTCGTCATGGCGTGCCTTTAGAACTTCATTCAGATCAAGGGAGAAATTTCGAATCGACGGTTATCAAGCAATTAATGACTTTGCTTGGTATCAAGAAGACCCGCCCTACCCCTTTGCATCCACAATCCGATGGTCTTGTGGAAAGGTTGATTCGGACCCTGCTGCAATACCTCTCTTTATTTGTAGCAGATCATGAACGAGATTGGGACGACTGGATACCGCTATTCTTGTTATCCTATCGGTCGTCCAGGCACGAGACCATGAGGAACACGCCTTCGATGATTCTTACCGGAAGAGAACTCCGTCTCCCGATGGACCTTCAGAGAGGACTTCCGCCCGGTACAAAGCAAGAGGAGGACGAGTTTATCCAGATTCTTCTCCAGCCATTCTCACAGCAGAATTTAATACATTGAGCCCTCTTAACCAATACTATTTCTCCATCGACTCCTTAAAGGCTGCAGTAAGCGCTGTTACACCCATAAAAAATAAAATTGAAAACACCCTCCATAGAAACCCTCTGCCCTGGTGGGACGGAGACTGCGAAAGAGCCATCAGATGTAGAAAGGCCCTATTGAAGAAATGGCTTCATACAGGCACTTCGTCGGACTGGCAGGCTTATCAGAAGCAAGCAGCTGCTACCAAAAGGATCATCCGCAACAAAAAAAGAGACAGTTTTCGCAGGTTCGCCAGTGAACTAAACATCAACACTGATATCAAACAATTCTAGAAGAAAATTCTTACCCTCAAAAATAAATGGACAAAATCTGCAACTAACCTACAGTCATCTCCGAGCCATCTTATATACACGGAAGCCATCAACAAGCTCTGACCTCCCTAGGTTCCAACCCGGCCTTACCATTCCGACTCAGCTCATTCATGACCGGTACTTGATCGAAAATTCGATATGCAAGAACTGAACATTGTAATTTCCAGGTTGAAAGACAAATCTGCTCCTGGCCCTGATGCAGTAGATAACTCAATGATTAAATTTCTGCCCTCCACATGGGAAGCAGTCCTATTGGGCATTCTGTTTGATCTCTACAATCAACACATCTATCCAGAGGAATGGAGTGAATGCTCTATTCTATTAATTCCAAAGGCCAACAACAAAGGACTCCGGTCCCATAGCTCTAACTTCATGCGTCTGCAAACTCCTGGAAAGACTAGTCATTCACAGATTCTATCGGTGGATTGAATACCGTAATATCTTACCAGCCTTCCAATCAGGATTTCGCAAGAACCGGTCAACATCGGACAACATCCTCGGCTGCTGTCTTCCTAGACATTAACTCAGCTTTTGACAACGTCATGCCAGACATACTGCTCAAAAAGTTGAAGTCCCTTGGACACCCAAACAACCTTCTGCATTTCATTGTTACGGTTAGAGAACGAATTCCGTTCAACTTTCTCACAAGAATCCCTTCTATATAATCTCTGGCAGGAAGCGTCCTAGATAACCTTTCATATCATAATTGACCCTTTTAACGATGAATGAACTCTGACCCGACTTTACTAAGAAAGTGACCAAAAATAAGATTCTGGCTAACGCATTTTCCACGTAATAAACAAGCCACCCCCACTCATTTTTGGGGTATATAAACTCTTAGATTTTTACTCTCGCGGGCTAGTACTAACGTAGTTACGAATCTTATAACGTCGTGCTGCATCTCGTAGAGTCGACTTTCTTAGTGAGATCGGGCTAAAGTTCCCCTTCGGATCAAAAGTAAAAACCTCATAGAGTTCCGCGTTGTTCGGTATCTATCTATCCGGCATTCTCGAAAGTCACTCCGAGACCCCGCACTGCCTGTGCGTCAACATTGTGCATTAATACGTAATGTACTCTTCTTTCAATTCCAATATTCATTCGCGACAATTCCAATTGTATTACACACTCTAAATATTAGAATATATTTGTATTAATTGGTAAATTCGTGCAAATCACTAAACCCATAATTATCCTACAATCTTTAACCAAATAATTGAACGTCCCCACACGATACAATCTAACCGCTCGGATTGTATCAATTAAATTATATTAGTTACGAGGCTCACTACACCACCCTAGCGGCTCCCTGATTTCGCATCAGGTTCATCCGTATCCTTGCAGCTCCCCGATTTCGCATTGGGTTCGTCTGCTTCCTAACAACTCCCTGATTTCGCATCAGGTTCGTCTGTGTTTTCATCCAACCTCCCAGCAGCTCCCCGATTACGCATCGGGTTCGTCTGCGCATAACCAATTTCCTACAGGCTCCCCAATTTCGCATTGGGTTCGTCCTCGACATCTACAATCCTAGCAGCTCCCTGATTAACGCACCAGGTTCGTCTGCGCTTGATTCCGATCCTAGAGGCTCCCTGATTTAGCATCAGGTTCGTCCTCGATGTCTATAAATCCCAGCGGCTCCCCAATCTCGCATTGGGTTCGTCCGCGCACCCCAATATAACACACTGAGACCATATTCCATACGGTTACGCATATCTACTAACAAACCAAAACCATCTATATACCTGAAGAAATAACCCTTCGCCGGTCACTCGCCCTACTCGCGCCCTGGCTCGTAACATCATAAACAACCTTACCTCCCACAGACGCGCTCATTTTTGTATTCCAAACGACTCCGGTCAGTCAACACACACCGTAAAAAGTATGTTCCAAGGTGATCCACAGGGAAGCGTTCTTAGCCCTCGTTTATTTTCTCTATAAATTTCTGACATTGAGCTCAACATCCCCCTTAATGTAACAGTCCTTCAATACGCAGATGATATCGCCCTTTGCTCCTCTCAACGCTCTCTTGCTATGGTCATCTCTTCCTTGCAAAATGCCTCGAACACTATAAAGCTCAATCTTCACAGAATAGGTCTAGACATTTCCCCTGCTAAAACCGAATGCATAATCTTCAATGGGAAAACGAACCCCCCAGGCTTTGCCTCTATTGAAATAAACCAAGTCACCATTCCTAACTCACACCTAGCTAAATTCTTGGTAATCACAATTGACCAAATGCTCAACTTCAAACCTCACATCCATGAAGTTTGCCTGTCTGCGCGCAAACTCCTCAATATCCTCAGGTTTCGTCGAGGTATGCGGTGGGGATCTGACCCCAGCACCCTTCTCATAATCTACACAGGTCTCATACGCTTCAGACTGGAATACTGCATTCCTATCACGCTGCAAGCTTAATCTGCTCTTCTGAGAAAATTGGAAACCATCCAACTCTCAGCTGCACGTTTAGCTCTAGGTCTCAGAAACTTAACTCCTAGGAATGTAACCCTCGCCGAAGCCACCCATCTCACTCTCTGTGCACTTTAATTCAAAAGTGGCACACCACTAAGGAAACGTTTCCTCCCACGACACACAGTGGTCTGAGAGCGGCTAAAACTCTATACTTTCAAGTGTCTTATAAAATCAAATTTTTTATATTTTTGACTAGTAGGGGAGTAAATGAAAACGTTTCAAGGATGAATCAGTTCAAAAACCAAATTCACTTGGTTATGGAACATCTTAAATTCGGCCATGCTAAAAACATACCTAGGTTTCAGAATGAATTCAAGCGCATGTTTGAAGAAGCCGTATGCGCCAGTAAAAATGAAAATACGAAAATAATTTTTTTTCTGGCTCATTTCAAGTACCAAAACTCGGAAACAATCGCGGAAACTATTTATTTTTAATTTTCTCGAGCAGTTTTACATGTAATGCTATTAAACGTAGAAAAGGGCAACGTTAATGAAGTTTGAAAAACGATATCTCTCTTGCGTCAACGTGCGCCAACGTGCGCATGCTAAAAACACGTTTGTAGATGTCTAAGTAAATAATAAATCCAAAATTCAACTGCGGCAACCTGCGGCTTTGCGTTTTATCTCATGAAATTTCGGTGAAAAACGTTGCGTCGTCACCGATAAATGGCGAATTGATTTCGCTAAATGCAGTGCTGCCGCCAAGCTGTAGTGTTTTGTTTAGGACACGTCTATGTTGTCAATTGTTTTTTCATCTGGGTGTTTATGGTTTTCGCTTCTCGTCATTTCATAACAAAATGTTCCGGTGTGCAAATCACGAATTGGTGCAATGCCTTTTGGAGTGTAATCGTGATCTAGAAAAATGCGTTGAAAAAATAAAATCTCGCAACAACAACGCCCGTCTCCTGACCAATTCACGTATAGACGAATTACGTAGGTACCTTAACCAAACGTTTTTACCTCATTTCAATAGAAGATGGCAACAGGCTGGTCGGAATAAACGTACGTTTTATAAGAAATTTAAAGAATGGGTTGAACAGACATTCAGTATGACCTTTAAGGAAAACGTAGACGATTTTTCATGTATTCCAAAAAATAAAAAACCATGCTCTTCTCTGCAAGGGCTAGGTGGTCGTCCTCAAAAACCCTTTGAGGAGTGCGCTGAACGGACCAGGCGAAATAAAATTAAAAACGTTCGTGAAACTATATCATAGGAATTATTAATTGCTGCGGTAAAAAAACAACGATGTAATAATCAAGTTCTCTCATTCTCTGGGGAAAGAGCATTGGCCGTAATGGTTGATGCAGATTTATCAAAACACGGCTATAGTGTAGTGAGAATGCAAACTGCCAAATTAGGGACTGATAATTTCCCTAGTTATGAAGAAGTTTTGGCAGCGAAAAAGCAGTGTTACCCTGAGGATATTGAAATTTATGAAACGTCGGCCAGAGTGAATTTGCAATCATTGCTGGACCATACGGTGAAAAGAATTTTTTTAATGCTTTCCCCAAGTGAATTTGACATTGTTAGCGACAACTTTACGCTGATCTCGAAGTGGGGATGTGATGGCTCATCTGCTCATAGGGAGTACAAGCAAAGATTTGAAAATTATGACGCAAGCGATGGGAGTATGTTTCTGACCTCAGTCGTACCTTTACGTGTCGTGGTCCAGGGTACTACTTCACTTCTCTGGGAAAATTCAAGACCATCGACTACCAGATTCTGCAGACCCCTTCAATTTACGTTCACCAAAGAAACACCTGATATTATAAGGGAGGAAGTAAAAAGAGTTGAAGAACAAATTGCTAGTTTAACGGATACTGTTATCAACTTGAGCTATAAAACGATAACAGTTAGTCACACACTGATGTTCTCCATGATTGATGGTAAGGTTGCTCAAGCTGTAACGAGAACAACTTCTATGGCAGTTTGTCCTATATGTAAAGCAAGACCGTCGGAGATGAATAATCTGGATCTTCTAGACAGGATGCCCGAATATGAAGGAGCTATCCAACTTGGACTGTCACCTCTACACGCTCTCATAAAATTTATGGAATGTATTCTACACATTAGTTACAACCTCAATTTTAAAGCTTGGAGGGCCAATAAAGAAACTAAAGAGATTCACGAAGCAGTCAAGAAAGATATTCAGAAGAAATTCAAACAGCATATGGGATTAAAAATCGATGTTGTAAAACAAGGAGTAGGTACTACAAATGATGGAAATACATCCCGTAGATTTTTCCTTGATCCAGCCATGACTGCTGAAATCACTGGTGTAGTCGAAGATCTAATTCATAGGTTTAACGTTATTCTTAATACCATAAACAGCAGAGCAGCAATAGATCCATCGAAATTCGGACAATACTGCCGGGAAACTGCAACTTTGTACGTTGGATTGTATAAGTGGTACAACATGCCAAACACAGTACACAAGGTTCTCTGGCACGGAGCTACCATCATTTCAGCGGCTATTTTACCGATAGGAATGCTTACAGAGGAGGCTCAAGAAGCAAGGAATAAAGACTATCGACTGTACAGAAGAGATCACGCTCGCAAAAATTGAAGAAATAACACGAATGAAAACGTTTTTAATTTCCTTTTGGTTTCGTCTGACCCTTACATAAATAAATTTCATTCAGAACCAAAAGCAAAAAACAAACTACCATTTGATGAAAAAGTTGAAGCTCTACTGTTGTAAATTTCATAAGCTTAATTAAACAGTAAATAAATGTTACCTGTATATAATAAATTTTCATTAAATTTTGTACATAAGCGTATACTTCTTCTTTCATTTTATTTTAAATTACATCAAATTATTATTATTTAAATTAAGTAGTTTTTTTATGGAAAGGAATTAATTTTTGTTAATTTTAATGTAAATTGAATTATATTTCATTTAAAATTTATTTTATATTCAATTTATGTGTAAAATTTATTATTTATTATTTATTATTAATCTATTATTCATTTTTTAATTAATTTATATATTTTTATCGTGCCCAAGAATAATTATAAACTTTCTATCGAGAATTTTTTCGAAATAGTGCTTTCCTAGGGTTTTAGCCGTTTTCGGCCTTTTCAGACCACTGTGCGACATCTTGTCGCTACACGAGACCTATCCTAAATTCTATCAACAAAATTCTCAGCCAACAACACCTTATCGCTTTAAATCAAAGCTTCTCCACATCTACTGAATGCTTTGTCAATCTGTACACGATGGCAGATTGTAATTTACAATCAGGATAATTCCAAAAATTCAGCACCAATATTAACGCAGAGTTCCTTGACACCATCCATTCTCTGTACGATAGCTTCCTCACCATCTACACTGATGGCTCCAAAACTGCAGATGGAATCTTAGTAGGGGCTGCATGGTTCTGTCCAGATCTGGCCTTAGCTGAATCTGTCAGTATCAACAACCATGCCTCAGTTTTCACCGCAGAATGCCTTGCAATCTGCAGAGCTTTGGACACCATTATGAAATTCCCCGAACAATCTTTCCTAATATGCTCCGACTGTCTCAGCTCACTGCAATGTTTAACCAATGGGACAACTCTATACTACAATCCATACATTCTAGAAATTAAGTGCAAGTTAGCCACTATCAATTCTTTATTACCCTCACAGCTAATTCAATTTATGTGGGTACCTTCCCACCACGGTTTTGAAGGGAATGAGGAAGCCGACAAACTTGCAAAAGAAGCCACTAAAAGACTGCCGCACCTTTTCTGGAAAATTCCAGCCAGTGACTTCAGCGATTCCTTCAGGAAAGAAATGTAGGACGACTCATGTGCCACGTGGGTAAACAAGGCCACCCCCTCCTCTTGTAATCCTACAGGTGTCAAGTATTTTAAATCTTACTTCTCAAACCACACCCAGCCCTGGTTTCACTCCCTGTCTTTTGCAAGAAGCAAAGTGGTATGGATTTGTAGGGCACGCTCTCAGTACTACAATCTAAATGAATCGCTACACAGGATCAATCTTGTATCCAGTCCGGCCTGCGAATGCGGTGCCGAAGCTCACAATCTAAACCATGTGATATGGCAATGCCCACGAACAGAAAGTCATCGTAACCAACTGAGGATCGCACTCAGTCGGACAGGGTGGCAACTTCCGTTATCCCTAGAGTGCTTCCTTACCAAACCACACATAAAAGAACTTATACCACCGACGAGATACTGTTAAAGACATCCAGCCCCTATGTATTCGGTTGCGCCGAAAAGTGGGCTCTGATGGGCTCTCAAACCGGTCGGTAACGGGTCCGATGGCATCGCCGGTGGTTTCGTGGAATGGATAAAGTAGACTTATGAAGTTCCACGGTGCTAAAAGTTCCGCGCTCTCTACCTACATAGAACATTTGCTCGTCAACTGCGCACGACTGCATGAGTGGCGTAGAGGTAAATGGATGTAATACCAGAGAGGAGTAATACCTTAGGTAATAAATAAATGAAGACTGTCATTATCCATTCTGTGATTTCTTGGAAAATAATTACATATTATTGTATAATTTCATTAAATTCTTATCGCCTACTTATTTTCCTTATTGTTCAGCATTGGAATCACTGTTTTATAATCGATAGCCTGTAACTGTAACCACTTAATTTAATTAATGGGATATTTATAAAATAATTTTTCTTAAAGAAAAAATATTCTGTAATAATTATAGAATAAAAAGGAAGAATAAATACAATCTACAAGAAACGATCAAATTCAATCGTTCTTATCGAGATCCTTAGTAGAAAGCAGAAACGTAATTTTTATTACTTATTTTTCCGATAAAACCACTTCTAATGCTCGACAGCACTGTCTGCAATTATTAAATGCAATTATTTTGATCAGAGAAATATTACATATATGATGGTAAAAGTCTCCTAAAAGATTAACTAAAAATGAAAAAGTGTCATCATTGCATTACCGTTGCCTCACCGATGTTATGTACCTGACCTGTACATAATGACCATACACCTGTATATGATCCGAATTATATCGTGTTTGGTATCATTTTAATCAGAACAATGCCACAAATCTATTAGCAAAAGTCTCATAAAAAAATAAGTAATAATAAAAAAGCTATTCCTTGGTAATACATTGTGAGGACGTGCGAGCCTTTGAACTGTGCCGCCGACTGCGACTCTCCGCGTCTCTTTCTTTTCCATACGCTATCCTTCCTCGCGCCCGAAACTTTAATTGTCTATTACACAAGTAAATATCATCGGAATTATATCACATTTAGTATGATTTTTATTAGAAAAATGCCACAAATATGGTCATCGAAGTTCCATAAAAAAATAATGAAAAATAAAGAAGTTGGAAATTCTCTCTCGAGCTCGGCTATCCTTCTCTACGTTCGGCAAACCTCAGACAATGATATTCCTCGCGTATAAACTAGGTCTGTTACTTTTCCGACTCTTCGAAGCTTCGAAGGATTCGAAGGAACGAAGGGAACTTCGAAGGTGATGAAAATCGAAGTTTCGGACCGTCGAACCTTCGAACCTTTGATTCGTTTCCAGTTAACGGATAAAAGAAATAAATTTTCATAATTTGTTTCTATATTCGCCATCTGAATTATTTCAATAATTTATTGTTTAGATAATATATTTATAATTTGAATTATCTTTTCGATAGCACATTGTTAAAATAATTGTTTAAATAAATAAATTTTATAATTTGTTTCTATGTTCATTATTTGAATTATTTCAATTATTTATTGTTAAAATAATGGTTTAAAAGAATAAATTTTCATATTTTGTTTCTATATACATTATGTGAATTATTTCAATAATTCATTGTTAAAATAATTATTTAAAGAATGTACAAGTATTTACATAACGAATATAGAAACACATTTCTATAGATTATAAAAACTGTATATTATAAATTTTTATACTCTATAGAAACGTGTTCCTATATTAAATATGTAAATACGTGTACATTGTCTAAACAATTATTTGAACAATAAATTATCGAAATAATTCAAATAATGAACATAGAAACAAATTGTAAAAATTTATTTATTTAATCAATTATTTTAACAATAAATAATTGAAATAACAATTCAAATAATGAATATAGAAACAAATTATAAAATTTATTTATTTAAACAATTATTTTAACAATGTGCTATCGAAAGAAAAATTCAAATTATTATACTACAAACGTCCCTGCGCAGATCCGTGTTGTGGACCATTATCGATGAAATACTGTACATGGTAAAGTTGTGTGGCTTCGTGTAAGAATTACAGATGTGAAGACAGATTTCAAATATCACCTGTTGTTGCAAGAATACATTAAATATCATTCATTATTCACACGTTATTGTAATTTTTCAAGCATTTCCAGTGCTCTGACAAAAAATGTTTCTGATAAAAATTACTCGGTAGTCACTCTTCTATAAATTTCAATATAAAAAATTAAATGTAAAACGCCCCGCCCCAGAATTACGACCAGCCTAGGCGTCACGTTGACGCACCAGACCCCGGAAGGCGAAGCTCGAAACAAGGTGGAAGCCGAAGAACTCGGGAGGGCAGAATACTTTGACATTGCTTGCGAAAGCATCGACGAACTCCGAGCGAAATTATTTGTATTGATACGCACTTTTACGGTAGTTTTGGACACGTACGATCTGAGTTCTAAGACATCTGCATGCCTTACATAAAACAATTTTTTTTATTCGATAAAATTGTAAGGTCTCCTTGATTTTCTAATCGTCACTATATATTTTTTACTTAATAATGTTATTGCTGACGTCGGGCTGAATTCAACGACTACAATAGTTGTGAACAGCTAATTCTTCGATTCGGACCATTGTGCGACGCGCGACGCGGCGAAAATCGAGCAGTCGAACGCGAAGGTTTAAAAGTAGGACTCTCCGCGTCTCTTTCTTTCCCATTCGCTGTCCTTCCTTTCGCCGTTCATTACAGGAGTAAATATCATCGGAATTACATCATATTTCGTATCATTTTCATCAGAAAAATGCTACAAGTATGTTTGTGAAAATCCGATAAAAAAATAATAAAAAATAAAGAAGTTTTGTTGTTGGATTAGTAGTGGTCTCACACCGATATACCCGACCCGTATTGTGTTACACTCCTCGGCGACCCAGGCCCTCGAGCTTTACTCCGTCCTTTTCTCGGTTCGGCATGTGATCGCGGAACAGTCTCTCTTGAACGCTGAATGTCTTATTTTATATCTAATCTAATCTTATTTTATTTGTCAAAATTTAACTTCCTATTTAAAATATTTTTTTATAATTAAATTTGGAATATTTTCTCTTTAAAGGACCTACCTAGAGCAGTCCCGTTTTAATGGTTTTCGGCCAATCACCCGTATTTAATTGCATGCAAAAATATTGAAAAAATCTGACGAATTGCGATTATCGACATATATATTTAAGAATTTTTGCCGATTTTTCGGTTGAAAATCTTATTTACAAAAAAGGAAAACATAAGAATTCGAAAATTTCAGGTTTCTTTGGAAATTGAAAAAGGACATCGAACAAATTTTTACGGTAGCAACATATCCAGAAAGAACTTCTATTTATGAGAGTTCACAGTTTATTCGATCCCTGCTCTGGTTATTGGGCGATACATTGTAACGCATGTGCCAATCTTTGACTGCTCGGTCTTCGCTATAGCCTGGCTATAGCATTCGAACGCGGCTCAGAAAATTATTCGAACTCGAATAAAACGTCGAATAAAGATACAGATGAAAATGATAACTTTATTCACCGCTAACGATGAATAAAAAAATTATCTTTATTCGCCGAATAAATTTTCATCGAATAAAACTTTATTCGACGCGTGTCGAATACAGATAACCATAATCATTTCTTTTGTCGCGTGACAAATAATGTTTTTATTTTTTAATCGCTGTTTGCATCGATGCTCCTACAATTATATTATATGTATTATATTAATTTATCCTCGCGAGTCTCTTTCGAACTCTATATTATTCGATATAGTATGTCAAATAAACGTTAATCTGTTTTTCAACATATGTATGTTTCCAGAGATCGATTCTTAGAACAATTATTATTAAAAAGTGTAAGGAAATAATGTTTGTTTATGAAATATTTTTAAATTACAAAATGAGGTATTTCGTATGAATTCAGAGGTAGGAATTATTGAATATTGATTTTCCTAAATATGCTTTCATACTTTCTTACGTACAAAATTTCTAGGATTTTTTGTCTTTTATATTAATTTTACTTTTAGTATTTTAAGCCTTAAAAACCAACACCAAAATGTTTGTTCGAGAATGTAACATCTAATCTCATTGCTGTCTACCGTCTCACCGTCTCAAGAATCTCCTCAGAGGCCTTCTGCACCGACGAAATATCGTCGGTGGCCTTCTGTTTCTTACTCCAGCCAAAATATATCCTAGAGGGCGTAAGAGAACGCTTGAATTATTCGGGCACACGAACTCCCGTAAGGCTGGCTGTCTTTAACAGTATCTCGTCGGTGCTTATACTAATCACAAATTTTCTCCATCAGTGTAACGTTATCATATAAGATCTCCAAAGACTGGCTAGTTTTTTAGGTAGTGTTTCTGTTAATTGTTACTTATTTCGTATTTATCTGTATCCAATACCAAACTTCGTGTGCAATATTTCACCTTAGTATAAGCACCGACGAGATACTATTAAAGACATCCAGCGCCTGTGCTATTCAGTGTCACTGGCAAGTGGGCACAGGGGGGCACGGGGATAACGTGAAACTTACAGTGATCTGAAATACCACACCGCTGAAAGTTCCACAACCGACCAGATATTTGTGGGTGGTTCCGCGCTCTCTCTATCTAAATCGAACATTTGTTCGTGAACCACGTAAGACTGCGTCAGTAGCGTAGGTAAATAGATTTAATACCGCAGGTAATAAATAAATGTAGAATGCTGACATTACCCATACTGAAATTGTTTGGAAAAAAATTACTTTTTAATGTATAATTTCATAACGCCCTTATTGCTTTCTTATCTCCCTTATTGTTCACCATTGTAATCATTGTTTTATAATCGACAGTGTATAGATATAGGAAAAATGAAAATAATTACTAAGTAATATTCTAAAAAAGTATCGGAATTTTAAATTAATTTGAAAATTATTGCAGTATTTAGAATATAATGATTCGTAAACGAAAAATATTCTGTAATAATCGTTATTTAATGTAATAGTTATTTATTGTTATTTATAATTCAAACAATTTTTAAATAAATACATTTTAATAATTTGTTTCTATATTCATTATTTAAATTATTATTTCAATACTAATTTATTGTTAAAATAATTGTTTAAATAAATAAATTTTACAATGTATACGTTTTTACATTGACTATTTGAATTATTATTTCAATAATTTGTTGTTAAAATAATTGTTTAAATAAATAAATGTTTAATAAATACATAAACAATAATTTTAACAATAAATTATTATTGAAATAATAATTCAAATAATGAATATAGAAACGAATTATAAACATTTATATATTTAAACATTTATTTTAACAATAAGTTATTGAAATAATAATTCAAATAGAGAATATAGAAACCAATTATAAAAATTTATTTATTTAAAAATTGTTTAATTTATAAATAACAATAAATAACTACTTATTTAAATAGCTAAAATTTAAGTATTTAATTATTTAATAAATATATACGGGCGAACAGAATGAAGAATACAAAATGACAACCGAAACCGAAACCGTAACCAATATAAACCAGAACCGCTATTCTCGTAACAGTTATAACATCATTTCGGCTTTCATAAATGTTTTCAATCCCTTCTTTCAATGCGTGTTATTTTAATGTATAACTAACATAGATCTACAAAACATATGTTTTAAATTTTCATTAAGAGCCCAAATAAAAAAGTTTTAAAAAATGCCTTTTTTCATTTTTGCATGTAACCTTATAAATTATAATTTTTGGAAAATCTTGTTTGCATATCATTTCATAAATCAATGCTTCTGATTGATTATAAAAATTCCGATCCTTTGGTACAATTATAAAACAGTTATTCCGTTTTAAAGGGCGTCCGAATACATTCGTGGCTCACTGTACATATTAGGGTGGCACTTACTATCGACATTTGAATTTTTTTACGCCACCCAACCGGATTGTTCCAATTGATAAAAATAAATCTGTACACAGTTTGAGCACTTTCGGATAACGGGAAAACGTGCACCCGGGTCCTTAAATATAAAAATAATTAATTAAATGCTCATAAATCGGTTTTTCTCGAATATCTTCCAAATTATTGACTGCATCGAAAAATATGTGACACAGAATCTATAGATCTGGACAGGCTGCATCTTTTACGTCCTATTAATTTTTTTCGTAAAACAGTTTTCGGAAAAATTGAGAAAAATGACAGAACAAAATGAAACAATTTTTTTAGAAATTTGAAAACTCAAGTCTGTTTTCCTTACCTTTCATCAATAAACATTAACGAAAAATGTGTAATTATTTTTTAGAACATTCGGAACTTACTTTTTCTTAATTGCATATTACTTTGTAGCAAATTACGTATATTTCTTTTATTAGAAGTAAACAAATTTTCAGAACTACGTTTCGAAAAGCCCTCTAAAATGAATCATTAAATAAATATGAGTAAATTCGTAGAACATTGTCCGGGTGACAAATGCATTATCGCATTGCTTACCTCGACCGGACAACGTCCTACGAATTCACTCATACATGTATATGTATATACATATATACTATAAGCTTAAAAGAAGGACTCTTCGCGTCTCTCATTCTTTTCCCCATGCTACCCTTTGCGCCCGAAACTTTCGTTGTTCGTTGCACAAGCAAATACGTTCCCGAATATGCGGATGATGTGAAAATTTTATCCCCACTACTAGGGGGGTCCCCCTTGGTCAGTCGGTCGAGCTACAATGTAAGATGATCCGAGGTCGCATATCGGTGAAGCAACACTAATGCAATGATGAAACTTAATTAATTTTAGTTATTTCGTTACGAAACCTTAATCAACGGATTCGTGAAATTTTTTTTCATTAAAACAAGACCAAACATGATAGAATTGCGATTATATTTACTTGTTTAATAAGCGATGAAAGTTTCGAACGCAAAGAAGGATAGCATGTGGAAAGAAAGAGACGCGTAGAGTCGCAACGTTCGGCATAGATCAAAGGCTTACATATCGATTCCAATGGTAACACATGTACAAAAACTTTTATTTTTCATTCTTTCGTTGCAGAACTTTTACCAACGTATTTGTGAAATTTTTCTGATTAAAATAAAACCAAATTCGATAGAATTGCGATTATACACCTTCGGAAAATCCCGAGTGGCCATCACACGAAATATGTCACATGGCCTTGCAGTGTTAGGACTTGGCCGTTACGCTGATATAAACCATTCGGGTTCGCAGCGCAACGAAACCTTAGACGACCTCTGGCCCTGTACGCCACATAACTAAAGAAAAAAACGAAACTGTCTTTGCTCCTCCTATGTATTACAGGATGATCAATTAGTAATGCATCATGTTTCTCCACTGCTCCATAAGTGATGAATATAAGCACAGCTTTTTAAAGACCTAAAGCGATCAAAATTCGCTTCCAAGTCTTACATGTTGAGATTTAAAGACCCGAATTCGCTTCCAGACCTCGCATGTTGTGATTTAAAGACCCGAATTCGCTTCTTGGTGCTCGGAGGTTGAGATTTAAAGAACCGAATTCGCTTCTGTCGCATTATGTGAGCTGTTTAAAGAACCAATCACTGAATAAGACGTTGTTAGTTTCATTCATAATTCCTTCATTTTTAGTTCCACTTGTACGAAACTTTCATCAATAGATTTGCGAGACAGAGTTTCAATCATATTTACTATTTACCCATTTCACAGCGAGTTACTATTACACCTTAAATAAGTAAATATGGTTCGAATTATGCCGTATTTAGACTTATTTTAATTAGAAAAATATCACAAATACGTTAGTAACAATTCTGTAAAAAAAGAATGAAAAATAAAAACTTTCCAATTTGCATTGACATTTTAATCGATATGCAGCCCTTTGAACTGTGCCGACTGCCTCGACGTTCAGTCCCTCATTGTCGTTCATGCGCTGTCTTTCTCTATGTTCGGCACACGCCAAAGAACGTAGTCCCTATGCGATTTCTGAGACTCTATACCCTCGAAGTCTTCACAACAATCGAGGGAACACAGTATTATCGGAATTATATCATATTTGGAATCATGTAAGACGTCATGTAGCATGCAGGGATGAAACACACGCAGCCGGACCGCGGCCCGAGGAACGGACCCTTAGCGTGAGACGAGCGGCGGCTACCTACTCGCCAACCTCTGGCCCTGGGACCTTGACTTCGACGAGCAAGGGATGACTCCGGGCATTCGTTCTCTGGAATACTCCCGCACCCGTCGGAACTATTGAACTCTAGACTGTAGATGTAGACCATAGTCTTGTTTAACGCTCGCGCTCGAAATATTATAAGTACGCGTCTTAGCGAAAAATAGCGTCTTACAATCATTTCCATAAAAACAAAAGCACCAAATATGTTAATGAAAGTCCTATAAAAAAATAAAGAAGTTCTGTTATTTGATTAGTAGTGGTCTCACACCGATATACCCGACCCGATCCGTATCCAGTTACAATGTTTCCCCTTCTCGGCGACCGAGGCCTCTCGAGCTCCGCTGTCCTTTTCTATTTACGTTCGACAAAAGTCAAAGAATAGTATCCCTGGCGCGTAATCCCTGGGTAGACCTGTGTTGGGGATAATTATCGATAAAATACTGTATTGACATTTCAGATTTTTTCTGATTTTTCGTTACAAAACCTTATTGACAAAACACGAAAAAAATCGATAAATGCAAGTTTTTTATAGAAATTGAAAAAGAGCATTCATCATATTTTGTTTAGAAAAAATAACTATTATGAAATAAACTTTTACAACAGAGTCAATATATTATAAACCATAAATGGAATGATGCAAAAGTTAAAAAATCCAAACAGAACTACGATTTAGAACAGACATGGGCGTAGCTCGATCGGAGGCATTCTCAAGGAATACCCCCAATTCTCCTGCCCGCGCGTCTCGATCCCCGTGGTGGCCAAGTGCTCCGAGCACTACTCATTGGGCGACTACACTGCAACGCGCGTTCCGTTCTCTGACTGCTCGGTCCTTCCTACAGTATTCGAACGCGTCTCAGAAAATTATTCGAAGTCGAATAAACCGTCGAATAAAGATACAGATAAAAATAAAATGTTTATTCAACGCCAAAAGATAAATTTTCATTGAATAAAACATTATTCTTCATGCGTTGAATAGAGATAACCTGAATTATTTTTATTTGACGCGTGACAAATAATTTTTTTATCTTTTATTCGCTATTTGAAATTTTTAATTCAATAAAAACTTGTCTATCTCTGAACTTACAATAATATTATATTTGTCAGCGATTCAAATTTCTAGATAGACGTTCCTACGCTTTCCCTCTTCGCGAGGAGACCGTTGTACATACACATGTTTTCTTCGCGAAGTGGCTATAAGCGGAACGAAATACGAGGACGAGCTTTCGGCATGTCCACTTGGGCATCTCTTCCTATTTTTCCAAAAAACTTTCAATCCGACTTCAAGCTGACAATTAATCCGACAGTCATTCAAGCTTTTAGCAATATATTCTATCACATAATATTTTTGGATTTCGTCGTTACACCCCTTTTCCCGGTTTGATCACCGATCCACTCGCCGCCCATCCTACATATGAATTCATCCACGTAATTCTTTATCGAATTCTTTATTATTCGGAACAGTATGTCTAATAAACGTTAATCTGTTTTTCAACATATGTTTCCACAGATCGATTCTCGGAACAATTATATATAAAGAAGTGTAAGGAAATAAATAATACTCATTTATGAAGTATTTTTAAATTACAAATTCAGGTATCTGATATAAAAGTTAAAGTAGGAATTCTAGATTTTCCTAAAATTATGCTTTAATACTTTCTTACGTACAATATTTCTATGAATTATGTTTCTATGAATAATTTTCTATAATTATTTGTGCTTGATATTATTTTTGCTTCCGAAACATCCACTGAAATATGGGGGAGAATGTAACATTTGATGATAATCGATATGTTTTCGTGATGATTCGCCTTCTCGCCGACGCGTCGCGACGAGAATCTCCTCAGTGGTCTTCAGCACCGACGAAATGCCGTCGGTGGCCTTCTGTTTCCCACTCCAGCCAAAATATATCCTAGAGGGCGTAAGAGAACACCGAAATATTCGAGTGACACGAACTCCCGTAATGCTGGCTGTCTTTAACAGTATCTCGTCGGTGGTATAAGCGTTAACTTTGTACCGAAATTTATTTTTGTACCTGGATCTATGGGCAAACTTTGCCTAAGATCTTCTTTTCAATAAATACAATACATTAAATCACAGCTGGGTAAAATTTTGAAGAAACCATATTTCAAATACTGTTTTAAATAATCATTGTTCTATAATTCAAACAAAATACTATTTTAAGTAAACAGTAAATTTTCTGCAAATAAAATATTCTAATTTTGAAAATCTAAAACAAAAATAAAATATTTTAATTTTGATAATCTAAAACAAAAATAAAATATTTTAATTTTGTTAATCTAATACATCAAATAAAATATTTTAATTATGCATTAAATAGTATATTAAATATTTTTTGACGATGAAAATAGATCGAGGAAGCAGCTAATGTTAAAATGCAAGAAGTAATAACCCAGACAGCACGAGTCGTCTTAGAGACGTCGTTTTTACGTCCGTTTTAAGTCTGAGTTTTAAGTCTTACGTTCCAAAAGGACGTCTTTAAGAATACAGTGATATCTGATATTAACACATTATGATTATTTAAACATGTTTAAACGATCATTAAAGACGGGAGACACCAATTTTGCACCAATTTTTGACGATATTTTTGAATTTATCTCAAAAAATAAGGGTCCAAAGTAAAATCGAACTATATCACGCGATAGACCAGACTTTTATCTTGAAGAACACCCCTTTGAAGTTTGCAACATCGACGTTTTTATCGAACCAGAAAGCAAAATATCTACGCCAGACATGAGTTTGTCGGGATATGGCGCGGCGTAACGGCGATGCAGTGGCTAGAAGCGAGCAATTATGCCAGCTTATTTAAATATTAAATTTTAGTTAAATGTTATTTATTATTTTTGAATACATTTATTCTGTATAAATTATTTTATGTACTTTTTTAATGTTAGTCTCTTTTCCATAGTATATTTCATACTATAAAGATCTTTTGTAACAAAAAATTATTTAGTATTTTGTATTTAGTTTTCGTTATTAAGCATTTCCACAATGAGCGATATTAAATAGATTTTTGTATTAAATTAGTTTTTCTTACAAAAGATCTTTTTAGTATGAAATATACTATAAACAGATGACCAACATTAAAAAAATACATAACATAATTTATACAACATATATGTACTAATAAATAATAAATAACATTTAACTAAAATTTAACATTCAAATAAGCTGGCATAATTGCTCGCTTTCAGCTACTGCATCGCCGTTACGCCGCGCCGCGGCGTATTCCGACGAACGACCGCGCTAGTGGAAGAGCACCACTGGCGGCAAAGTCATGTCGGGCGAAGGTTTTTTTCTTTCTGGTTCGGTAAAAACGTCGATGTTGCAAACTTCAAAGGGGGGGTTCTCAAGATAAAAGTCTGGTCTATCGCGTGATATAGTACGATTTTACGCTGACCTTTATTTTACCACGTTTTTATTAGCTCGCTTTCTTGATTGTTTGTTCGGTACAAATATTGCAATTGATTTTAAACTAACTTCCCGATGAACTAGAGACTTGAAATTGGAAACGTAGCTCAGAACTGGATGACAATGCAATATTCAAAAATTTTTTTTTGAAAAGTCTATCCGTTTAAGAGAAATAAAAATTAAATATTTTTACCGTTATTACCGTTACACAGTGGTCATCGCGTTCAGCGATCACCACTCCGCGCGACAACGGACTCTACTTTACTATGCGTACGCACTCTGACTCGTCCTCACTCCACGAACCCACTTCGCCCCGACGGAGCTTAGTATATGATAGACGATCGGTAGTACATCATCGCTTTGTTTACCAAGTAAAAGAACCGTTACACCTTTCTGTTATAATTTCATCAAAATGTTTAAAATCGATTGAAATATACGTGCAAGAAGTAGGACAGGAAGCCTTTTGACGTTGGGGAGCATGTATGATATAGGTAATAATAATATCGTGTACGAGATTAGAAATTAACAAAAATCTGTGTTTGAAAGTGTCAGAAATAATGTCTACAAAAAAAAGAGCAGTTCGTTAATAATGATTTTCACAGGGAAGCCGCCAAATCACCAGGTATGTCTTTGCATATTTTGCGTTAAATATTTTCTTGAAAAATTTCACACACACAAGATTAAAAAGCAGAAAATAATTATTTAAATAAAAATAAATTTTTAAAAATACCACGTTTTTAAAACGGTCTAAAAAGTATAAAATAATAATAAATAAATAAAAATAAAATGGACTAATTAACTAACTAAACTATAAAACAATTTTTAAAAAACGGACTAGAAAGTATAAAATATTTTGAAAATAAAAACAAAAATTTGAAATTGTGAATTTTGAATAGCTGTGAAAATACATGGAAGATTTAAAACGAAAAATGTGGGGCGCATGCAATAGATAATTGATGCATGAATAATTCACCTAAATCACTAAAAATTTTATTGGTCTGCAAATGATATAAACTGTTGTGTGAATTTTCTCAACGGCTGCTACTCCCTACACTCCTTACTATTATCTTGTGCCCCACGTTTTTCGTTTTAAATCTTCCAAGTATTTTCACAGCTATTCAAAATTCGCATTTTCAAATTTTTGTTTTTATTTTCAAATTATTTTATACTTTTTAGCCCGTTTTTTAAAAATTATTTTATACTTTTTACTCCATTTTATTTTTATTTATTTATTATTATTTTATACTTTTTAGACCGTTTTAAAAAAGTGGTATTTTTAAAAATTTATTTTTATTTAAATAATTTTTTAGATAAATTCAAAAATATCCTCAAAAATTGGTGCAAAGGTGGTGTCTCTCCGTCTTTAATGATTGTTTAAACATGATTAAACATTCATAATATATTAATATTTGATATCACTGTATTCGGAAAAGTCTACAGAATTTTTTGCTGCAAAGAACAATTCAATATCTTTTATGATAACATCACGATATTTGTCTAAAGTTGAAAATAGGTTTTTTTTCAAAGTCATGTTTCTCAAAAACTATGCATGTAGGTGAAAAAGTAAGGGCAGATTCGGAATCAGCGCAAAAAACTCTATAAGAACTATCCAACAGTAATTAGGAAACAAATTTGGTGTTGGACAGTGTTATTAGGACACGGGTATTCACCGTGTGTGCCTCTCGATGGTACAATTAATGTAGGGTGTGTACTTGCGCCGCTGCAATAATAAAAGTGATTGCGCCAGTTTGGGGCGTCATTTTCCTACTTCCATTCCTATGTTTTTAACGAATTATCTGAGACGACCGTAATATATTTTTAATACAATGTGGCGGATACCTCTTACGCTTGCCACCAGATGGACAGGCAGACAAGACAACACCTTTCCCGCTAGTACCTAATCCGTCGCCGATTCGTATATATACCGTCCTAAGCCGTCTTTACGATATCACTGTTTCTAAAGCAGGGCCCGCTAGATAGCCTTACTGACGACGAGTTCTCGAGCGGGCCCAGGTCGAAACACGCTTTATTTCCTTTTCCTCCTTACCCATACATTTCAGCTGCCGCCAAATTGTAGACTTCGACGACGAGAGCACAACGCCAACAACCGTAGCAGACGACAAAACTATGACCAAGGAAGGCCCCTGGCAGGGAGCCTCAACTACTACCACGCTTACTCCTCCAGGCCGTCGCCGGGGATATAATTTTTTTTTTTTAATTCCAAAACAGACCAAATCTATTTAAACCTAATTTAAAGTCCAAATCACGTCTCAAAACCGTCTAAAACGCGTCTTAAAAACGCCTTAAAAGACATCAAAACTTCGTCTTAGAGATGTCTTTATCGTAGAGATTTGTAACAAACGACCTTCCAGCGACGTTTCAGCGACCGTCGAGCGACTTTCGAGACGACTTTAAGACGTCTCACTGTCTTGGGTCAGGTGTCCCAAAGACGCCTTTGTGACGTCTCTGTGCTATCTGGGAACATTTTCGAAATTGATATTTTCGAAAACAAGGCGCAAATGAAAAAAATTTATTCCATATTTTCGTGGTATTTGCTCATGTAGAATCACCCCCTAAATTAAAGTCTCACTAATTTCAAAATCCTTGAAATAAAATACTATTTTAAAAACTTTTTATCTAGCGAATAAAATATTCTATTTTTAAAAATGCACGTATTGTTTCAAATAAAATAGACTATTTACTAATAATAATTATATTTATATATTTTAAGACAAATTGCTAAAGTCTGAATAAATACATTTCTGTAGTAAGTACAGAGCTGGGAAAAATATTCAAAATAGTAAATAGTAATATTTTATTTTAAATCATATGTGCACTTTTAAAAATAAAATATTCTAATAAAATTATTCGTTAGAAAAAGTTTTTAAAATAGTAATTCATTTGAAGGATTTTGAAAATACTGTGATCTTTATCTGAATGGGTAATTCTACATGAGAAAATAAAACGGAAATATAGAATAAATGTTTTTCATTTGACGCCACGTTTTCGGAAAAATCGATTTCGAAAATGTTATGTCTTCTTGCATTTTAATATTACCTACTTCCTCAATCTATTTTCATCGTCAAGAAATATTTTAAATACTATTTAACGCTACATTCAAATATTTGATTTGAGGTTTTAGATTACCGAAATAAAAATATTTTATATTACGCTTCAGATTATCAAAATAACAATATTTTATTTGCAGAAATTTAGTGTTTATGTAAAATAGTATTTTATTTTAATTTTGCAACAACGATTATTTAAAATAGAATTTGAAATATTTTTTCTTCAAAATTTTACACACTTCTGATTTTGTGCTCTCTACATTTATGTATAATTGTATATGTGCGCTCTCTATCGTAGAAATTGAAAGGTCTACATTGCAGAACAGTTTTTAATGGCAGATTTTGGCCAGAGTCTGCCGTCAGCCTGCCGCCAAATTCCATTGATATGGATCTGCCGCGGTCGTCTGCCGACAGATTGCTTATTGATTACACTGTCCAACAGCCAAAAAACGTTTCGATTCTCACTACGCGATTCTTGTAGAGTTTTCCGCGCTGATTACGAATTTGTTTTTAATTTTTCTCCTAGGCGCACAGTTTTTGAGAAATTTGAGTTTGAAAGAAAGACATTATTCAACTTTGAACGAATATTGTGATCTTAATATAAAAGATACTGAATTGTTCTTTACAGCAAAAGATTCTGTAGACTTTCCCGAATACAAGGATATCCAATATTAATACATTATAAATGTTTAAACATATTTAAACATTCATTAAAGACGGAGAGGCACCAATTTTGCACCCATTTTTGACGATATTTTCGAATTTAAACATCGAAATGTACCACGCGATAGAGCAGACTTTTATCTCGAGAAATCCCCCTTTGAAGTTTGCCGCCAGTGGTGCTCTTCCATTAGCGCGGTCGTTCGACGAGATACGGCGCGGGGCGGCTTAACGGCGATGAAAGTCGCTTTAAGCGCGCAATTATGTCAGCTTATTTAAATGTTATATTTATTATTGTTATTTATTACTTATTATTATATTCCCATTTTATTAATATATTTATTCTTTATTTATTATTTTATAGTAAAAATGGGAATATACAAGGTAAAAAACACACTTAAAACTTCTTTCTTCTTGACTGACGTTTATGAGATGTTTCCGCTTCTGGTTACTAACTTCCAACAATAGTCTGCAAGCATGGTTGTATTATCTTTTCCCAAGTATCTTGTTTCCATAACCAAAATGTCTTCATGGAACTTTGATGGAATCTTCGTAGGATCACAAATAAAAATACTCTTAGACAATGAAGAATTGTTCAACACAATGAGTGTGCCTGAAAAAAGAGCCTGGAGAGCTTTTGAAAATGTTTGCAAAATTTTCTGGGAAAGCATCGCTCACCAAACTACGTTAAAATAGTGAGATAACTAATAGATTCCTTTTATAAGTTGGGATGTAATATGTCGCTCAAAATACACTTTTTACATTCGCATTTAGACTTTTTTCCATGCAACCTTGGTGGTGTGAGCGATGAACACGGTGAAAGGTTCCATAAAGACATTTTGGTTATGGAAACAAAATACTTGGGACAAGATAATACAACCATGCTTGCAGACTATTGTTGGAATTTTATAACAGAAGCAGAAACATCTCATAAACGTCAGTCAAGAAGAATGACGTTTTAGGTATGTTTTCTATCTTGTAAATTCCCATTTTTACTATAAAATAATAAATAAAGAATAAATATATTAATAAAATGGGAATATAATAATAATTAATAAATAATAATAATACATATAACATTTAAATAAGGTGACATAATTGTGCGCTTAAAGCGACTGCATCGCCGTTACGCCGCGCCGCGCCGCGCCGTATCCCGACGAACGATCGCGCTAGTGGAAGAGCACCACTGGCGGCAACTCATGTCTGGCGTAGATATTTTGCTTTCTGGTTGGATAAAAACGTCGATGTTGCAAACTTCAAAGGGGGGTTTCTCAAGGTAAAAGTCTGGTCTATCGCGTGATATAGTTCGATTTTACGCTGGACCCTTATTTTTGAGATAAATTCAAACATCTCGACAAAAATTGGTGCAAAATTGGTGTCTCTCCGTCTTTAATGATCGTTTAAACATGTTTAAACAATCATAATGTGTTAATATTAGATATCACTGTATTCGGGAAAGTCTACAGAATCTTTTGCTTTAAAAAACAATTCAATATATTTTATAATAAGATCGCAATATTCGTTCAAAGATGAAAAATGTCTTTTTTCAAACTCAAATTTCTCAAAAACTGTGTGTCTCGGAGAAAATTAAAAACAGATTCGTAATCAGCGCGGAAAACTCTACAAGAATTGCATAGTGAGAATCGGAACGTCAAAAAAGAGTTGAAATTTGTTGGACAGTGTTATTTATTGAATGTGTGTGCTGACGCTCTGCTGGAAATTGTGAAAATCATTACATCTGTTAAATCTGCAAATATGTAATCATGTTTAAAAGAATATTAAACATTACAACTGCGTTCGTTATACAGGGTGTTTCGTCTACAACCGGTTTCGATATGAAACCTGAAATCATCGAAAGAGCTGTACAATCTGTCGTTTTTCGCCTCGCGAAATGTATCACAACGGAAGGCCATCATTTCGAACATTTATTGCAGTAATAAATGTGATTAATTACAAGTTCAAGTTCATGGTCGAATTTCTGTTACCGTTGAAATCTGAAATGTCGCTGAAAGTAAGTTCTGCATTAATTAGCAAATTTTAGAGTTCACGGTCATTTCAAGGTGGTGCTATTAAACATGGATGAATACACAATAATGTTTGCTATAACATACAACAACAAAAAATTTGTGTATATATGTAAAAAAACACGAGTGACCTTGAAAAAACGATTAAAAAATTACAATTTATAAAAAACGATTCATCCATCTGATTCGTCTTTTGAAACCATTTAGATTACGTTAGAAACATTTTTTGTATTTTCAGAGGTAGAGGAGATATTTAAGTGTCCTGTTTTAGACGAAGCACCCTGTATATACAGGTCCAGATAGCCAAATCTGTATTGCAGTAACCAAAAGAAACATGTGTTAATAAATACGTTTGCAACACTTTAACTTACTGTTAGTTTATAATTACATGGGATTTGTTTTGCACTTGTTAAATAAATGTTCACTGAGACTGCCCGGAGACTTTCGGATATTAAACAGAAAGTGACCTTAAATTTGTATAGTATTATATAGGGTAAATAAGTTCCCTACCGGACTTTATTTCGGCAACGGCCGTCACGTTTGTAACAATCTATTAAATACAACGCTTCTTCTTGTTAATGTGCTTAAAATTTTTTCTAAAATTCTACAAATAGCATACCCTAACCTATACGTTATAATTCTAAATAACACAAAATCGTGTTCATCACACCCGAGAGATACTGGTAATGAATGTATCAAATTGTTAAATGATACTATTGGAGTCCAGTATATATAATACATACGTAGGTATTTGTAAGAGAGTTCAGTAATAAACACCGTTCAATAGTAATAGCTTAGTGATAAAGTAATAGTGTTTATGTTGTGCGTATCACAGATTTACTAGCAATTGCAATTGTTCTACATACTTTAAAGACCTTTGAGAAATAGTGTAAACAAGATCGTTGGGCGTTCGGTAACCTAGGAAAGCTGCGAGGGTAAGATAAAGATGGACTCCACCGTTGAAAACGATGTCTATGTGGACTGCGGGTTTTTGTAAACAAAATAAGCATCAGCTGATCGCGTTACTGCAATGGCTGCTATTGATCTCGTGGCGAGCTTTTTCGCACGCGCGTGCCGCGTCGACAACCCCTTCCTGTCTGTTTTCACGCACGCGATTAAATCCGATCTAACGTATCCGTGCCTCGCGACAAATATGCGCACGTTTATGTGTGAAAGCAATATTTTTGCCGTTCGTACTCACCGAAATTCAGCTTGCCAATCTGGAGCGAATGCTAAAAAACTGCGACGCACTGCATTGTACGCGAGGAAAACAATAACTTGCAAATAATTAGCCGACAAAAGTGAGTAATACCATAGAAAGTACGAAGTCACGGGCGAAAAAATGGTTAACGCGGCGTATAGAAAAAGTAAAGCGAACGAAAAGCGTGCAGTTTCAAATAGTAGGAAAGTAATAACGCAACGAGGGGCTCGCTACGTGTTTTGACCATGTCTGACCAACTGTTTGAGCTCAGTGTGAATTGTGATTAGTTGCGCATGTGTATCGACGCAACCCTTCTTTCGTAACTTCCATTGGTCGTTTTCAGAAACAGGGACGACACAATTCGGGGCGCAGAGTAGGATAAAAATAAAAAATGTTCAATTTCGTTTGAAACAATATTCCTTATATCTCTTTCCTGTTTCTTACTTAATATAAGTAGTAAATATCGATAACAATGCTTTTACGAACAAGTAGATGAATAAAAATTTATGTTTTTATATCGTTGTCTGTATATAATAATATAATAATATATGTATAATATATGTATGTAATGCGTAAGTATTTATACCTACGTGCGAGAAACGCAAATACTAGATTTCTTATACATTATCTTCGTCTAATATCCTTTACGCATATGTTGTCCGTCGTTCCGATGACCTAATAGTATACAATATTAAATAGAATGTCAAATATTAAGATCGTTTATTAATTTATTCAATAAAATATATTAAAAAAATTTCATTAATTATACCTACATTGATTTTTCTCTGATACGTCAGACGCACGATTCATAATGCCTCTTTCTCCGATTTATCATATAAGCATACAGTGAAGTACGTAGAAAATTCTTTCAATCAACAAAAAGAAATTAGTGTCTTGATGTGATAATCGAGATCCCCTAATAATAGAAAATTTTAAATAGAAAAATGCAGTAAAAAATATATTTACACCGTTTTTTAAATTCTGTATTAATCTTTTTGCAACAAAAGAATCGTATAGATATTTTATTATTTACTATGTACTTAAATAATAGGACTTTTTCCTTTAATTTTGTATTGTACATAATGGGTTGTATAATATAATCAAATTCTTTGGAAATCAAAATTTAATAAATTGGTTATATCATAATTATGAATATGTTGATGTGTCATAATGGTTTAAAACTTATATAGTTTCCCTCTCTTTACACACATCGAAAAAACGATGAAAAAATGATAATTACAAGAACTAGCGACACCTGTGATACTGAGGTTTTATCATAGTAAATAAGCGTGTGTGAACTGTTGACATCGTATGAAAACAATGCAGAAAAATATTAGTTCAATATAACTACAATACATTACTAAAATGTCAGACGAATCTGAATACGACGTAGAACCAGAAGAATTTAATGTTTATAAACGAAAATACCAATTACTGTTAGATAGATGCGAAGTTCTGCAGCAGGTTCAGAAACAATTTTTGTAATCTAAACATCTCGTAGTTCCTTTGTGCTTACAAGTATTCTTGTATTGTTTTCAATTACAGGAGAATGAAAGGTTGGTTTACCGAATTCAACGAGTAAGAAAACTTCTTAAACGGACAAGAAAGGAGAAAAAGTTAGTTCGATTTATAGGTTATGTATTCAAATGTACTACTAAAGTGTTATCTTTCGTAACAAAGTTATCCAAAACTAATTTACATCTAATTTAGTGAGTAATTATGTGCCATTGATTTCATGTGATGTGGTTGGAAAATATATTTCACATGTTATAGATTTTTAATTGATCGTTTGGATCAACATGGTGATCGTTGGCGCGAAGCACCTATGGGAGTCCTTGAAGAAAATAATGTTTGCCAAGCCACGTCTAAACAAGAGAAAGGCGCTAAGGCCGCGGCTCATAATTCTAAAGACGAAAGGACGAAGAAAGGAACTAAAAGAAAAGGTGCAAAAACTGATCCAAATGCACCGAAAAGACCAGCAAATCCATTTTTCCAATTCTGTCAAGAGCAAAGACCTCGTGTAATGGAACGTTTAGCTGGGGAACCAGAGCCAAGCAAACAAGAACTTACTAGGCAACTTGCAACTACTTGGAAATCTTTAAGCTCGGAAGATAAGAAAGTATGTATTAGAGAAACAGTTATTTAAATTTGTTCATGCATTATGGGATTTTTAATGTTTACAATGGAAACTTTTTTAGGTATATTATGATATGTACGAACGATCCAAAGAAAAATATGTTGCTGAAATGCAAATTTATAATAAAAAATCGGAAGACACACCAAATCAAATGTCTTTAAATATAACGTAGTATTTGTATTTAAGATAAATGTTATTTGTAAATACGTAATTTATCATCAACTATTTGCACATACACCAATATTTATGTATAGCAATCCAAAATAAAATATTATAAGATAAATAAGATTAACCAAACTCTGCTTATGTATTTTGATACATGATGAAAACAGAGTTCTATTTTATGGAAGAAACTTGTATTTTCAAATTAACAATTTTATATTAACAAACGGAAGATTATGTAAATACTGTTATCTCTTTTGTAACAGTAATAAATTTAAGCTTTGAAATTATCTTTCTCTCGTCTAAGAAATGCCATGGTCTGAATTGGATCATTTTGTTGAGCATGGTCCATTACTGATTGTTCGTGTACCCTCATAAATGGATTTGTTAACTTCTCTTCTGAAATAGTACTAGGTACAGTAGGATGAAACTTTCCCCGCTGTATACGAACTGATTCTATCTTTTGAATGATAGCTTCATTTTGTGGTTCAACATGTTTTCCGAATTTCAAGTTATTTTCTGTATACTCATGGCCACAATATACTTTCTGCAAAACATCAAAAATATAGTTGTTTTCGGAAAAGATTACTATAAATATAAAAATAAACATTACTCCTTTCCCATATTTATGGTATACATTTTCGAATGACTTTTTAGTTATTAACTGTTAAGAAAAATGACTTTTTTCTTAGCTTATATTAATCAATACAAATTAATCTAACTGTATAAATAAGTGATTGTTTGTATGTTTGAGCAAACATCATTTTTAAAAAGAAGTTGTAATGCAAGAAAATAAAAATATCATCTGGTGCAAAGATGATGGCTACATCTGATTGCACTCCAAAATATAGTTTCGCAAAATAAAAGTACCAAAGCGAAACAGTTAATCATTAACTAATTAATCAAGTGAAAGTGTTATGTATACCATAACTTGGAACAAAAAAAATTAGTATAAATGTATGCTCACAGTTTCATTAGGTAATGATCCCAAAACCTGTACGAGTGCTTTATACATTTGCTCCGCAGTACCTTCAAAGAACCTGCCACAACCACCAGCAAAGAGCGTATCTCCTATTCGGTAATATCATTTACTTTTTAGAGCACATACATAAGAGTGTGTATGTGTGTTTGTGTGTACGCGCGCGCGTGTGCCTGTGTGTGTATATATATATATATATATTTGTTTACCAGAGAATACTGCTGGAGGATCTTGATTTCCTGTGATATAATAACAGATATGTCCAGTGGTATGACACGGTGTTGCAAGGCATTGGACTTTCAGCTCTCCGATATTGAAAGTATCATCATGTGTTACTTTATTTGTAAGCGCTCCAATCCTATCATCACCACCATATACTTGCAGGTTACTCAACTGTTTACATAATTTCTCATTTCCTCCAGCATGATCCCAATGATGATGGGTTGTTAAAACTTTTGTCAAATTCACATTATTTTGTTGAACAGCAGCTACAACAGCATCAGGATCCACTGGATCGACAATTGCAGCTTCCTGTGTCGCTTCATCAATAATCTTTAAAAATATTGAATAAAATTAAATAAATATTAATTGAACAATACAAAGGTGATAAGAGATCAATATAATACACACAAGATACATGTAATTATCTTCAAGTGCTGGTAATATTTGAACTTTCATATTGGGCTGTTTAATTAAAGTTGAAAGCCTATGTGATGCAGAAGAACCGTATGTAGATATAGTTTTTGCTGGAACAATAAATGAGAGGAATTGGAAAGTGTATCTTATATCCTAACAAATTATCGTTAACAATTATTTTATCAACAGTCAAACCTTAGTAATTTATATCTTGACAGAGATGCTAAAATCTTTTAATCATATTAGATGAGTGCAAAAGTTTGTGTCCGTTTTTCAGATGCAGAAGGAACTTTATCACAATTTGGTGTAGATGTCTTTTCCTTGGTGTCATGTTACATTCCAATTAAAAGATAGTACCGTCATGAGACATTTCAGCATCAGACTGAATTGTAATTCAAATCTTGATAGATTTGTAATTGAGAGGAGCTTTCCAATATGGAAAACGAAAAATTACATTTTCGCTACGTTATATTATGCAAGCTTTGAAAAAGAGTGATTATTAGAATAACAATCAAAAAAATGTACCAGATATTTATTTGGACCATGCTCCTGTTTTCTGAACAATTGAAAAGTGGTGTGGTAAATTTAGAAATAGTGATACTAATCTAAATGATCAACCGTTAATGACAACATTGCGCGTACCTTAGTGGAATATAACTCAAAGATTATAATTAAGGAGATCACTGAGAAACTGAATATTGACAATTCATCTGCATTTCGCCATTTAAAGAAATTCAAATTCAACTCCAAACTAGATACTTGGATACCATATTCCTTAACCGAAAAGAATAAGCTAGACAGTGTTTTTGCTGTAATTTCTCTCCTCAGACACCATGAAAAAAAATCTTAATAGATCAAATTGTAACGTGTGATGAAAAGTGGATCCTGTGCAACGGTGTACAACAAAAAAGAACTTGGAAACAAACACGTGGAAGTGCAGAACCTGTAGTAAGTGCTAACTTGCATCCAATGAAGGTGTTGTTGTGTGTTCGGAGGTTCAAGCTTCTTCCGCCTGGTGGAACTGCATCACATAAGTACTGTGAGAAACATACCACGCTTAATTCTCAAGAAAACCATCCGGTTTTGGCTAATGGAAAAGGCAACAATATCCATCATGACAATGCCAAACTGCATGCTACCTAACAAAGGCTGCAAAAACAGAAGCAGCACCCACCATATTCTCTAGACCTTGCTCTTTCAGATTCTCATCTGTTTAGGTCTCTACAGAAAAATTTCAAGACCTTCATCAAGAACTTCTTTGGAGAAAAGCAACATAGTTTCTATAAAAAAGGTATCTATCAGCTTGTAAAATGTTAGGAGGAGACAATTGTAGAAACTGGTAGTGACTAATATAAATGATTGATAAAACTGTTTACTTTAAATTATAATCACTTACGTTTATCTTCAAACTGGGCATGAACTTTTGCACTCACCTAATAATATATTTACAGTAAAAGATAAGATTAAATGGACAGATAGTGAAAACAAGTATCAATGAAATTTTAATATTACTATTATACACTACAGTTTTCTTTGTTATATGTCCTTATATTACATAGATTATTTAGTAAATACTTGAAATTATTATTTATACTTATGTGTAAATAAATCGTATGTAACAAAAATATGTTATTTGTCGAAGAACAAATATAAATGAGCATTTGATTTTAATTTGTTGCAAATTAAGAAATGTACACATACATCTGAAGCAAGCTTTTTATATTATATCAAAAACAGAAAATATTTTACATCAAATTTTCCATTTAATTGTCTCAGATTGCAGTAATAAATTGTTTAATTGCAAAACCATGCGATTTCCGCGAAACGTAATATGTATGTAAATATAGGTATAACAGAAAAACTTTACAAATGTATCTATTACACAATACTGTGGATAATTTATGAAATTATGAACACAAATGTTATACTAACATACAAAAAGATTTTATAACAATTGCATAAAGAAATATTGTAGAAACATTAGGATTAAATATTTCAACAAAAACCATAAAGCAAAAATTACAGGAAACTGAAGTAAAATGCTTTAAGACTAGAAGTAAACCATACATTAATACAAGAAATGTAAAGAAACATTTAGTTTTTATTACAAAACATGTGAATATGTCAATATCATTTCATAAAAAGTATAATATATAGTGATAAAAGTGAATTTGATTTATGGCAACTAAAAAGAAGTACCAACACATATAGAGAAAAACAAATGAAACATTTAAGAAACTATTTATTATGCCAGCAGTCAGAATTGACGGAGGATTATTAAAGTGTATTGCAATACTAAATGAAAATTTAGAGAAGGCAATATAATAATGGGACTTGATAAAAGATTTGTCTTTGAATAGGACATTGACCAAAATTTTCTATCAGGTAAAAAATTTATCGATGATTCACATATTAGATTGCTTGAATGGTCCGCATATAGGCCCAGTTTGAATCATATAAAATCTATGAAATTTATTGAATAGGAAATTTTCATTGTTCAAGTGAAATAACAGAATTAAGCATTTGAAAAGTTTGGAGTTATTTGAAAATATTAGTAAAACTTATATTAACAATTTTAGTAAAAGATGATAATATAAAAAATCAATTTTAACCGTTTACACTCTGTTGGCTCCGCTACAGATATCTAACATTTGTTTAAATAACTCAAATTTGCTAATTAACGCTCCAGTTACTTTTTAAACAAATGTTATATGGTCTCCTTAACAAAGCCAATGGAGCCTTATTTTTGTATTTTGATAAATAGCTAACATTTTTACTACTACAATATAATTAGTTTACACGAAAACGTAAGTATTAATTTCAACTATCTACTAAATAATATGTAGGATATATAAAAAGCAAACCTGAAGTACATTAATGTTGATACAATATAATTTGATTGACACTCATTTCTATGTAATAACCTATTCACTTCATTTTGTCTTGACTGTACCTGAAAGCATGCAATATTACGTTAAATAATATTTTTTGTAACTAAAAAAATTATCATTAAAGAGGATATTTGCAAGATTATTACTTAACGATTAATCACGAATTCTCATTAGAATATATTTCATACGTAACTATTATAATTATCTAATTTTTAAATATATATATGTTCAGAATATATCGCTAATTTTTACAATACACACAGTAATAAAAGTTATTAGAAAATCTTAGTGAAATTGAATAAATTCAATTTAGGTTAATTATTCAAAGACGTATTACATGGAACGACAAGAGTATAACGAATTAAAAATATTGACACGTAACGATAACGTGATAATTAGAAAACTGATAATAAAAATCTGGATACCCCTGAAGTATAGAGATGTTAATGTATTTTCAAGCCAAGGGCTTGCACGAAATAGTGCATTCAACATATTCGTTGATGTATTTAAGTTTAAACAATTTAATTCAGCCCCATATGTTTTAATGGGTATGTAGGTAAATAGATATCAAACACTAGATGAAAGGCTACTTGCCTTTTAACTATATATGTAGTTGTACTCGTACTGTTAAGAAAAGTGGTCTTAAGTGATCGCTGGACTAGGATGCAATACAGTTACAGGCAGTAATGTTACGATTCGCGACTCCAGCGGATCGCGCCGATCGCGGTATCTATAAGTGATGATAAGTGACAAGGCGTTACACAACTTACACAGTATCTGTAAAAAAATGATCCCCACTACCGCGAGTTATACCCGTCGAGGCAGTGATGCCAGAAATGTCAGCTTTTCGCGCATACGTATTCGCGCGTGGCATCAGTAATGTACTAATTTCAAATTTTCAAGAGTTTTTTAAAACAGGGCCTGCCAGAATCGTGGTACTGTGGTTAACCGTAGTACTAAACCATACCCCCACTACGACCTACTGTTGCCCCTACGTTCCTTTACCACCGCGCTCGCGCGCTACACACACCAGCGTACCTCTACTATGTCCGTGTGCGCTGCTTGTGCGCTTGCGCCAGCCTCAATCTATTTTTAGCTTAGACCATATGGTCTAAGATTTTTAGCACTTTCCATATACATATTGCTTTATGGAAACGAAACTGAAATTCGGCCGTAGCGTCGAGCGTATGAATCGCAATCTGGTTCTGGCATTCGAGTCCCCGTGCAGGGATTTTTATTTTTATTTTTCATTACTTTTTTAATTACATTGTTTAACCTTCCAAAAAAATATAAAATGTAAAAACTATGTTAAAAATATATATATAAGTAAGAGCCAAAAGTGCCCTTGAATCAATTGTACCGGGCTATGCACTATTTGATAAATCATAAAAAAAAGTATTCGACACCAAGTTTGAACCCTTTATCTCAACCAGGAGGGTAGTTAAAGGGTAAAAACTAATTATTGGTTTTGCCACATTTTCCTTATTTAATGGTATACTTAAAAATTCTGAAGAAATTCTACAATTTTGTAGATATGATTCCTTAAGATTGTGAATTTTTCAGATTTTTTTGCAAACGTCAAAAAAAAACGAAAAATGCAGATTTTGTGTACAAGATATTTCGTGTGACTAGATTTTTCCCTTTACAGCAGTTAGGTATTAGCATTAGCATTATTCTCAATTTTTTCGGATTTTTCGATAGACTGCAATGTAATAATATTATTTTTCTGCTTTAAACGAAATGTATTAGTATTTATGTTGTGGTGGATAGCTATTAATTCGGCTAAGACACTGTTTATGTTTAGGAAACGTTTTTAAGTGAATAAAATTTATTGTCATGTAATTAACAATTAGAAAAATATATATTTCATGAAAAAAAAAGTTTGACCTTTGTGGGGCGCGAACCTCTACCAAAAACTATCCCAGCGTTTCCGAATCGTAAGACCTTAAAAACTTCTTTTTTTTTTAGTTTATGATGATACACAAGTTTATTTGATTTTCTGTCTTCCTGTAATAAAAAAATACAGTACTGAGAGTGCTCACGCCCGGGGTTTGGCCGTGCCAACTTTTTACTTTTAAGCCTAGACAAGAACCCAACTCCACTTTTTACCCCCTCTAACGACCGAATCGGAACTAACTTTGTTAGCCTGGACCAGAACCCAACTCCACTTTTTACCTCTCCTAACGACCGAATCGGAACTAACTTTTAGCCTGGACCAGAACCCAACTCCACTTTTTACCCCCTCTAACCACCGACGAGATACTGTTAAAGACAGCCAGCCTTACGGCACCGACGAGATACTGTTAAAGACATCCAGCCCCCGTGTATTCGGTTGCGCCGAAAAGTGGGCTCTGATGGGCTCTCAAACCGGTCGGTAACGGGTCCGATGGCATCGCCGGTGGTTTCGTGGAATGGATAAAGTAGACTTATGAAGTTCCACGGTGCTAAAAGTTCCGCGCTCTCTACCTACATAGAACATTTGCTCGTCAACTGCGCACGACTGCATGAGTGGCGTAGAGGTAAATGGATGTAATACCAGAGAGGAGTAATACCTTAGGTAATAAATAAATGAAGACTGTCATTATCCATTCTGTGATTTCTTGGAAAATAATTACATATTATTGTATAATTTCATTAAATTCTTATCGCCTACTTATTTTCCTTATTGTTCAGCATTGGAATCACTGTTTTATAATCGATAGCCTGTAACTGTAACCACTTAATTTAATTAATGGGATATTTATAAAATAATTTTTCTTAAAGAAAAAATATTCTGTAATAATTATAGAATAAAAAGGAAGAATAAATACAATCTACAAGAAACGATCAAATTCAATCGTTCTTATCGAGATCCTTAGTAGAAAGCAGAAACGTAATTTTTATTACTTATTTTTCCGATAAAACCACTTCTAATGCTCGACAGCACTGCAGTTATTAAATGCAATTATTTTGATCAGAGAAATACTACATATATGATGGTAAAAGTCTCCTAAAAGATTAACTAAAAATGAAAAAGTGTCATCATTGCATTACCGTTGCCTCACCGATGTTATGTACCTGACCTGTACATAATGACCATACACCTGTATATGATCCGAATTATATCGTGTTTGGTATCATTTTAATCAGAACAATGCCACAAATCTATTAGCAAAAGTCTCATAAAAAAATAAGTAATAATAAAAAAGCTATTCCTTGGTAATACATTGTGAGGACGTGCGAGCCTTTGAACTGTGCCGCCGACTGCGACTCTCCGCGTCTCTTTCTTTTCCATACGCTATCCTTCCTCGCGCCCGAAACTTTAATTGTCTATTACACAAGTAAATATCATCGGAATTATATCACATTTAGTATGATTTTTATTAGAAAAATGCCACAAATATGGTCATCGAAGTTCCATAAAAAAATAATGAAAAATAAAGAAGTTGGAAATTCTCTCTCGAGCTCGGCTATCCTTCTCTACGTTCGGCAAACCTCAGACAATGATATTCCTCGCGTATAAACTAGGTCTGTTACTTTTCCGACTCTTCGAAGCTTCGAAGGATTCGAAGGAACGAAGGGAACTTCGAAGGTGATGAAAATCGAAGTTTCGGACCGTCGAACTTTCGAACCTTTGATTCGTTTCCAGTTAACGGATAAAAGAAATAAATTTTCATAATTTGTTTCTATATTCGCCATCTGAATTATTTCAATAATTTATTGTTTAGATAATATATTTATAATTTGAATTATCTTTTCGATAGCACATTGTTAAAATAATTGTTTAAATAAATAAATTTTATAATTTGTTTCTATGTTCATTATTTGAATTATTTCAATTATTTATTGTTAAAATAATGGTTTAAAAGAATAAATTTTCATATTTTGTTTCTATATACATTATGTGAATTATTTCAATAATTCATTGTTAAAATAATTATTTAAAGAATGTACAAGTATTTACATAACGAATATAGAAACACATTTCTATAGATTATAAAAACTGTATATTATAAATTTTTATACTCTATAGAAACGTGTTCCTATATTAAATATGTAAATACGTGTACATTGTCTAAACAATTATTTGAACAATAAATTATCGAAATAATTCAAATAATGAACATAGAAACAAATTGTAAAAATTTATTTATTTAATCAATTATTTTAACAATAAATAATTGAAATAACAATTCAAATAATGAATATAGAAACAAATTATAAAATTTATTTATTTAAACAATTATTTTAACAATGTGCTATCGAAAGAAAAATTCAAATTATTATACTACAAACGTCCCTGCGCAGATCCGTGTTGTGGACCATTATCGATGAAATACTGTACATGGTAAAGTTGTGTGGCTTCGTGTAAGAATTACAGATGTGAAGACAGATTTCAAATATCACCTGTTGTTGCAAGAATACATTAAATATCATTCATTATTCACACGTTATTGTAATTTTTCAAGCATTTCCAGTGCTCTGACAAAAAATGTTTCTGATAAAAATTACTCGGTAGTCACTCTTCTATAAATTTCAATATAAAAAATTAAATGTAAAACGCCCCGCCCCAGAATTACGACCAGCCTAGGCGTCACGTTGACGCACCAGACCCCGGAAGGCGAAGCTCGAAACAAGGTGGAAGCCGAAGAACTCGGGAGGGCAGAATACTTTGACATTGCTTGCGAAAGCATCGACGAACTCCGAGCGAAATTATTTGTATTGATACGCACTTTTACGGTAGTTTTGGACACGTACGATCTGAGTTCTAAGACATCTGCATGCCTTACATAAAACAATTTTTTTTATTCGATAAAATTGTAAGGTCTCCTTGATTTTCTAATCGTCACTATATATTTTTTACTTAATAATGTTATTGCTGACGTCGGGCTGAATTCAACGACTACAATAGTTGTGAACAGCTAATTCTTCGATTCGGACCATTGTGCGACGCGCGACGCGGCGAAAATCGAGCAGTCGAACGCGAAGGTTTAAAAGTAGGACTCTCCGCGTCTCTTTCTTTCCCATTCGCTGTCCTTCCTTTCGCCGTTCATTACAGGAGTAAATATCATCGGAATTACATCATATTTCGTATCATTTTCATCAGAAAAATGCTACAAGTATGTTTGTGAAAATCCGATAAAAAAATAATGAAAAATAAAGAAGTTTTGTTGTTGGATTAGTAGTGGTCTCACACCGATATACCCGACCCGTATTGTGTTACACTCCTCGGCGACCCAGGCCCTCGAGCTTTACTCCGTCCTTTTCTCGGTTCGGCATGTGATCGCGGAACAGTCTCTCTTGAACGCTGAATGTCTTATTTTATATCTAATCTAATCTTATTTTATTTGTCAAAATTTAACTTCCTATTTAAAATATTTTTTTATAATTAAATTTGGAATATTTTCTCTTTAAAGGACCTACCTAGAGCAGTCCCGTTTTAATGGTTTTCGGCCAATCACCCGTATTTAATTGCATGCAAAAATATTGAAAAAATCTGACGAATTGCGATTATCGACATATATATTTAAGAATTTTTGCCGATTTTTCGGTTGAAAATCTTATTTACAAAAAAGGAAAACATAAGAATTCGAAAATTTCAGGTTTCTTTGGAAATTGAAAAAGGACATCGAACAAATTTTTACGGTAGCAACATATCCAGAAAGAACTTCGATTTATGAGAGTTCACAGTTTATTCGATCCCTGCTCTGGTTATTGGGCGATACATTGTAACGCGTGTGCCAATCTTTGACTGCTCGGTCTTCGGTATAGCATTCGAACGCGGCTCAGAAAATTATTCGAAGTCGAATAAAACGTCGAATAAAGGTACAGATGAAAATGATAACTTTATTCACCGCTAACGATGAATAAAAAAATTATCTTTATTCGCCGAATCAATTTTCATCGAATAAAACTTTATTCGACGCGTGTCGAATACAGATAACCATAATCATTTCTTTTGTCGCGTGACAAATAATGTTTTTATTTTTTAATCGCTGTTTGCATCGATGCTCCTACAATTATATTATATGTATTATATTAATTTATCCTCGCGAGTCTCTTTCGAACTCTATATTATTCGATATAGTATGTCAAATAAACGTTAATCTGTTTTTCAACATATGTATGTTTCCAGAGATCGATTCTTAGAACAATTATTATTAAAAAGTGTAAGGAAATAATGTTTGTTTATGAAATATTTTTAAATTACAAAATGAGGTATTTCGTATGAATTCAGAGGTAGGAATTATTGAATATTGATTTTCCTAAATACGCTTTCATACTTTCTTACGTACAAAATTTCTAGGATTTTTTGTCTTTGATATTAATTTTACTTTTAGTATTTTAAGCCTTAAAAACCAACACCAAAATGTTTGTTCGAGAATGTAACATCTGATCTCATTGCTGTCTGCCGTCTCACCGTCTCAAGAATCTCCTCAGAGGCCTTCTGCACCGACGAAATATCGTCGGTGGCCTTCTGTTTCTTACTCCAGCCAAAATATATCCTAGAGGGCGTAAGAGAACGCTTGAATTATTCGGGCACACGAACTCCCGTAAGGCTGGCTGTCTTTAACAGTATCTCGTCGGTGCTTACGGGAGTTCGTGTCGCCCGAATAATTCAAGCGTTCTCTTACGCCCTCTAGGATTTATTTTGGCTGGAGTAAGAAACAGAAGGCCACCGACGATATTTCGTCGGTGCAGAAGGCCTCTGAGGAGATTCTTGAGACGATGAGACGGCAGACAGCAGTGAGATCAGATGTTACATTCTCGAACAAACATTTTGGTGTTAGTTTTTAAGGCTTAAAATACTAAAAGTAAAATTAATATCAAAGACAAAAAATCCTAGAAATTTTGTACGTAAGTAAGTATGAAAGCATATTTATCAATATTCAATAATTTCTACATCTAATTTCATACGAAATACCTCATTTTGTAATTTAAAAATATTTCATAAACAAGCATTATTTCCTTACACTTTTTAATAGTAATTGTTCTAAGAATCGATCTCTGGAAACATACATATGTTGAAAAATAGATTAACGTTTATTTGACATACTATTAATATAATACATAAATTAATATAATACATATAATATAATTGTAGGAGCATCGATGCAAACAGCGATTAAAAAATAAAAACATTATTTGTCACGCGACAAAAGAAATGATTATGGTTATCTGTATTCGACACGCGTCGAATAAAGTTTTATTCGATGAAAATTGATTCGGCGAATAAAGATAATTTTTTTATTCATCGTTAGCGGTGAATAAAGTTATCATTTTCATCTGTACCTTTATTCGACGTTTTATTCGACTTCGAATAATTTTCTGAGCCGCGTTCGAATGCTATAGCGAAGACCGAGCAGTCAAAGATTGGCACACGCGTTACAATGTATCGCCCAATAACCAGAGCAGGGATCGAATAAACTGTGAACTCTCATAAATCGAAGTTCTTTCTGGATATGTTGCTACCGTAAAAATTTGTTCGATGTCCTTTTTCAATTTCCAAAGAAACCTGAAATTTTCGAATTCTTATGTTTTCCTTTTTTGTAAATAAGATTTTCAACCGAAAAATCGGCAAAAATTCTTAAATATATATGTCGATAATCGCAATTCGTCAGATTTTTTCAATATTTTTGCATGCAATTAAATACGGGTGATTGACCGAAAACCATTAAAACGGGACTGCTCTAGGTAGGTCCTTTAAAGAGAAAATATTCCAAATTTAATTATAAAAAAATATGTTAAATAGGAAGTTAAATTTTACAAATAAAATAAGATTAGATTAGATATAAAATAAGACATTCAGCGTTCAAGAGAGACTGTTCCGCGATCCCATGCCGAACGGAGAAAAGGACGGAGTAAAGCTCGCGGGCCTCGGTCGCCGAGGAGTGTAACACAATACGGGTCGGGTATATCGGTGTGAGACCACTACTAATCCAACAACAAAACTTCTTTATTTTTAATTATTTTTTTATCGGATTTTCACAAACATACTTGTAGCATTTTTCTGATGAAAATGATACGAAATATGATGTAATTCCGATGATATTTACTCGTGTAATGAACGGCGAAAGGTTCGGGTGCAAGGAAGGACAGCGTATGGGAAAGAAAGAGACGCGGAGAGTCCTACTTTTAAGCCTTCGCGTTCGACTGCTCGATTTTCGCCGCGTCGCGCGTCGCACAATGGTCCCAATCGAAGAATTAGCTGTTCACAACTATTGTAGTCGTTGAACTCAGCCCGACGTCAGCAATAACATTATTAAGTAAAAAATATATAGTGACGATTAGAAAATCAAGGAGACCTTACAATTTTATCGAATAAAAAGAATTGTTTTATGTAAGGCATGCAGATGTCTTAGGACTCGGTGGTCGTACGAGTCCAAAACTACCGTAAAAGTGCGTATCAATACAAATAATTTCGCTCGGAGTTCGTCGATGCTTTCGCAAGCAATGTCAAAGTATTCTGCCCTCCCGAGTCCTTCGGCTTCCACCTTGTTTCGAGCCTCGCCTTCCGGGGTCTGGTGCGTCAACGTGACGCCTAGGTTGGTCGTAATTCCGGGGGCGGGGCGTTTTACATTTAATTTTTTATATTGAAATTTATAGAAGAGTGGCTACCGAGTAATTTTTATCAGAAACATTTTTTGTCAGAGCACTGGAAATGCTTGAAAAATTACAATAACGTGTGAATAATGAATGATATTTAATATATTCTTGCAACAACAGGTGATATTTGAAATCTGTCATCACATCTGTAATTCTTACACGAAGCCACACAACTTTACCATTTACAGTATTTCATCGATGATGGTCCACAACACGGATCTGCGCAGGGACGTTTGTAGTATAATAATTTGAATTTTTCTTTCGATAGCACATTGTTAAAATAATTGTTTAAATAAATAAATTTTATAATTTGTTTCTATATTCATTATTTGAATTGTTATTTCAATTATTTATTGTTAAAATAATTGATTAAATAAATAAATTTTTACAATTTGTTTCTATGTTCATTATTTGAATTATTTCAATAATTTATTCTTCAAATAATTGTTTAGACAATGTACACGTATTTACATAATTAATATAGGAACACGTTTCTATAGAGTATAAAAATTTATAATCTACAGAAATTTTTATAATCTATAGAAATGTGTTTCCATATTCATTATGTAAATACTTGTACATTCTTTAAATTATTATTTTTTCAATGAATTATTGAAATAATTCACATAATGTATATAGAAACAAAATATGAAAATTTATTCATTTAAACCATTATTTTAACAATAAATAATTGAAATAATTCAAATAATGAACATAGAAACAAATTGTAAAAATTTATTTATTTAATCAATTATTTTAGCAATAAATAATTGAAATAACAATTCAAATAATGAATATAGAAACAAATTATAACATTTATTTATTTAAACAATTATTTTAACAATGTGCTATCGAAAAGATAATTCAAATTATAAATATATTATCTAAACAACAAATTATTGAAATAATTCAGATGGCGAATATAGAAACAAATTATGAAAATTTATTTCTTTTATCCGTTAACTGGAAACGAATCAAAGGTTCGAAGGTCCGAAACTTCGATTTTCATCACCTTCGAAGTTCCCTTCGTTCCTTCGAATCCTTCGAAGCTTCGAAGAGTCGAAGCTTCGGAAAAGTAACAATCCTAGTTTATATGCGAGGAATATCATTGTCTGAGGTTTGACGAACGTAGAGAAGGATAGCCGAGCTCGAGAGGCCTCGGTCACCGAGAAATGTAAACATACCTAATCCGAATTTCCAACTTCTTTATTTTTCATTATTTTTTTATGGGACTTCGATGACCATATTTGTGGCATTTTTCTAATAAAAATCATACCAAATGTGATATAATTCCGATGATATTTACTTGTGTAATAGACAATTAAAGTTTCGGGCGCGAGGAAGGATAGCGTATGGAAAAGAAAGAGACGCGGAGAGTCGCAGTCGGCGGCACAGTTCAAAGGCTCGCACGTCCTCACAATGTATTACCAAGGAATAGCTTTTTTATTATTACTTATTTTTTTATGAGACTTTTGCTAATAGATTTGTGGCATTGTTCTGATTAAAATGATACCAAACACGATATAATTCGGATCATATACAGGTGTATGGTCATTATGTACAGGTCAGGTACATAACATCGGTGAGGCAACAGTAATGCAATGATGACACTTTTTCATTTTTAGTTAATCTTTTAGGAGACTTTTACCATCATATATGTAATATTTCTATGATCAAAATAATTGCATTTAATAATTGCAGACAGTGCTGTCGAGCATTAGAAGTGGTATTATCGGAAAAATAAGTAATAAAAATTACGTTTCTGCTTTCTACTAAGGATCTCGATAAGAACGATTGAATTTGATCGTTTCTTGTAGATTGTATTTATTCTTCCTTTTTATTCTATAATTATTACAGAATATTTTTTCTTTAAGAACAATTATTTTATAAATATCCCATTAATTAAATTAAGTGTAAATTCTGATATTTTATAAATTCCTACATCTACAGGCTATCGATTATAAAACAGTGATTCCAATGCAGAACAATAAGGAAAATAAGTAGGCGATAAGAATTTAATGAAATTATACAATAATATGTAATTATTTTCCAAGAAATCACAGAATGGATAATGACAGTCTTCATTTATTTATTACCTAAGGTATTACATCCATTTACCTATACGCCACTCATGCAGTCGTGCGCAGTTGACGAACAAATGTTCTATGTAGGTAGAGAGCGCGGAACTGTTAGCACCGTGGAACTTCATAAGTCTACTTTATCCATTCCACGAAACCACCGGCGATGCCATCGGACCCGTTACCGACCGGTTTGAGAGCCCATCAGAGCCCACTTTTCGGCGACACCGAATACACGGGGGCTGGATGTCTTTAACAGTATCTCGTCGGTGATTGCATGCAATGTCTGTAGGTATCTTAAGTCTGTGTGTCCACACATTATACATGGGAGATTGCGCTCCCTGTTTGAGATGTAGTTTTCGTGCCCAGCGCCCACGGAGTTCCCAACACTGGGTACAGCACTGCATTTGTCGCTGTTGACATATGAATAAATAAATTATATATGTATAACGAAACTAATCGACGTTATATATCTAGTGCAATTCGCCAATTTTGTGTGATTGTTGATTTATGTAAATATTTTATAATTTGTTTACGATGTCTGCAAATAATTCGAAAAATTTTATAACAATAGATGATGATCATGAATACAAAGGTTTGTTTATTGAGTTTAAAGTAAATATGAAGAAATTATTACCAATCTAAATTCACGTATCTATAAAGTCTGTCACAACTTTCAAATTTGACGTTTCTAATTTAATTTTTGTTTATTAAAATTTTATTCAAATATCAAATACTATCAGTCCCATATTATGGTATACATAGTTTATTTAAATTGATTTTATTGTACATACTTTAAAGTATTATGTACTACATTAAAACCTTTTTGCTATAGGTAAATGCACTTGAAATTTACATTCTTCTTTATTCATGTATTTTAACTTGTACTGTGCTTAAATTTTTAAACAGAAATATGCACAATATCCTTGCACTAATTAGCATTTAATTACTTTGCTTTGATGTTCTTATTAGATCTGTATAAAAATAAATATGGTTTTTGTCATTTAAAATTTCAAAGTCTATTTTACAATAACTTATTGTTAAAAATTATTTCTGTATTATACCATTATAAAATGCAAAGTTTGTTCTATTGATTTAAAGTAAGCTCGAGTGATTTCATTGAATGTGTGAAAAATGGTACATAAAAACATGAATAGTATTTGTAACATTAACTGAAGCAATTTGACATGAAATGTATAATAAGTTGGAACAAATATGTATATGTATTCCTTTAAAATTAATGATTCAAAAACATAATTATTTTTCCAGTGAATGATGTTTTACTTTTCTTACATTTGAATCGTTTTTAAAGTAAATGAGATACTAAACGACATCATATTTTTCTTATTACCTGATAATTAAAAAGTTTTTAAAAAATGTATATCATAATATGAGATATTACTTTCGAATACATTGTTACAACTAAATAAATATATTAATTTAATTATTTTTCAGCGAATGAAGAAGATGAAATTGCTGCTATTGATTATGAATTGAAGCAGATTGAGAATGAAATGCAAAAGCTCAAAGATCGCTCGAAGATTTTAACTGAGCGCAAAGAAAAGTTAAGGGATAATGTGCTGTTGAAGAAAAGTTTATCTATATCAAGAAAAGATTGGAATAAAGAGTCTTTCAGTTGGTCTAAGGATCTGAAGAAAGCTTTGAAAGATACTTTTAAAATTGAAAAATTAAGAGAATTACAATTGCCAACTATGAATGTAACTATGTCGAAAGAAGATGTTATTTTAGTTATGCCCACAGGTGGTGGTAAAAGTCTATGTTATCAATTACCTGCTGTCATCAGCAAAGGCACCACGATAGTTATTTCACCACTGGTATCATTAATGGAAGATCAATTACATGGTTTACAAAAGGTTAATGTGAAAGCTATGATGTTGAGTGCAAAAAGTAATAAAGAAAATACAAAAACTATAATGAATGCGCTTGTAGATAAGAAATCCGATCTCAAACTAATTTATGTTACTCCAGAATATATGGCAAAGTCTAATCGCTTCATGAGCAAATTACAAAAAGCTTTTGAACTCAATCAATTAGAACGTTTTGCAATAGATGAAGTTCATTGTTGCAGTCAATGGGGACATGATTTTAGACCAGATTATAAATTTTTAGGAATTTTGAAATCTATGTTTCCAGGGATACCAATTCTTGGATTAACTGCCACTGCTCCAGCAAAGATTATTGTAGATGTTCAAAAAATCTTAGATATTCAAGGTTGTTTAGTGTTAAGAGCTACATTCAACAGACCTAATCTATTTTACGAAGTTCGTCGTAAACCAGCAGAGAAAGAAACATGTTTAGCTATGGTAGAAAATTTATTGAAAAACAGATTTAAGGACAAGTCTGGAATAATTTATACAACTACTATTAAAGATGCAGAACAATTAACATCTAATTTGAGGGCATTAGGCTTGAAAGTTGGATGTTACCATGCAATGCTAGAGGCAGATTACAGGTCAGAAGTATATTCAAAGTGGATATCTGGAAAATATCAAGTTGTAGTTGCTACTATTGCTTTCGGATTAGGTATTGATAAACCAGATGTACGATTTGTTATTCATCACTGTATTTCAAAGTCAATGGAGAACTTTTATCAGGAGAGTGGACGTGCTGGTAGAGACGGAAAGAAATCAGCTTGTATCGTGTTATATAGACTACCAGATATATTTAAGTTAAGCACAATGGTTTTTCAAGATAAAGTTGGTTTACGGAATTTGTATAAGGTATTAGCATATTGTTTAGATCAAGTTTCATGCAGACGCAGTTTAATTGCTACTCATTTCGAAGAAACTTGGAACAAAAATGATTGTTCTGAAATGTGTGATCATTGTAGAAAAGTTTGTGACAAAAAAGAAATAAATATTGCACTATACTGTAGACAGTTATATCAAATACTGACTAAAGCAATACAGAGTGACACAAGATTGACTGCCTTAAAACTTCTAGATGCTTGGTATGGTAAAGGTGCATCAACATTACGGGTATCTTCTGTGCCAGTACCAAAGTTTGGAAGACAATCAGCTGAAGCTATAGTCGGACATTTACTTGTAAATGGTTATTTACAGGAAGACTTTCATTTTTCTGCATATTCTACTATATCATATTTGAAACGTGGAGCCAAAGCTGCATTAGCACTTGATAATAATCACGAAATACTTTTTAAATACGATTTACAATAATTTATATAATTGTAATAATTAATCTATGATACAATAAGGTTTAATTTATGATAAGCAGATCTGAATATTTCTAAAATTTCAATGATATAAATCTAAAAAACAACGATCTTTAGCAAATCGAGACAAAGAGAGAGAAAAACAAGTTTTCGAATTGTAGAGATTTTATATTATCATCTCTCTATTTTTTTTTATCATGCTTCTTAGATGCTACTTGATTATACATATACCTAATTAACATGGCAAAGTAGAAAACTGGAATGTTACCGAACAGTAGTAGGCCAAAATTCATTTGTTAACTGGACGAAGCGACAGAAACCGGACAATGTAAAAAAGGTCGGGTTTCTTTTAAATTCGAATTACAGAGATAAAATAACGTACTACAACTGTGACAAGTAATTGCAGTTAAAGTAAATCTATATTTCGATTCATATAGGTTTTTACAGAGAACAAAGGTGAATGAAGAAAATTGTTACCTTGAAGAAGTTTTTAAGTTACTTTTATAAATGTATTAGACAAAACATAGTCTTACGTTTCTAATGATAGTAATAATATTAATTGTCAAAACACGTATAAAAAATTCACGAAATTTTACATTCATTTCGGAATTTGCTAAATATACAATTAAATTACAATTTTTTAATTGTATGATGTAGACTATAGAAGTTTATTGGTTCTTATGCTCAAGAATGTTCTCAGAAATCAATAAAAAGGTTTTCATACAAATTTGCATTTTTAAATTTTATTACATTATTTGAATTTTACTGTGTACTTAATTAGCGTTTTACATATTTATTTTTAAAATAGTCTGAATGAATTACGAAGTGAAAATGTGAGACTAATGTAGCTTATAATTCAAAGATTTCAGAATAGAGGGAAAAACCGATTGAAATTTAATACGTTGAAAAAATCAATAAAAATAGTATATAACGCTGAGCAACGGTATGTCGGTGGCTCGGATAGTAAGCCAACCACTAGGTTCACGATCAGATGGAAATATTGATCCTGGATAAGGGCATCTGTGTTTCGTCTGTTGGCAAACACGTTTTACCACACCATCCCCGAGCTTTGACGTGAAGTGATATTCAATAGAAAATTTGTTTGTTAGCATTTCGACTGTGAACGCGACGCAATCGTGGTTTATTACAAGTGATCATCGTCTTGAATATCTTGTACTTTTAAGCGTGCACTATTTCGTTACTTATAATTCGATCATGCATACGCACAACGAACAGTGACGTGTCAATGATATTTATAAAATTTACAAGTTCATTTAAATGGAGCATGGCTTCGTAATGTGATCTTAAAGATGTTAAACAGAATGGAATCTCATATGTCTCGGATTTTCATCAGAATTTGACACAAGCTTAACAATATGTTACCCTCATAACGGAAAGGTGACTTCATGCAGGTAGAGACCAAGAAGTCATCAATTGATGCCTGATTTTCTGTACGTATAGAGTATAGGCATAGTAGTCATTATTAGCTCCGTGTATGTATTGAGGCTAATTAGCGCGATAGCGTTCGCGTACTCAAACGGGCAAACGACAACGGAAAACATTGTAGATTGTAGGAGAAGAAATCAGTTCGTCGTAATATTTTGATGCAGATCCATTCGCGCGCTTCTGCGCGACGAAGGTTGACCTCTGGTGTTTCCATATCATGCGGAAACATTGAAGTATTTGATAAGAGGAAACGAAACGAATAGAAAGTCCGGCGCACTAAATCATACTCGAAATCAAAATCAAATCGCCCGGATTTATTAGTAAGAAAGTAATCGTACACGATGCCTTGTAATCACTGCAACGATCGTCATTTGGATCCTCTTACGATCCCGTGACGATTAAAAACTGTGACATTTGGCTGGCCTCTTATAGCGCAGATTCGCAATGATGCTTTTGAAAAATTAAATAAATGACCTGGACACACCGATACGCTTTGAGCGAAAATGCCTCTGCCAAATATCCTTAGGAAAGCAAGTAGCTATATTTTAGGAGATTGCAGTCAGGACAATCGTCGCACCGTGTACCAGGATGGAGAAGCGTTATTTTGTAAGAATAACGTTTGTGTTCATCCACCAACGTTGATGAGACAAAATTCCGATGTGGTACACCATCCTGGGTATATGGCGATCACCTGCAGGTTCAATAAGAATTCGAATGTACCGACGTTGCATCTCAGTTGGATACCTAATAGTACGCTTCGTAAGCATCCTGCAACGTTAGAAAATATAAACGCGAAGAAGCTCGATTGTGCCACGCATCGGGACAGTGAGACAGGTGGTCAACCTTCACATATATCCGAAGAGAGCTGTAATTTGAAGTGTGAGTATGAAAATACTGGCGAAAAGGTTGACGTTTGTTTAGAGGTGAAAGAACCCATTAATTGCGGAGATTGTGAACGTATTTGCTCTGGCGGGTTTCCGCGAAGCGCAGGATCGGGTCTGGATGATAGCAAAGTGAAGGATGATGACAAAGAAGAGAATCATTTATGCGACGACAAAACATCAGAGACCAAAGAAACATCGAACGAATCTGGCGATTTCATAAAAGAAAGTCATCAGTCTGACATTTCACGGACTGTGATACATGAAAAGACCAATTGTAGTGACGATTTAAATCGGTCGCGTTCCGAGTCTGTAAACGAGAAACATGAAAGTCAAAATTGTAACGATGAAAAAACTATGAAAATACAAGAATATGACGGGAGAAGCATGGATGAGGAACTTAGATACCCCTATTATGATGATGGTAGTCTCAAGGGTCGTAGTATGTCGCTAACATCTACATGCAGCCTATCTGTCGGTAGGCCTTTAGATTGTATTTTAATCAATTATTAGTCAATGAAGATGGTTATGCATGTGTAACACTCATTTTATCATATGTATACTATATTTCAATATATCATAATTATCTAAACAATTTATTCTCAGTATTCACTCTTCTAGAGAATAGCGATTTCTATATTTTGTTAAAAATATCTCCCTTCATTTTTTGTGATTTTTTGTAATTACTCGTTCTTATTTGAAGTCGTTTAGTCATTTAGATATTTTTTTTCTTGCATGCAATAAAATGTATGTATTATTTCAGTCGCCTCTTCTTCCTAGCCACTTCTATCAAATCTTAGTAATACATAGAACAAATAATATAATTTTGCTAATATTTTCTATAATTTGAAAATCCTAAATTCACATACATCTATATATATTCATTTATCCCTTTGCAGTCCACAACATTTTCGCAATTTTATTCCAACTGATCTATTCTATATTTATAATCTTTTTTATTTAGCTACATTGATCTCATCAGTCATGCACAGGGTGTCATGTAATTCGTGACACAACTAGATAGGAACTGATTATATGTGAAAAAGTAGATCGTAAACATATAATAACATTTTTTCATTTAAAACCTTGTTTGCGAGAAAATTGACTTTAGAAATCTGCTTGATATGTGTACACTACCGTTTCAACTCAACAAATTTCACTGTCTTTATTTGTGTGATTAAACATTTTTAATATTTTTATGTTATTTTAAATGAATCGAATAACAAGGGCATGAGACAAAGAAAGTACGTATTATTCAGACAATTTATTAACTTAACAATGGTTGGAAATTATATCCACAATGTATGTTATATGTTGTTTTGTGATTTTAATTTTTAAAAACACTATAATAATTTCTTCTTTTAACTGTTCAAGATTCTGTGTAGTGTAAAAGTAAAACAAGAGTTATAGAAAAAATTATAACACTCACAATGATTACAAATATGGCAGTGGTTTATAAAGATAAAGAAGATTTACAGTGAAATCGGTTGAATTGAGATTTGGTTGATTGTAGATATACTGAGTAGATTTTTAAAGTCGATTTTCTTGCAAACGACATCCCAAAAAATAAAATTTTATTCTATATGTCGACTTATTTTTTCACATGTAATCGCTCTCATCCAGTTGTACCACCAGTTATATGACATGCGGTATAATTGAATTGTATAAATTTGCAATAGTACAAAAAGTATTCTCAGAAAGTTCTAGTATTACTTCTATAATTTAATGTTGTCACATATAACTCATTCGAACATAATATGATGTCAAACCATACTTGATAGAGAACTGCAAAGACTTAACATTTACTAATATGTGTGCTGCATACTGTACAGTAGAAAATTTTCAGATTTTTATCAATTTCAAAAGTAGGTTTATCTGTATCTTAATCTATGCAGTTGTGCATCAACGTTTATCTAGTTTTTGTTACTTTTGGCATTTCATTAGATAATATGCGCACTGAATTTTTAGTCCTCACAATCCAAATTAAACTGCTGCAATTGAAATCATGAATTGGTGCATGTGTATTTAGCACCAATATATTTATGTCTATCGATATTGGCACAATATTGCTTTTAAGAAAAACAGCTCAGTTTTAGAAATATATTATAAACAGTTTCTATTTGATAAGATAAATGTGTTACATATGTACAAAATATAGAATATATATTTGTATTTACATACGTTTATAAACGTATATATGTATTATGTAATTTATGTACAATAAAATATATATTTTTAAGATCTACTAACAACAAAATAAATTTTTGTCTAGGTTTCGCATCTTTGTTTACAACATTTAATATTTTGAGTGTTGTGTATTATGTATCCATAGATGGTCATTTCAATTCTTCATATTTTCGTTTTCATATTTATAAATAAGTAAAATTGAAAGAAAAAAAAAACAAAGAAATATGCGGACACTGGACACTCAAAATGTTAAAAATACTCAGACTAATAAAATGCACACTTTAGTAATGTCTCATACCATGTCTTGTTTTTTTTTGCTTTTTGAAGCTGTTCATAATGAAAATTAAATGTTATGCCATAAATCTTTTTTAAATTTCCTTGTAAAAATGCATGTTTGCATACAAAGTTTCTGTGGCTTATTAATAACACTGACAAATGCAAATACTTTAAATCACACTTATTAATGCATCAATTTTTTCAGGTGAGGAGATCCCAACATGGATGAGATCACCAGAACTTTTAGCTTTACAGCATAACCTTACGTTTCCTGAAAGTGCTACAGCTTCTCCTGTCACATTACGTAGAGCGCATAGATGTAGACGGTTCTCTGTTGATCTCAGTGAAATGAGGTCCTTGAGGTTGTTCTTCGCCGATCCAGCTTGTACCTCTGGTCAATTGGTAGTCGCAAGCAGAGAGAGTCAATATAAGATTCTGCATTTCCACCATGGTGGCTTAGATAGATTAGCATCAATTTTACACCAGTGGCATCAATTGCTTTACCCAAGACTAAATGAGGATACTGAGGAAGGCCTTCCATACAGGTACTGCTTATGTATGAATAGTATTCTGTTTGTAGTACTTTATGATATACATAACTTTTATACACCCTTTTTTTAATTAGCTTCATTAAAAATTTATAATGCTAATGTCATTTTAATTCTACCTGATTTAAAGTATTCTGTATTGCATTAAAAACTTCCTCACTACCCTTCAACAAGATAGATAAATGCTCTTCGTATCTGTTTTTCTTTATTTGTATGTTCCAACTTGTGACTATTTTATCCTGACTTGAGTATTACTTAATTAATCAATTGTTAACTGCTGTCTGCTTAAAAGTATATTATACTTATAATCTTTTCAATAGCAACAGCAAATTTAACCATGAGCCAATAATTCAGCTCAGATAACAGAATCTAAGTGTAATCATTTCTTTTGGAACTATCGGTTAACAGACAATTTGAGTTCCTTTTATACAAAAATCATGAAAATCCTATTAATTTCTATTAATAGATTTCCTATACAGGGTGTTTCGTCTAAAACAGGACACCTAAATATCTCCTCTACCTCTAAAAATAAAAAAAATGTTTCTAACGTAATCTAAATGGTTTCAAAAGACGAATCAGATGAAAGAATCGTTTTTTATAAATTGTAATTTTTTAATCGTTTTTTCAAGGTCACTCGTGTTGTTCTACATATATACACGCATTTTTTGTTGTTGTATATTATAGCAAACATTATTGTGCATTCATCCATGTTTAATAGCACGACCTTGAAATGACCGTGAACTCTATATAAAGTTTGCTAATTAATGCAGAACTTACTTTCAGCGACATTTCAGATTTCAACGGTAACAGAAATTCGACCATGAACTTGAACTTGTAAATAAACACATTGTATCATTCCTCTGTGTGCATAGAGAGTGAGAGAGATATGTATTTAAGAGTTGGCTCACTGCTAGATTTCTCAGTGTATCGTCAAGCGATCCATAATGCGTTATTCAGAACAGGAGAAAATTCAAATGGTTTTAATTTACGGTGAAGCTCGAGAGTGCCTAAGAGAAGCAATACGAATTTACAAAGACAGATTTCCAGAACGTTCTTGTCCATCACGTTCTGCATACTCAAGTATTGTTAAAACATTTTGTGAGACTGGTAGTGTCAACAGAAACATTCGTGTGAGACGTAAGACTGTTACTCGTGAAGCAAATGTGAACAATATCATCGCTAAAGTTAATCAAAACTCCCATGTTAGTATAAGGCAACTTGGACGTGAAACCGGTATTAGTGTGACAAGCATATTCCGGATTCTTCTTTCACAAAAATTTCATCCTTTTCATTTTTCTCTTCACCAAGAGCTACATGGAAGAGACTTTGAAAACCGTGTACACTTTTCTCAATGGGGTTTTCGAAAGAGCTGTACAATCTGTCGTTTTTCGCCTCACGAAATATATCACAACAGAAGGACATAATTTCGAACATTTATTGCAGTAATAAATGTGATTATTTACAAGTTCAAGTTCATGGTCAAATTTCTGTTACCGTTGAAATCTGAAATGTCGCTGAAAGTAAGTTCTGCATTAATTAGCAAACTTTATATAGAGTTCACGGTCATTTCAAGGTCGTGCTATTAAACATGGATGAATGCACAATAATGTTTGCTATAATATACAACAACAAAAAATGCGTGTATGTATGTAAAACAACACGAGTGACCTTGGAAAAACGATTAAAAAATTACAATTTATAAAAAACGATTCTTTCATCTGATTCGTCTTTTGAAACCATTTAGATTACGTTAGAAACATTTTTTGTATTTTCAGAGGTAGAGGGGATATTTAGGTGTCCTGTTTTAGACGAAACACCCTGTATATAGGATATTTAATTAAGCTAATCAGAAATTACACTTTCTTTACGACTAATAATTAAAACATTGTTTAGAAATTATATAGAATATAGACCATCCTTTTAAAGTGCAAAGTCTTCATGATACTTTTTATATATTAGACATTTTATGGTGTGCCGACCAGAAGTAAGTCGTGATGAATTACATCCAGAAGAGGGACAGGTACCAATGATTACCTCGTTGGCATGGAAAGATTTATTGAATGAAAAAGGTCAGGTAGAAGATGATCTTGCACTTCGTAAAGGAATATTCTTTGGAGGATTAGAACCTGCATTAAGGAAAATTGTATGGCCATTTCTTCTTCACTGTTATTCATATCAAAGCACTTACGAAGAACGGGAACAAATAGATGCCATTTTGAAACAAAAATATGAAGAAATTCAAAAGCATCGGACAAACATGAGTCCAAAGCAAGCGGAACATTTTTTGCGGAACGTAGTGTGTATCGTAGAAAAGGATGTTGTTCGAACCGATAGAGGAAATCCATATTATGCGGGTGAAGATAATCCAAATATTGAAGTAATGAAGTGCGTTTACTTTTACGTTTACGATTATATGTTTACTATAAAGATCAATTTACACTATACGGCACGTACCGTCAACGGAACGAACCGGCACGGCACGACAAAACATTGAAACATGCGTTTTAAATGGAACCTTTCACACTATACTGAACGGCCCGACACGTACCGTCAACGGAACGAACCGGCACCGACCAACATTATCCCGAAGAAAGCACATTTCGGGTTCAATCCGTTTTAATAATTCAAAGAATTTGTGTTGCGGCATTCTGAAATATTGGTAGAACTTAGCGTCGTATTTAAGTAACTCCTCAAATAAAGTCCAATATTCTCCATCATCTTTTCTCTTCTTCAAAATCGGATGGACCCAAATTCGACTACCTTTTTTCACTTTTCTCGCTTCAGCTTCCCCTTCGTTTAAAAGTATGGGGAGAAGATTCCTCGTCGCTAACCGATCTGCTCATTTTGACTGTTTTACGTCAACTGACGGTTTGTCCCCGGAGTAGTGTACACATAAAGCATAAACTGTCGTGCCGTTGCCGGTTCGGTCCGTTGACGATACGTGCCGGTCCGTGCTGTATAGTGTAAATTGACCTTAACAATAAATTACGATTTTCAATTACATTTGTATTTCTTTGTTACAGGAACATTTTATTAAATTATGCAGTTTACAATTCTCGATTAGGATATACACAAGGGATGTCTGATCTGTTGGCGCCGTTATTGGCTGAACTCAACTCTGAAATAGAAGCTTTTTGGTGTTTTGCTGGTTTAATGGAAAGATCTGTAACTGTATGCACGCCTACTGACGTTGACATAGATAGAAACTTGTGTTATTTAAGGGAATTAGTTAGAATAATGGTACCAGACTTTTACGCACATCTTCAAAAACATACAGATGCCTTAGAACTCCTGTTTTGCCACCGATGGATACTTCTGTGAGTAATTAATTCCATAGTTATTTATTATAACAGCAATCGTAAATAACTTCATACCACATACAGTGTCTATTATGTCTTTTGCAGGTGTTTAAAACGAGAGTTTCCAACCGAAGTAGCGTTAGTAATGTGGGAAGCATGTTGGGTAAATTATTTAACAGATCATTTTCATCTGTTTCTTTGTCTTGCTATAATATGTGTTTATGCAGATGACGTAATAGCGCAAGACCTTAGAACGGATGAAATGTTGTTATATTTTAGTTCTTTAGCTATGTACATGGATGGAAATCTCATATTGAGAAAGGCTAGAGGCCTACTGCATCATTTTCGTCAGCTTGTTCGTCTACCTTGTACATTAGTGGGACTTTGTCGTCCGTACGGTCCAGGAATGTGGGATTGTACCCATGACCCTGTCATAGAATGCGTGGGTCATGAAATTGCATCGTGCCCGCACTTGTTATTGCAATCAGTATACGGCCGTACTTTTAAATGCTGTTCTTATGTGAAATAAATACATAATAAAACTTCAGTTGATTAAAATGCTGTGAACAACAACACAAGATGATGAAAGTAATGTTTGACTCTTGAACTAGGTATTTGTAAGAAATTTTGAATCGATTTAACACATCAAGAACAAGAGAATTGTACATTTTGATTTGTATATCTTTTCAGTTTACAAATATTGATTTAAGCAAGGATTAAAAAGACATGTGATATCCAATGTTTTACAATATCTACAACAGCTCCTACAAAAAAAGTATTATGTACTAAACAATTAGATATTGTAGAATTCGTACGATCATAACGAGTTCTGATCAAAAACCTGTAGTACAATTAAAGACTGATGGCAAAAGGAGAATGGAGTAGTACAAGCAGCCTAGCTTTCTATGTATATCTCCAAACAAAAAAGGAAGCTTTTCATCATATAAACATATTTATTAAATATAATTAACAATGTACCGTTTAGCAGCTTGGTACAGATTTTATGAGCCCTGATCTGAAACTAAAACCTAATCTGACATCAGCAAACTAAATCAAATATTATTTTATATAAGTACCGCAAAAATATTTATGATGTGTTCATTCAAATTTCTTAGTCAATTAACTGCATACATGTTCACCTTGTGATATTCATTTGTATGATGTATAGGTAATGTTCGTTTTACAAAACAATTTTCAAGTTACTGTTAATTGCCCACATTACTATGCACATTGTATCATTTTTATTACATTTAACATCTGTCCTTAAATGCATCTAATTTTTTACAAATAGAAAATTATGATAAAACTATAAGATTAATCTAATAAGTTCATATACAAGTACCTTGCTGAACATATTTTTATGTTTTCCGATTCAAAGGATATTGATTTGTTTCATTTATTTGCTTCTAACAAATTAATTATATATTTAGATATTCTGTTGTAATAATATATTATAGAAAAATTGTTGTATGCGTGATATTTTGAGTTTCATGAACAGTTCACGTGAATAAATTTTACATGTTTGACAATTTTCAGTGAAGTTAAAAAGCTTCATACAAATATTTAAGTATACTTACTGTGTCACTTTATGTTGTTAGAGTATTACAGAGAAATCTATTCGTGCAGAAAATTGATTGCACGTCTAACTAAAATATAAATAAACAGAAATATGTACATACATATAAAAATAAATTAAAATAAGCATATATAATTACTTGTTCATCTTTATTTATTTATTCTTAGAAAATATATGTATACATATTTTATTTGCTATATATTATACTTGTACAGGTACACGGTATGAGAGGCATATTGTGAATACTTCATTGGCAGTTTTACACATACCATGTATCAAAATATGTTCAACAATATTCAAATTATATTTACTTGACTAATAACATTCATTCAATTTATTTTATTCTTCTGTGCGCAATGTAAATTGAACATAAATTTTAGATCACACAACAAAACTTTTTTTTGTTTTAATAAAAAGCACAAAATAGGCCATCTATTGTTACATCGACTGTACATATCAATTACAAGTCTATTATTTTAACCTTTATACCGACTAACTGTTAATGAACAGTTAATGAATTAGTTTTTGGCCACAAAGTATCACGTATTTGAAAGACATTATCTGTACAGAAAAAACTGTATCTACAATGATATATACTAAATAAAAAATATACAAAAAACAAAGGATATATCATACAAAAGTTAAATTAAGCTTATACATTTGGCTCATACATCAATTAATCTCAACTTCTACCAGTGTATTGTCAGTTTACTGTGCCACATTGTGTCACATTATCATTATCACTATCATTATCATTATCACTATCATTATCATTATCATTATCATTATCATTATCATTATCATTATCATCATTATCATCATTATCATCATTATCATCATTATCATCATTATCATCATTATCATCATTATCATCATTATCATCATTATCATCATTATCATCATTATCATCATTATCATCATTATCATCATTATCATCATTATCATCATTATCATCATTATCATCATTATCATCATTATCATCATTATCATTATCACTATCATTATTATACTTTCTTATAAGAGAAAAAGGATAACTTTTGACAGTGGTGCCAAGAATACTAAAAATAAAATGTACGTATATATAGGTACTGCTATCAATTATATTCATTCATTTATATTAATATTTTTCAATATACTTCGTTGCTGTTTGAAAAATTTTCCTTTTGCATCGCTTAATAAGGGAAAAGTGGTTTGCTTTTATTAGCTCAAGTCAGCTCGAGTTTTTGGAAGGCTTAAAAAGCTCAAGCCGTGAAAATATCTAAACTGTCCTTTCTCGCGCATTCCATGGACCATCAAACTGTTTGAATCTATTACAATTCGACGAAGCTCGACGGTTCGAGCTTCTTCCATGGCTCATGCTTTTTCCATGATAAAACCGTAAAAACATGATGAACCAACACTATGGTTAGCAGATCTACTTTAGTTAGCCAAAGCGATATTTATTGTTATACCAATTAACTATGAAAATGCAATTGGTATGATAGTAGTCCCTGAATTGTCTAGGTCCCCAATATTTAGCAGTTCCAGAGGAGTAGTTGATTTCAGCTGTGAGAAGTATTGTGGTATCTTTACAATGTGAAAAAAAATGAGTTTCAGACTGCCCACTGTCTTGACTGTAATGACTTACGGGAAAGTTTTAACAGCTCCAGTATATAATTCCTTCTCTAACCATATTAGGGATAGTAAGTTCAACTATGTACTGTGAGATGAAAACCATTATACAGGAGAGTTGATATAGAAGACGTGGCGGAAGGTGACGATAAATACTTGTTTTCTTCCGATAATTCATTGTACATAGTTAGAGATAAAGGATATATATATATATATATATATCCTTTATCGTCTTCTATATCAACTCTCCTGTATAATGGTTTTCATCTCACAGTGCATAGTTGAACGTACTATCCCTAATATGGTTAGAGAAGGAATTATATACTAATTATATATATATATATATATATATATATATATATATATATATATATATATATATATATATATATATATATATGTATATATATATATATGTATATATATATATATGTATATATATATATATATATGTATATATATATATATATGTATATATATATATATATATGTATATTTTTTTTTTGTATCCTCATCAGCAGATAGAGTTCTTCTGCACCTTGACATCAAATGCAATGCTGATGAAGATACAAAAATTTTGCGACAAGGTGCAGAGTATGTATGGATTAACCTAAATAACATCAAGGATTGGGTCTTAGTGAGGGATAAGGAACTGTTCCTAAAAGACATTGATAGGTTAACTATGGTGATCTGACAAACACATTTTGGTGCAAAAATAAGCTCATCTCTGGACGAGCTATTTATGTAATGGATGAAATACTATCATTCTATAATAGTAGTTCTGAATGCCAGTTTTCTACAGAATATTGTGATGATAAAACTGTAGGAATAACCAGTACATTGGGCATTCAACTTAAACATAGTGGCTGTCAGGTCTGTCAGAGAAATTCTGGACAGCATAAATCAATACAACAAGTTTTCGGACTAGCTAAGGTTCGGCACAACATTGTAAAAGATCCTGACCACTGTATTGGATCTAGAAGATCTGAACTTCTAACACAGGTAGCCATATAATGATCAAAAAAGTTTCTGTCATGGATCATAATTAGAAATTCAGTAATAAATGCTATTGGAAATGAAGAAGATTACGATGATTCGCTGCTCGAAGATATAAGTTGAGATGTGATTAATTTGATTAAAAAGCAGTTTCTGGTATCATGCGGCAAATACAGAACTATGAAACTTATCGAAACTGCTTATCTAGTAAATCTGGTGATATAATTTGTTATATTAATATATTCCATAAGCTGTATTGTCTTGTACACTAAACAGCAACTATAAGATAACCGTTTAAAAACAGTTTTTTCATTTGTAATGAGTTATGAAAATTATAACTGAAAACCACATATTTTTGCATAAAATACTAACATGATCTTAATTATGTGTATTACCGTAAATAATTCAGTCTCGAATTGATTAACATTTTAGAAACGTGCCAGATTTTCAATAATTTTGCACCATTAAGTAATCCTTTTCCTTCTTTATGTTTATGATGTTTTTGATTTTACACTTCAAAAATCTTCATTATAAATTTAGGCCTATATGCTTCAAGTTTATTTGCATAAAATTGACAGACACTAAAATCATACAAGCAACAGCCCAAATGATGACAAAAATTAGCCAAAAATTACTAGAGAATGGACTTGCAAATGTATTTACAACACCCAGGCCTATAACTTTGTTTGTTTTCTGCCTGGCGGAATACACCAAAAAGGTTGGAATCAAATACTGAATTCCAGCTCCAGCATATGATCCAGTTATTCCAACTAATATTGATAAATCTTTGATGCTCATTGCTATTAAATATGGTGGCAGTACTGCTAGTATTGGTAAGACAAATTTACGAAGACACAAATGAGATGAATCCTCATAGAGGAATAAAGATTGTAAATTATTTCTAAGAGTAATAGCTATAATGGGAAAACTAGTACTCAACGTAAATACTGGAAATAATGCCAAAAAATATTCTATAAGAATAATAAAAATATTATTACTTTTGGAACAGTCTCCAGATCCGCGAGGGCTAAAATCTAGCGTATAAAGATCATCTAAATGTTCAAAAGCAAATGCTCCAGTTAATGCTAATAAAAGATAAAAACACGCTGTTATGAGATAATCCAATGCCAAAAATCGAGTTAAAGTAGTTTTGTTTGCAATTGGAGCCACCAAAGCTGGTAAAGAATGGTGACACATAAAAGAATAAATGCAGGCACCAAATAAACTAGGTACACCTGAAAAATTATATTATATTGAATTATTTGACTTACTCAAACACTAGAAAAAATATATATATAAGTATACAAATATATATATGAATATATAAATACATAAATATATATAAATAGATAAATATATATAAATACATAAATATATATATAAATACATAAATATATATAAATACATAAATATATATAAATACATAAATATATATAAATACATAAATATATATATAAATACATAAATATATATAAATACATAAATATATATAAATACATAAATATATATAAATATTTATATATATGTATAACATATAACATATGTATGACATAACCTACCAACAATATTTGCTGCTGAAGGATTCCCTTGTGCACCATGAATAATTAAATTTTTTAAAGCATATGCAATCATGATAGTAAATGCAAACCATCGCATTGTTGATGTTAGCAGTTGGAGATATTTAGTCTTTTGAATATTGAAGAACACAAAGGGCCCCAATAAGAGAACAAATATGCTCTAAAAATAGTATTTGCATTATAGCATAGATCTATATCAATCACTAAAATGTAGACTGTAGACTACGTTTTATATCTATACTGAAACATACAAGAAATATCCGATATGCACCAAATCGGTTCAGAGCAAACGCTTCCCAACAGACTTCAGTATCCGGTATTGTATCATTGCATGTCAGATTTGTTGGTTGATAAGTGCAAGCGACATTAGCCAGGGTCTTGGCAACAGCTGCTCCATAAATACTTAAATCTCCGTAAAGATAAATGGCAAAGCACAGATAAAACAGGGCTGTACCAAACTTATTGAAAAAGATTGATGCCATTTGTCCCATTTCTATTTTATCACGAATTACGTAATATCTGTAAGTCATGTCTTCTCGATCAGGACTAGTTGAAAACGGTGTAACAAGTGGAGTATCTTCGGAATCCGAATTCGGAGGACCAGATTCTCCTAAGGTTTGGAGAACCTATAGTTGAAAAATAGAGAACAATATAATCTATAATTAAACTAATTAAAAATCTGGAAGAAGTAGAAGTCAATGAAAAATCTAAATACCTCAGATTCTGATTCGTTGAAAGGTGAATCTTGAGAAACACATACACGTTTTCGCTGTTGAATATGTCGCCACGTTACTATGGCATTGGCTGATGCCATTACCTCAATGATAAATGTTACAGTCATAAAGCTACAAATATGAAATAGCGTATAAGTATATTTGCAGTTAACATATCTGTGGTTGTTAGACAAAACTGACTTCTGAAAGGTAATATTTATTTTCTCAAAAGAAAAAAAATGCATCAAAACAATTTTTCAGTGTCCAAAAAATCCAAAATTTACTTTATGCAATTAAAAGATAAATATAAATCTAAGAATTTCAGTTTATCCTGCGTATTATGTGAAAAAGTTAACAATGTTTGTATCACATATTTTTGAGGCAGAAGAATTATAATCTTATATATATTTAATTATGATAATCGTCAGAAAATGTATCAATTAAATTAATATCCAACAAATACAAAACATTGACATCCATTTTGAACCAAACTCTCCTGACAATAAATAGCTTTGTATAGTAGTAATGTTTAATATTTCTAGATAAAACATACATTTACATTTATATTATATTTATATACTCTATTCACTAATGATAATAAGTTGATGTTTCAAACATTAAATGGCAATATCTCCAAAATAGAAATAAATGATTTTTTCAGGTCTCACCTACTAACATTATCACCTCGATTGACATTATTATTATCATAGGCAGCATGAAATGTTACATAATTTCTTTTTGAATAGACGTATAAAGGACCAGTGAAAGTCAACTCTAATTTTCTAACATACTCTATAAAAAAAGTATTGGCATAGTTGGAATGATATTGATCGTTCAGTTGACTAAAAGTGGTAATAAAAATATCAAGTGTGGCAGCATTAAAATCACTGCATAACGAGCCTGTGCTCAAACATTGAAAACATCAAATCAAGTACCCCTACGTCAATCAGTGCCGATTTTTATTATTTGATCTACAACTTTCCTTGCCTCAAGGCTCAGTTTAAGCTGTCAAAGTTGTCGTTAAGGTGATAAACTACAAGAATTATGTCAAGAAATGATTAGTTTAAAAAATCCTTTCTGATTTGAATATTGTTAAAGAACCATAATTTTCTTACTAATGTTAACTTTACTTAGAGAAAAGATTCAATATAATGACTAGTTATGTCACAACATCTTCGAAATTGACTACTTATGGATTAATTAATATAGCTGTGTCCAAGAATGCAATTTTGGCTGCATTGCTTATCATTGTTTTAATTCAAATATAGATTTTATTCATGAAAAATTTTCAAATCGTTGAAAGTGTTTGAAAATGTTACTAAAAATATCATGAGACAGATGGTTTCTATGAATTAATTTCTCCACATGCAATTGTTCTGATAGTATTGCATTTTCTTTAGCCTTAAAATAACAGAATAATATGTCTATCAGGACAATAGCAGACTACTTTTCAACTAATACTTTCACAACAATACAACACACAATCGTTTTTGTAACTATACTATTACTATACAAAGCAAAGCTTGAAACTTTGAAATGGTTACGAATATGACATTGCAATGTAGTAGTAGGTTTTTGCCTCTCTATATAACATCGAGCATATACCTCGATAATTATTTGTTAGCAATTGATTCCTTTCAAACTTTTTTCTTCTCGACGAGTAGAAAATATGAATATAAAATCTATCGTATACATTTTGGAATTGATACAAGAAATTAAGTAAGAAGTAAGAAGTAAGAAGTAAGAAGTAAGAAGTAAGAAGTAAGAAGTAAGAAGTAAGAAGTAAGAAGTAAGAAGTAAGAAGTAAGAAGTAAGAAGTAAGAAGTAAGAAGTAAGAAGTAAGAAGTAAGAAGTAAGAAGTAAGAAGTAAGAAGTAAGAAGTAAGAAGTAAGAAGTAAGAAGTAAGAAGTAAGAAGTAAGAAGTAAGAAGTAAGAAGTAAGAAGTAAGAAGTAAGAAGTAAGAAGTAAGAAGTAAGAAGTAAGAAGTAAGAAGTAAGAAGTAAGAAGTAAGAAGTAAGAAGTAAGAAGTAAGAAGTAAGAAGTAAGAAGTAAGAAGTAAGAAGTAAGAAGTAAGAAGTAAGAAGAACAAATATTAGCTGGTAATTTTGGTTCTTAGTAACAGTTATCCGAAATAAAGGTGCGTAACAACTGTTTTAAAAACCAAAACCAATATTATAACAGTTTTCAAGCCCTGATATAAAATTAATACCAGTAAGAAGATCATGGTTTCTTACAAGGAGAGGTCGCAAATAAGCAGACCCATCTCCAAGCGAGACAGTACACATTAATTATAAAAATATTTAACATTTAATTATATGATACGTATCTAAAAATTATCTTGGTATTTCGTAGAGTACTAAATTCATAACCTGAAGTTACAAGTTTAAATCCCTCTTACGATAAATAATTTCTTTTATTTTTATAGTTTTTTTCATGGTTTTTTTACTTTTATTTGGAATTTTTTGTCCTTTTTTCTTTGTTCCTCTTTTCTTTAAAACTGTTTTCTTCTTTCTTTCTTTCTAATCTTGCCATTTATTTATTAGTGCAACTAGTTATATATTTTGTGCAGGAAGTGGACAGTGCGTATGGTGGTATGCATCACTGTAACATTTAAAACATAAATATTTTCGGCAGTATGAACATTTTATGAATGTTAATGAATTACATAAGAACTTCGCTGTTCTGATATCATTCGGAAATCAAACTTGGTTCACATTGGAAAAATTAGATTTGTCAGGTATCAATTTGTTTGTATACCAAGAATACTGAATCATTGCTCTAAAAGTTGGTGCAGATAATTGGTGATGAATAGCCTGTGGATTCTATGCATTTATGGATAAAATGAATAGGTGCAATTTAAAACAATCGAGAGAATAAAATAATTTAAGGATGTCAGTATATGATTTTCAGCTTTATAAAATTTTTGAAGAAACGAAGAACTTTGTATTTGGCTCCTGTTACTTACAATTGACAAAGAAAATTGTTATTTTGCATAAAGATTTGCAGTCTACTGATGAATTAATAAGTGAATTTGTATTTCATCCTCTCCGCTTGAAAGTTTACAGCTGGCTTCTAATAGACCTCTTAAAATTTCTTAACACTCCAAATAAAAATAAAAAGTTCAAAGTAAAAAACAAAAATAAAAAGAAATTATCAATTGTAAGGAGGATTTAAACTAGTAGTCTCAGTTTACAAAGTATATCAAGATATTTTCTGGATATCACACAATTAAATGTTAATTATCTTTATAAATAATGTGTATTGTCAAAAACGCTTGGACATAGGTTTGCTAATTTTTGCTCTAGATTCACCAGAAAAAGTTTTGTTAAAATCAACGAGTCCCACAGTTGTGACGTCTCCTTGTTAAGAATATATAAATTAAAATATCTCTTAATGTAATAACTTTTCTATGTATAAGACTTAATACTGTTTCATAAAGAATGTAGAACTTCATTAAGTAATGCATTAAAAATCATATTGTATACTTGCGACAAAAGTGATATAAGTTGAAAAAATGTTTTTTAAGAGAATCAAAAAACTGGTTTTGAACACAATTAGATGTTATTTATATTACATCACAACATTTTACGCTGAGAATAATAATAATCATGCAAATCTAAATGTGAATATGAGATGATACACCCAATATATAAAACAAAGTTTAGTAATAAATAATATACCTTATAAAGGCTAATATTAAAATAATACTTAATCCCAGAGCCCATCCTGCTCTGCTGAAAACAGCAGGTAATGTCAGAGCTCCTGTGCCAACGATCAGATTGAAAATATATACGAGACCCACCTGAAATAATGCATGGATGTATGAAACTTTGTATGCTATAAAAAAAGCGGTTATAAAATACAAATAAACGATTTAATTAACAGATACGAAAAGCTTTGTTTATAATCGCAGGTTATGTGATAGCATTTATTGAAAGTACAATAACCTAACACGAGATTATTAGCTTACCCATGTCGAATATTGGTCGCTCGAGTTTTGTTCAGGCATCTCGATTTACGTTATAATTTAATATGAATCAGTCTGCTCGAGATGCCTTCCACCGCTGTAATATATGTCATTAATCCAACTATCGTTGTGTACTTTTCCAGAAATGATTGGAGAGCAACTATGCACCTATCTATGTATGTAACTATAGGTAGCTATGTACGCTGTGATCTGGGATCACATAATATTAGATTGTTCTTCTTCTCTTCGATTTGAAATTTGTTCTATCGATGATCCCAACAGTTAATATATAACATTCTCATAGACTTTGTGTTTACATTTCTTCTGTGTGAATATAAAATTATTCGTTCATTATAAAGAACATGCAGCGATTAAAATTTGAATTCAAATTCGAACTTCGTATCAAATGTTCGATCCAATTAACTGTGACTGTGACCTTATTTTTCGACCATGAAATTTTGGGCACGCCCCCCTCCAATATTGTTTCATTTCATGAGAAAATGATATATCCAAAGTTTTAGCCACATCGAGCGCGAAGTTTTCAAATAGAAGTAACTGCGCGCTAAATGTGATGAGTATACTGAAAATTCAAGTTAAATATTTGATACCTCCAAAAATATCATAATTCCTTATATGCATTCAAGTACAAGTGAGTGATCGTGATGCTGTCCGAATTTGAATAGCAGCAGCACAAGCTCTAAACTATTATCGCTGTCGTACGCAATTGCGCTCTGAATGTGCTACAATATTACGCGCCGCATTTAAAGAAAAAGAGCTTAATGCAATTACTTTGCATTGGGATGGTAAAATGTTACCATCTTTAACTGGCAAAGAATCAGTAAACCGATTACCAGTAATAATAACACTGTCCAACAACTTTCAACTTTTTTTATGTTTCCTAATAACTATTGGGTGGTTCTTATAGAGTTTCTTATTTTTTGTTACAAAAGACCTTTTTAGTATGAAATATACTATGAACAAGAGACTAACATTTAGAAAATACATAAAATAATTGATACAGAATAAATATACTATTAAATAATATATAACATTTAAATAAAATTTAACATTGAAATAAGCTGACATAATTGCGCGCTTTTAGCCACTGCATCGCCGTTATGCTGCGCCGCGCCGCACAGTGGGCGAAATCCGGATGATATGGACAAAATTCGATAACTCAGTGAATTCTGCAGTAAATTTTTAGAAAATTGATATCTTTAGGTTGTTTTGGGCGTAGATTTCAAATTTTTGATCAAAGTGATCAAATTCAAAATGGTCGATTCAATATGGCGGACCGAAAAATCAAAAATTGATTGGCTTTTTTTGAAAATTGATATATATGAGTTATTGGAGATGCTGATTTTGAATTTGTATTCGAAATTATGGAATTCAAAATCGCTGATGCAACCTGGCGGAATCCGGAGAATGTGTACAAAAATCGATAATTCATTGAATACTGAATGAAATTATTTAAATATTGCTAGTATATACACAATATATATATATATATATATTATTTCATATAGTCACTATTTAATATATTCCAGTCACTATTGACTGGATTTGGTTTAATTGTTATTTTAATTATATTTGAAAATGTATGAAATTATAAGCCTTTTCACCGCGACAAGGTACCAGTCTAAGAAAAGGTTTTCGTGTTTCAAAATTTTTGTTTTAAATTTTTATCTTTTCTTTTAATTTATATTAATGCGGGAATATTTAATTTTATGTTTTATGTAGTGAACATAATTTATTTTCAAATATATTTATTTGTTAATAACAATTTGTTATTAACTTTAAAATGTTATTAACACATGAAATAAACTTAATTCAAGCTATTTTTTTACAACAGATTCACATAAATAGCCTTTCTTGATTGTGGGTATTCGCACTGAACTGTCTGCATGAAAATACATACAGTATTATATTATTAATATCTTTTCAATAGGAAAAAATAGGCAAACGGGGTTTGTTTCATAACTTTAAGGATACTTTAAAAGAAAGATTTATCCTAGTTTTGTTCAGGCATAATGAGGCAAACGTATTAAATTGCGCCTCGGAAATTTGCTTTTTTCATTCAAAATCGAGTTAATACGCTGATCAATTACTAAACTTAAAAATAATTATTAAACATATTTCAAAAAAATATTAAACATTTTTTATCTATACAATTTATAAAGAGCTATATAAGTAAATTTTTTTATAATTTTACATGCAACTTTAGCTGTGTACGAGGAGTTTGAACAGACAAAAGTATTATGAAATTAAAGGGATGAGCGTTAACGACAATACTTAAATATAAATATCAACTTATACTTAATAACTTTTAACTCATTTTACTTGTTTTTCATGAACTTTAGGGTATTGTTAAATACGTAACATAATTGATTTCTGTCATTTAAACAAATGTTAATAATCGATTTTTGGCCGCCTTTGCGCCGTATCGCGACGAACGACCGCGCTAGTGAAAGAGCACCACTGGTGGCAACTCATGTCGGGCGTAGATATTTTGCTTTCTGGTTCGGTATAAACATCTATGTTGCAAACCTCAAAGGGGGGTTACTCCAGATAAAAGTCTGCTCTATCGCGTAATATAGTACGATTTTACGCTAGACCCTTATTTTTTGAGATAAATTAAAAAATATCGTCAAAATTGGTGCAAAAGTGGTGTCTCTCCGTCTTTAATGATTGTTTAAACATGTATTAATATTGGATGTCATTGTATTCGGGAAAGTCTACAGAATCTTTTGCTGTAAAGAACAATTCAATATCTTTTATAATAACATCGCAATATTCGTTCAAAGTTGAAAAATATGTCTTTTCTTCAAACTCAAATTTCTCAAAATCTGTGCGTCTAGAAGAAAAATTAAAAACAGATTCGGAATCAGTGCGAAAAACTCTAGAAGAATCGCATAGTGAGAATCGAAACGTCAAAAAAAAGCTGAAATTTATTGGACAATGTAGTTAATTCAAATAATGTAAATGAGTACGTTAGTAGCAACATTGCAGCCTTATGTATACAAAATTTTTTTAATTTTTTAAAAAGATTTTCGATTTCCCTAGATTTTATAAATAAGCCACCCTCAGAATGGGAAAGTGATACCACTTTGGCAGAACGAGGAGTCAAATTTATGCAAGAATTTAACGATGTATTATCGCGAAATGCAGAAGAAAAACAATTTATAATGCAAACTGTATCTAAACAGTTTTTTAGTTGTATTTGTTATATTAAATGTATTTGTTGCCTTGTATATATTAAAAAGTATTTAAAGTCAATACCTCTAGTTTCTTTTCTTCGGCTTTATATGGTGTAATATTCACCACATCCGGTTAAAAATATTATGCTCTGATTAAATATAACATACTTATATCGAACGTTAATTTCTCTACTTTTTAAATTAGTATAAGAATACAACTAAAAGAATTCGTACTTTCAATAAAATACGTAAAATTTGACATATATATTTACAAAAATATGATAATTAATTAACTGTTCTATTGAAAATATTACATTTTGGTACTATTATAATCAATATTTTGACACAAGAAGAACCTTATAGCTAAGGTCCACCCTACTGTGACACGCTATGATTATGAGTAGACCAGGCGTTTTGTGCTGCCATCTACTCATATTTAAAACGCACTTTGCAAATGACACTTTGCAAGTCGTATACTATAATATATCAAATATTGATAGACCTATGTGAATGATTATATTTTATTGTATTTTATTCGCGTTTATACCATATTTCAAGCATTTCCCAAAAGTTCTAATTCAGATTAGATATTTATGACCTGTTCTCACAATCCCGAATCGATTATACTCTTTTAGGTAAATGTATAATACTCGGACAATTCAAAGCAATTTTGCTCGCTTTGCAACGAGAAAAACAAATTTTAACAAGTCAATATTTAAATATGAAATTCAATTGTATAAAAATTTAATGTTTTTAATCTCTAAATTTTATAGCAATTTCTAAAATTCTTGGATAATAGAACTTTTGTAAGAGAAGTAACAGATACCATTTCATTGAAAATAATTTTTATTCGACTCAAAATATAAACCTAGGTCTTAGAGTAATATAAATTTTTACCACAAATGTTACAATAATGAAAAACGCCAAACAGTATAAAAGCTACGGTTGTGTATAAAAACTACTACGTGAATTCATGCTAAATGAAACGATAAGTGATGACCGTTTTTAGCGCGCTTTAGCTACGACATACACTGGAATGGAAATTAAGGACACGCTATCTAGAGTAAAGGGATATTGGAAAACTGCAATTTAAAAAAAAAAACACAAGAGTCAAAGCAATAATGTTTTTAAGAGTTTTATTTTATAATCCCATAAGTCTAAAGTAGTCTTTAAGATGTGTACGTGTTTGTCTTTGCACAATACAATGGGAATAAATTATAATACTTTGGCTACGCTTGTGGGGTCAAAACCGTGTCTTTTTATCATTTCTTTGAGCGAACTTCTGGGATACTTTTCTGAGTCAGCGGTCTCCCCCATTATTAAAAAAAAAACAGAAAGAAAGGAAAGAGCCATCTTCTCCCTCAACGATTGGTAACAACAGTAAAAAATAGAAGTTATTAATAAGACCTATCTCCGCCGGGAATGATGAATTGTTGAAATACTGACAACAAGTGTCTTAAATATGCCACGGAGCAGAGTAGCGGAATGCATACAATAGAAGGATACAATATCAATAGAAACTTTCGTACAGTCTGAATTCTTCATCAACAGATTCATTCTGTATCGAAAACGATGTTGCGAAAATTAATTTACGCAATGTTCTTCAGCTCAAACTCGCGCGACTACAAATTGGTAAATACAGCATATACGCGAGAAAACCCAAAATACATAATGATTACTTCATCGATCATAGAGAGTGGAAACATCGCGATGACATAAAAAACGTGTTTTTTTCGTGAGGGTGGCTAGCTAAAAGCTACCGTAGGCATGTTATTTGAATATATAATACAAAGGATTCGATAGGATAGGAAGGTGTTTAGGAATTTGGGAGGGGGGGTACGTTTAAGATACCATAGTGTCTAATTAAATGATGAAAAATGAATGGAGCAAAGATGTTTAGGATTGCCTCTGTGTCAGTTATGTCCCACGTATGTCCGAATCGAAAGAAGCTATCTTCGCACCGGAGCAATCAAAGGACAATTATTATTGCGGAAGTTGATGTTACGTCCGCCTGCGAAATAAGACAGAGGCCGCTCTCGGGGTTTCGGGGAATGATAGTATGCAAGAGGAATATCAAAGATGCGCTTAGAAGCACTTCCTGTGGACGATGGATGGTCCGGACTCGTCGTACTCTTGTTTTGAGATCCACATCTGTTGGAAGGTGGACAGCGATGCAAGAATCGATCCACCGATCCATACGGAATATTTCCTCTCAGGCGGGGCGATGATCTTGATCTTCATAGTTGATGGAGCTAGGGCAGTGATTTCTTTCTGCATTCTATCTGCGATTCCAGGATACATGGTAGTGCCACCAGAGAGGACAGTGTTAGCGTAAAGATCTTTACGGATGTCGACGTCGCACTTCATGATGGAATTGTACGTGGTTTCATGAATACCACAGGCTTCCATACCCAGGAAGGATGGCTGGAATAGAGCCTCGGGACAACGGAATCTTTCATTACCAATGGTAATCACCTGACCGTCAGGAAGTTCGTAACTCTTCTCCAAACTGGAAGATGATGCAGCGGTGGCCATCTCTTGCTCGAAGTCGAGGGCAACATAGCAGAGCTTCTCCTTGATGTCACGGACAATTTCACGCTCGGCCGTGGTGGTGAACGAATATCCTCTCTCCGTGAGGATCTTCATGAGGTAGTCAGTCAAATCACGGCCGGCTAAGTCCAGACGCAGGATGGCGTGAGGCAAAGCATATCCTTCATAGATGGGAACAGTGTGTGAAACACCGTCACCAGAGTCCAATACAATACCGGTGGTACGACCAGAGGCGTATAGCGACAGAACAGCCTGGATGGCGACGTACATCGCCGGTGTGTTGAATGTTTCGAACATAATTTGTGTCATTTTTTCGCGATTGGCCTTAGGGTTCAGGGGAGCTTCCGTAAGGAGCACCGGATGTTCCTCGGGGGCTACTCGGAGTTCGTTGTAGAAGGTATGATGCCAAATCTTCTCCATGTCATCCCAGTTGGTAACAATACCGTGCTCGATAGGGTATTTCAGAGTTAGAATACCTCTTTTCGATTGAGCCTCGTCTCCAACATAGGAATCCTTCTGCCCCATACCAACCATGACACCCTGATGGCGTGGTCTACCGACGATGGATGGGAAGACAGCACGGGGAGCATCGTCTCCCGCGAATCCAGCCTTGCACATACCGGATCCATTGTCAACTACGAGTGCAGCAACTTCTTCGTCACACATGTTTGGTTTGATAGTTTATCTGCAAGAAAAAACTGGTATTTTAAACACTATTTTCGTAATCATTTTGTTTAATCAAATTTTCCAAAATTAAATAATTTTCTAAATTTAACTTGAATTTTTTAATCGAGATTAAAATTTTCGTTTATTCCAGTTACGCACGCGCATACCGTACGAATACAATGTATCGAAATATACGATACGAATAAATATATCAACATATTTTATTTTGTTATAAGATTATTTCCAGTACTACATAATTTCTGCACAAGTACTCAATAAAATATATTTCTATTAAATCTAGAACAATCTCGTATTACGACTTGTGCTCCAAAACTTTAATATTATATTCTGCTACCATAATTATTTTATCACTAACATTTAGTTGTATGTAAACATTCAATTTCAATATTCCTCTTTATAACTGACATCTACTTGTGGTACCATGTGTTGCGAATCAATATTTTATACATTTTCAAAATGGCGTCGGGTGACACGTAGCACGTACTGTTACATTCGGGTAGTACAAGTTTTATATATAATATCCGCAATACATTTGGTAACGTGAAGTAAATATAGGAAATCTTTGACATAGTTTTTACATACAACTAGAAATAATCTTTGAGAAAGAAAGAATTTAAAATAACTAAGTGTTCCGCAAAACCGCCGTTACTGGAACCGCACCCTGCCCCGCCCATCCCCGGCGTTAAACGGCCAGTATCTGACATATGTTCCTAAAGAGCAATGTTCTACAAAATTACGAAATTTACTGTTTAAAATGCAAGGAAATCGATAGAATTTATCGTAACGTGCAACTTAGGACTTAGAATTTAAACGATATACATTCACGAAACTGCTCTATCATGAAATTTTTCATTAGTATTATTGAAACTATTGAAACCAGTACATTCCTATAAGAACAGTTCGTTTTCCCTAATGCTAGGAAATGTCACAGGTGTGAATTTTCTCTACAATAAACCAACACAATTAAATGGAAATTCGAGACTGCAACACAAAATACACTAAATAAGACACAAGTGTAGATCTCGAACCTAAAAACACCCACTTCTCAATTTAGAAATCCAAGCTCGGATGCAAAAGCGGTTTTGTCAATTTAATTTTTGCTTCATTCACTACCTCAAATTTGTTGCACTGCCGATTCGAATTTCAGTACAATGCAATCTATTGCATCGCGGACGAAATATCACTGAACTTAGAATGGTGCTCTGACTTACGTTTTTCGTTTAATATAAAAAAAGTTATGTACAAGTAAGGGAGCTTCGGGTCTTCGGACGTGACACTACCGCACAAGCGACCGATCTAGCACCAAACACAGAGTGTAGCTGACAGCCGGCTCGCGGTGTATTATATGAACAGAGTCGTTGTTCAGGATCCCCACTACCTAGCAATCGGCCAATAAGGATAGGACACCCTCAGCCAATCCTGGCTTTCTTTACCATATATGGAAGTGCCCTGTTACGGAGGGGTTTACCCCCCTCCCCCCATACACGACTTTGGCGCTTGTCTCCCACGCCCTCTACCAACCGTTCGAAGTATGTCTCGCCACCCTTCGTGAATTCATCCACCAAATTGACTGAACCGCACATTTTACCCATGCTCTCCTCCCTCCTACCCGTACATAAATTCCGTTTCGATCGTATTCAATGTCAACCAATCTTTTTCCATTCGAATAATAAATAATCGTTTCCGGCATACGAGAATGCATTCCTCCTATGAATTTTCTCGCAAATTAAATCTACTTCAGTCGCTTGGAATTCGATTCGAGCATTTCCGATCATTATTTTTGTTACATGAAATTTAATTTAATATCGCGGACAAAAGCTTTCGTGAGTTTAGTGTAAATAACTGTATAGCCTCGATGAAAACAATTAGTATTCATATTCCTCGTAATTCTGTATATATCGGAGCAATTTATTTGACGTTAATCACTTTAGATTTCTTTCGTCTTTTACATAAGAGATACTCAGAATGTAAGGTGATTGTCAAATTGAAAGATTTTTTAATATAATTTTATATAAAAAACATTAATACTGAATAAGTAATAAATATTAAATAGCAATTTCTACGTGTTCCAATTGTTCGGCTACCGATTCATTCATGCTCGTATTTCATGGTCCAAGCAAGCATACTCTTAGGTTAGTGCTGTAACACGCTTCAGAGTACAGCTATTAATAAACGACAACGTCGCGACCACCTGTCTTGTAACAGCTATGTATACGTCAGGAACCACTTGACAACGATAACTTGTCGGATCGTACCGCTACATACTCGCTTTCTAAATATTCTTCGAAAACACGAATTTTTTTCCTCGTGTGAACAAATGCTACGTGGACAAAATTCGAAGGCACAAAGAGCAACGCCCTGCCATCATGGCTGCTTGTAAACCGGCAATTGTTCTCGATCTTTTTCGTCGTTAAAATTATGACAGATCGTCGAAAAACCGTTGAATTAATATCAAAGCTGTACGAAATAGATTATAATGTGCAAGTACCCACCTTATGAAACAGAAAGCGACTTCAGAAATAGTCGATTGATGATCGGCAAAGGGACACCGCAAGGATACTATCGGCACGACGAAGCGAGACTCGACAGCCGCGAGTTGCAAGCACTGTGAGCAAGATCGCTGCCGGTACGGTGTTATGTGGACTTGCCCAAAGGTGGGGTTCGCATAAACGTTGTTCGAGTTCTTTACGGTCTTGACTATTTCTTGTTTTTTCAACGTGTTTTTTGAACTTATGCATAAAACACGATTCATCGAATGATGAACACTTGGCATATTGGAAATTTGGTAATCGTTTGTTTATTTTAATCGTAATATCGGGTAATACAGTATCGCTGGACGCCCCTATTTCAGAATGGAATCGCCCAGCCGGCTTTCCCCACCACTCGGATTCACAGCTCTTGCCATATATGGGCATAAAACGAAAGCGGCTCGCTGATTGGTCTGCTGGCCGGCTGCCGGCTAGATTCTCCAAATGCCGCTTCAAACTGTGCGATACGGGGAGCATAATACCTTCTGGAAGCGTACACTAGCGTAAGGGCTTTCCTGACTAACCGTCAGAGCTGTCTGTAGTAGTGTACGTACAAATGTATGCAAAGATTACAACCGTTCTTTATATGTGTACGCGTGCGAACCAGTACCGGCAGTAGGTATGAATCAGAAAAGTTTCGCTCCACAATTTAGATTGATCAACATTTTATTTTATTCAATGAATGCCGTGTCGCATTCGTTACAGCCAGATGTTAACACTAACCGTATCGAGTACAAAATGTGACTGGTATACATTGTTTTATAAAAATCACAAGGCAGAACTTATTTAGATTTCTCACAATTTTTATAACAACATGTGCTTGAATAAAGAAATTTATTTAATAATTTCTAATGGAAACATCTTTAGAATTCCAATATTTGAGAAATAAGAAATATGAAAAATGAAATTGGTCATTTGACCGGTCGTGGTGCGGTTAGTGTTAAATGTACTCTTATAAATATCCTCCTGAATTATCATAAAAATATATGAACCCTCCATCCGGCCTATTCCCTTTAAGCAGATCGAGGACGTATACATTTATGACAAATCCTGTTATCCAAAATTTCAATATATTTCGATGAGATCTTTATTTTATTTAAAATCTAAAAATTTTCAAGAAAACGAACAGTTTTGTATGAAATTCTATCCATCGTTTATGAACTACTTTGTAAAAATTGACACTTATTAGAACTATCGAGTCAGCACGACTCATTTTGGATGTTTTTGCTTTGTTACTAAAATTCTGATGATGCTTTTACGGGAAATGATGGTATAAGTTCATTCATATCGCAATTAAATTGCTTCAAATATCATCAAATGTACACTTTTAATCTTATAAGAATTTAAAAATAAGTCATTTGAATTGTCGGTATTTCTAGTGTTAAACATCTTTACTCTATCTGCGTGCTATTAAACTATGGACTTGATTAAACTGTGATATCGTAATTATTTGATGAAGTAAACCGTTATAATGTATAAAATTCTTCGAAACACAATTTATCAAATCGCTATTACAGCTATATCGTACATGAAATGCGATACGGTATTGCTGAAAAGATTCCAAGAATTTCGTCTGCCTATCTTTCAGTTATACGCCGTTAGGTAGGATGGCATATTTGAAGAGAATGGACTCTAAGTAAATGATAGGTTAACAAACTTTAGCTTTAACTTCATATTTACCCATATAATTTCTGAAAGAGGCGAATATCTCAAGATATGTATGTAAAATGTTTTGAAATGTCAATAACATTGGGTTTCAAATAAACAAGAGTTTGTCATCATTTTCTTACGTACAACCGACCATATCATATTTCAAATTAATTCTAAGCAGATTTAAAAACTTAGTGGATCAGGTTTTATTATATCTGTGCATATATTCATCCACCAAGTTTCACTATATAGTAGAGCAAATGACGTTCCCTAATAAGCGATCTAATTTCTTAACAGTGAAAGAACGATTCACGTCGGACGACCGAAACCAAGTTGTCACACATCCTCCCACTTAATGTGTTGTGTGCCATCTTGGCCGCCTTTTTCATGAAACAAGAGCTAAAAATAGACTCAAGGGCGCGGATAAGGGTGCACTGGACTAGTCCACGTCACATGGGCCCTACGCTACAGTCGCACCGTTTAGTGTTTGCGTCCATTAGACACGGAAGCTGTTCCGGTGTGCGTGCAGTGTCTGCTGCAAAATCGATAGGCGGGTTCATGCAGTCTACTATGGTAGGTCGGACTTATGACGAAAAACACGTGGCGATGAAAACGTCAAAGATCGAGTTTTTCAATATGTTATATCTTCTGCAAAATACTTTACAATGTATTTTCATTGATTACAAACGCGACATGACTACTTAACGCGAAACAGATTTTTAATAATAATTTTCGATATAATTTTTATTTGGGGATACGTAAATCCTAGTATCTATTGTACTTACATTTTTGTATTTACTTTAATGGAACTTTCGAAGAGTATTAGCAGGTTTTGAAATTTGATTATTTTAATTTTTAATGTAAAATGATCGTGTAATATTGCTATTCATTAAAACAGTTATTTAAATAAACGAGAATCTTACAGCGTATACATTTAAGAAAACAGAAGAGTTTAATAATTACGTGTCTCATGCCTCTTTGACGAAATAGTGCTACGATGACACAACCGATGAATCATTTCTGCTCTATGAGAAACCGTGATTGGACGAAGCAGCTGTTTTTTAAGACTTTTAAAATACATACAAATTTGATTTTTTACATGTACATGAAACTTCACTTGATATTTTTTTAGGAGTTATACATTTTAAAAATAGTTGCTCTGAATGTTACTAAATACATGCCGAGGATTAACACGTCACATGCGTGGATAGGTAGCTTCGTTTATGTTTAACCTAACCTCAACCGTTCAAGTCAGTGGTCAGCTGTCACACGCCTGCGATACTTTCAGTGCATGCACTTTAATTATTTGTACATAATAGAACAGGTCATTGTTTCCGAATTTTTGCAAATAATTTTCTGCAACCACCTTATAAAAATTAATCAATCAGACAATAAAAAAAATTAAGCACGACTCAGTCAGCGAATAAAATGTGTATGCGTACGAATACAATGCACATGTTTTTTTGTTTACCGTAATCGGTGGAATAAAGAGCAAAATGAAAATGATCTATATATTTAAAAGTCAAAGGGATGAAAGTTTGAGAAAGAACTTCATATAAATTATGCAACGAGTACTTTAGTACACCTATTAGTACAGATATTCAAAAAGAATTTAACACAAAATTTCGTAATGATAAATAAAATAATTTGTTTTATCAGTCCAGCCAGATCTATCTTTTGATTATTTAAAATATAAAAATGAAGGTTTTGAACATATCTTGATTATGAATTAATTTATTAGTTGAAATTGGAGGGAGTCAGGAAGAATGGAAACGTTTCTGTGTTTCCTTGTTACGAAATGTAAATAAATCGAACTTAGGAGCTTACAAAAGTTTGTGAAAATTTATCCTGGATATTATTTAAATAGATATTAGATTTTTAGAATTTTAGAATTTAACTTTAAATGTAATAAAACATCGCCATTTTCAGAATGTGTTTAATTTAAAACTGACAAGGCAATCAACGCCTACAAAATGAACACAATTATTTTTACTTTTAAATGTGAAATTCAGCAGGTGTATGTAAATGTAGATTTTTATGACTAACTGTACAAATGTTATAAAATACGATGATATCAGTCTTCGTGAACTGAATTGGTCGGTTTGTTTCCTTTCGATCAAAGGTTAAGGGGGGCTTCTCATGTAACAGCAGTGAAAGCAAGTGATTTTTAAGAATTTTTCTAGAATAACTATTGTATATATTGGACTAAACCTTTCTGGAATGTAGATAGTCTTGAAGTATAAGTGATTTTTTTTTAGTTGAATTCTTCTTATTACTTATTGTATAATATATAAGACCTCTCGAAACTTTGTTTTACACTGATGTGCATGCTAACTAAAAAATTAGTAAAGTAATCAACTTTGGACAAAATTCATTCATTTCTTTACATATTTCTTTAAAGATTAAAGCTAAAATATTTTATTATTTTATAATAGTTTTTTGAACAGTATAAATTTAACTTAATCGGCCGAAGAAAGTACATTTTTCTTTTCAACCCTAGAACTTACCAACTTTTCATATTCTTCTTTCAAAAGATAGTGAACCACGAAATTTTTCGAACGGTTTCAAATGAAATGTTTGAGACTTTAAAAAATGTACTTACATTACGATTCGATGATGCTTTTCTTCCGGTGGTAACTTGTACGTTTCGTGATTATACATGTAAACTTTGAAGACGATACGCTAATGTCAACAACAGTTATCAAATATTTCTTGGAAACATCGACGATACGAAGGCCACAAAAGTATTCGAACGACTATACATTTTTCACAAAAACACGAAATTTTAATATTTTGTTGGTCCAACATGTGCACTGATTAAATCTTGCAGACGCCGTTGTGTACTATTCACCAGATTTTCAGTGATATTTTTTTCAACACTATTCCAAATTTCTATAATTTGGTTTTTTAACGATTCTTTTGAATTTGTCATATATTTGGATAATTGTTTTCCTATTTCTGTTCATAAATGCTCAATGGGATTGAGGTCTGGACTTTAGGAAATTATTTCCAATATGTGAGGTACATTATTATATAATTTTTAGAATATGTGCGGTATGTTTCAGATCATTGTCCTGTTGCAAATAACAATTATCTATTACGCCTAATTTCTCCGAACTTTTTTAAAAATTTTCCTTTAATATGTGTATATATTTATATTTATCTAAAATCCAATCAATAATAACGAGGTTCCCAACGCCATTACATCCCATACACCCCCACACCATTATTGAACCACCTCCGTGTTTCGCTGTTGGACGAAGATTCTTAGGATCCATCTCTTTTATAATAACCATTAGACCTAAATATGTTAATTTTACTCTCATCTGTGAATATAATACGTTTCCAAAACTAGTTATCTTTATTAATGTATGTTTTAGCAAAATTCAATCACTTTTATTTATTCACTCTTCTTATGATAGGATAATTGTACTCTTTTACTGCTCCTTCAATTTCTTAGGCCGCCCAGAACGAATATCATTGCAAATTGATCCGGTGGTTTTTGATTATTTTGCGATTTTATAGATGGCAGATTTAATTCTACCCAATAATTTTTGAATTTCTTTATATGACTTGCCTTCATTATGCGATTTAACTATTAATTTTCTATCAGAGACACTCGTTTCCGTTATTTTTGGGCACATTGTTAGTATACGTTTTATAACTTTGCCAATACATAGTCACACTGATGATCACATCAACTGATCCTGTTAATATTTACAGTCTGTTCTACTGATAGAAGATCTATGTCGTTCGAGTAGTTTACGATATTATGATGTATGTAAGTACAATTTTTAAAGCCTTAAAAATTTCATTTGAAACCGTTCGAATACTTTCGTGGTTCAATGGCAGCATAAAGTATCCAATTTTAAGAAAATTTGTGAAAGACGCTACACTGCACGCCAATAATCCCCACACTGCCGAAACTGTCAGGAAATCTGGTATATTATAAAATAAATAATGATATGAATGGTGATAAATAATCATATTTATCACGAATAAATAGTAATAATGAATATGAATTAAAAAAGACCTAGTCCCATATATTCAATAGTTATTCCAAAAACAATTCTTAAAAATCACTTGTTTTCACTGTCATTACACGAGAAGCCCTCGTTTACCGTTGGATAATGGAGCATGGGTCTACTTTGTCCCAGAATTCCAGTCATCACCCAGCTACTCAGTTTCTGACGATTCAGTTAAATTGAAGACTCTTTAATCCTTTGCCGTATTATTTATTCACAGGTACAACTTACTCATTTGTCAATAGAAAAAGAAAAATAGCAAGGGGTTATTTGGTTTAAATTTTAAATGTGACTTGACAATTGATAAGCAACTGTTTAAAAGTCTAAACGGATGTAAGGACTGCTTGCACAATGGAAAGAATTATATCCAAGTAAGGTGTAGACTGTAGTCGCATTGTGGCCAGTCTGAAAACCCAATGGTCTGGGAAGCCTCGACCTTGCTTACCAAATATGGTCCCGTTCAAGGTCTTCAAGACCTTGCGTAAGGCTACGGCGCCGGCGGTGTCATTGGCATAGTGATTAACCGATTATGTCGGTGCTTTAGTCATCGGTCGTTTTCAGTGAAAGTGGTGCAAGTTTTTCCAACGGAAATGACTTCTTGTTCTGGGTTATCTGCCCTCCACGGCCCTTTTATCCGCCCTACGAGCAAATTGGGCGTGTCTGTCTTACGCGGGCACGTGCTGTAGGTAACGTCTGGCCCCAGTCGCGCAGTGCCACCGAAATCAATACGGAATGCGACGGTAAGTTCAACGCACCCACCCAGAAGAGTGCTCAAGGCTCTTTCTCATCGGACTAGCCGCGTGCGTTCGGTCCAGACAGTGAAACTATCGGGAATCACCATAACGAGGTCAAAGACCCTCTATCGGTACACCTTTTGCGAATTTTCAAATCGCGAGAGTAAATTAGAGTCGTCGGGAAGAAACTTATCTATACCGTGATGGGACTAGTACCGTGATGGAACTGGCCCCTGTCCTGACAGAAAATATTTGGTCGATATCATGAATACGATTATTTAAAGATTATTTGGCCGTATATTAAAAGCGAAAAATACTTTTTACTGTTCTACACAGGCTATTAGAGGTTTTTCTAGTCGTTTAACATAGAAATGTTTCGCAGTTCCAATTGAATTTGTTCCTTCACGTAAGAGTTCGTTTTTAGGCCTTTCGTTTCTACTTAAGACAGGTACAGCTCGGTGACTATTCATGCGCAGTATGTACATGGAATGGATTGCGCTTAAACGGGTTTGCAAAAAATTTCCTATGTGAAATTTCACCTTGAACGCGACTCTGTGATATTTTTCAACTTGATCATAGACAATTTTTTATCTTTTATTCGTTGTTCTTTAATACCAACAGATTTAACCATTTAGTTTCCTTTATTTTCTTTTTTATTTTTGTTCAGTTGTGATACCGAATAAAAAGAAGTTTAAAATTTTAATCGTTATCTCTACTTTTATCATATTCCAGATATGGAATATAATAATAGGTCCCGACTGTAAATGTGAAATAAACAACAATTGTAATTAAGGCATAGACCAATTTTTTTGTAAATGTGACTTTGAAACTTCAAACATTTTTTGCATTTTCATGTTCTATAGTATTCTCGCAATGTTAATGTGAGTAAATGAATGAAAGTGTTCAATAATAAAATTAAGGAAATTGTATAACAAGTGTAAATGTTTAAGAAGGAAATATGGCAAAATGTAACTGAAATACAATAGCACATACCTATTCGACCGTATGACTAAAATTAGTCATTTCACCGCCAAACACCAACGACCGAGTGACCAATATTAGTCATATTATTAATTTATGTTTTGAAGTAAATAAGTGACTCTAGTTTCTTGAAGTTGAAATTAATTAAAATAATCCAAAAACATTCCCGAAAGGTGAAATCATAATTTATTAGAAAATATAAAGAAGTTAAGCAACATATTTACGAAAATGATAATTAACAAGTTCCACTTGGGGGGAAATAAGTTTCTACATGGTTAATTTCTGGCTGCAAGTAACAATCCTGGTGGTTGATTGTCAAGTATGCAACGAATCCAGCCAGAGACGTGCGATAATACGCGATTACTATATTTAGTGTTGACTTGCGGCTCGTCAGATTCAGAAACAGTGACGTTACGCGTCGTTCCGAGCAGCTGACGATAAAGAAAATGATAATGACTGGAGCCCAAACGACAGTCTTATTATTCGCATAAGGCTCAACTTCAACTGTGAGATTCCGTCGATGATTCAATCGACTGACTTGGTCTTGAAGTGAATACATTCGTAATGTGGAATCCACTGTTACTCATTCATTGCTTATTCACATATTAAATGTTTGCTTTCTTATTTTTATAAAATGAAATTTAACTAGAGTGCGAATCATTCAATATTTATGGCATGTGTAAAAGTTTAACAAACAAGAGAACCTAGATATAGATTAACCAAAATTAATAGTATGTATGTTCATTTTACTTTTGGGTCATTTCATTCCCCGAGTACCGTTTAGGATTCTGTTCAAAGGGTATAGCCGGATAAGATGGTCAAATGTGCCCTTGAACTGAATTTTATCGACAATGGATCATTCGATAGGGAATCAAGAAAAAACATACTGTGCAAAATTTCAACCCTGTATCTCGATCGGGAGGGTAGTTATGGGGTAAAATAGAAAAATCAGTTTTGGCCTCTTTTCCCTAGTTAATGATGTTTAGAAATTCTGGTAAAAATCTGACACATGTCAAGAACCCAAATGCATACTTTGCAATAGGTTTCAGATTTTTTAATTGAAAATCCTGCTTGTAAAAAATCAAAATCCTCAAAAAAATCGAAAAAATTCAGATTTCACATGGAAGTTCTAGGTTGACATAATTTATATTTTTACAGTACCGATATATTGTTATAGTTATTGTTGACGAATTTTTCCAGATTTTTTTGTTAGGGGCGCCGTTGTTAAAAAAAATAAAAACCGATTTTTTCGACGTTTTTTCAAAAATTGTAAAATTGTATTTATTCCGTAAGCCCATTGGACACTAATAAACCTTAAACATTTCACAGAAATAATTAAAAAATGCAAGTAACTTGATTAGTATTCTGCTATGTCAGCGCATAGCATCTGAAAATATTAACCATACTTCCAACAGCTCGATTGGGTCAGCGCATTAGGCGCTCAACTGTGGACATGATTAGTAGATAAAATCCCGTATTATAAGATAAAATCGGTTTGTATTTTTTTTAACAACGGCGCATCAAACCGAAAAATGTCAAAAAGTTCATATACGATACTTATATTATCGGTATACTTAATATATCGGTACTGTAAAAATATAAAGTTAGTCACTGTAGAACTTCCATGTGAAATCTGCATTTTTCGATTTTTTTTTATGTTTTTGATGTTTTGCAAGCAGGATTTTTAATTTAAAAATCTAAAACGAATTGCACAGTATATATTCAGGTGCTTGACATGTCTCAGATTATTCCCAGAATTTTTAAACATCGTTTACTAGGAAAAATAAAAGGGAGAAGAATATTTCAAGACAAAATCCAAATACATATTTCCAACTTTCTTCAAATCAAATATTATTTTCAAATACTATTTTAAAAGTTTACTGTATGAAATAAAATATTTTATATTCAAAGTCATACATGAAAATAAATAGCATTGTTTACTATTTAGTATTTAGATTAGTATTTACCCAGCTTTGTACTGTAACACCCTTCAGATAAGAGCAACGTGTTACGTAGGTACTGTTCGCGATGAGATACATTCGAAGTAGTACATACATATGTAGTACACATAGTGGTAATCTTCTCAGCGAATAGTGCGAATGCGTGTGACTCAACTTGTGTGAATTCCTGCGCTAAATTGGTGCGGGTTTCATTCATGTCATTTTACGTGCATTCGAACTCGCCTAATACATATGTACCAGAATGAGAGGGCATGTCATGACATATACAGTATTTCATCGGTAAATGTCACAAATGACTCGCACGTAAATGTCCCGGAGATATCCCCATTAGTGCGGGGTTGTACCCCCTTGAGGGGTCGTGAAGCTCGAGAGGCCTCGGTCGCCGAGAAATATGACACTATGCGGCTCGGGTATATCGGTGAGACCACAGTAATCCGAATTTCCAACTTCTTTATTATTCATTATTTTTGTATGGGACTTCGATGACCATATTTATGGCATTTTTCTAATAAAAATCATACCAAATATGATATAATTCCGATGATATTTACTCGTGTAATAGACAATTAAGGTTTCGAACGCGAGGAAGGATAGCGTATGGGAGAGAAAGAGACGCAGTCGGCGGCGCAGTTCAAAGGCTCGCGCGTCTTTACAATGTATTACCAAGGAATAATTTTTTTATTATTACTTATTTTTGATGAGACTTTTGCTAACAGATTTGTGACATTGTTCTGATTAAAATGATACCAAACACGATATAATTCGGATCATATACAGGTGTATGGTCATTATGTATAGGTCAGGTACATAACATCGGTGAGGCAACAGTAGTGCAATGACGACACTTTTTCATTTTTAATTAATCTTTTGAGACTTTTACCAACATATTTGTAATATTTCGCTGATCAAAATTTTTCTGATTATACATACATATCTATTTTTTTAATTGACGATGGAGTAAGTTTTATCACATTCCATGATCAATCACTGTTTATAATAGTTTGATCATCAAATGTAACTCGAACCGCATGATTAAATTCTTCTCTAAATATATGTATGTGTTCCGAAAGAATCCTGACGAAGAATTGAAGAGTTTGATATCGTAATACAAAGACTGCAATGAGTATTATTTGACAATTTATCTTATTAACCTTCGCGCATCGCATATTATATGTAAATGTATGAAGTAAGCAATTCATTGATTGAAACTGTACTAACATTTCATTGCAATTAAGTTGTAGTTGATTGCAAAGCAACGCTTTGAGAAATAAGGGCTCCGTTTCTTGAAAATCTCCATTCCACGATCATTTTCCTCCGAGTAAAATGATGACGTCTTCCACCTCAAAGAAATCAGATACAATAAACTTGGAAAGCGATTGCTGCTAGCAAAAATCAGGTCGCCGAGAATTTTTCGTGTCTGGTAATACACTTATTGATATAGATAAGATAATTGTTTAGTATCATGGGACGAGGACGCTTAAATTTTTATTATTTTCTAACGTGTCATCTTTTTGTGAACTGTCTCTTCTGCGAGACTTAATTACACAATTACATGTGGCTGATAATGATAATTATACCTGATAAGGATAAAGATATACATATATTATACTTTGTCGTTTACGCATTGCTTTTTCTATTGTCAGCTATTTTACAGAAAATAGATTCAAAGACAAAATCATTTTATTTTTTATTCTCATTTTATTAATGAGATAACATTTCCTATTTTCTAGTGTTTTATTATTACCGATAATAAAATATTTAGAATAAAAGTTTATCCTAATTTTTTATGAACAAATACTCTTTATATTCATGGAAATTTAGTTTAAGTAGTTAGGAAATTAGTATTTAAAATATAAAGAATCATTTTTTTACGAAAGCATAGGACGGAATATAGAAAGGAATTTTCCTTCACCGAGTAAATTGATATTTCCAAATTATTTTTTATTTAATACTTTGTTTATTATTCTACCAAGAACTAAAGAAGTTACTTGGTTATAAATTACACTGCCGATTTTTATGAAGAATTAAAATTTTCTGATCTGTAAGAAATGGGAACCACATACTTTCTTTCTTTCTTTAATAATGCTAAAGCGCGTTAGAAATAATACATCGACATCCTTCAATTCGTGTAATCTACCTACTATTTTAAACATCTATCCATTTTTGTCATAAATGTATAAAATCGTATAAACCGAAGTTTAATTACAATATTTGATCGTGTGTTGTAAAAGTATTTTTATCGACCCTGTAGAAGATAATGTATTTTTTAAAAACAAATGCTGCAGTAAGTTTATTTTCAGCAGTAATCAAATCAATAGATGATTTTTACAGACTTTAGTATGTTGAATACGAATTTGAAAGTCATTTTTCTCTATCTCGTTCAGTTTTTGAGTTTCAGTTTCAATAAAAAGTCGCATTTTCAAATTTATATATTACTTGCTTGATTGTTTTGAACCATAAAAACTTTGCCCATATTTATTGCTCAAAACAATTCTGTACACTTTCTTAAATGCAGTGGTATACTTGTTTGTAACAGTTTATAACATAAATTGGACACTGTTAATACACAAATTCTTTCACACATTTTTCAATTTATTTTGAAAGATAGGAGTTTGAGACAAACTGCAACTGTATCATAAAATAGAGTGGACTTTCTTTCTGTTTTCGAATGAGTAATTAAAATAATTCCGCTAGAAATGGCGCGGCATATATTATAATAATTCTCAACAACAACGATCGCCTCGCCTTTACGGCAACGCAATTGTTTATAGAAACATGAAATACACCCTAACACTAAATCTGATACGTTAATATTGATTGATAACGGCTATGGATATGGTGATATTAAATATCGCAATAAAACCCAAAAATAAATCTTATAGAGAACGCGAATCACTTGTTGGTGTTGAGAATCAGTGAATATGTCTCCTCTTTTGCGGAACTATTGAGAAAAGGAACTCAATTTCTCAATTGAGAAAAGGAAGTATGCGTTGCTTTCTCCATAATTTCTGTTTAAACAAGTTTTGTTCTACCGTGTGGTGTACTTAAATTTTGTCACAGAAACTTATTCTCCAGAGAAAATTGTAAGATGTTTGAGAAAATTGGTGCGTTAACGGTGTTCAAACCGCGTATTTAAAGATGCATAATTGTTCATGACTGTTATAACAAATATGAAAATGTTTTTCATTATAAATAATAATTGTAGGTGTTCGATAAATTTTTTCTAATGCCGGAAATTGATCATAACTAGACTCCGGATTTTATGAATTTATGACCACAATTGGTAGATGAAGTATGAAACAGCAAAAACATTAGAAGAATTTAAATTCATCACAATATACCCTTTCCAGTTTATTAGCATTTTTATAGGTTGAAATCCAATCTTTATTAATATAATTTCCGTTTCTTTCAACTGATAGATAAATTGTACATAAACATCCGCAGGCTATTCATAACGGTTATATTATACATGTGAGATACAGTCCTTTTGATTGATCGTAACAGTTGTCGATGAGAAACAAACTCCATTTCGATCGCTCATGTAATATAGTTATCAACGACCAAAATATTGTCTTGTTTTATATTATGATTTATGTTTTATCACCGATTACTATTATGAATAATCGAAATAGAATTCTCCTCATGAATGTGTACCGGTAATGAACAAAATTGTTGGTTATTTATAATCGTTATTTACAATCAGGACATATAAAAACAGAAATTCGTTGATCCTGTGATTTCCTGAAAAATTTTCTTTATATTTTATATTTAACATTTTTAAGTTAAATAATTAACAAGCTTCTGTTAGTTTATTTTTTTAATAAGAATTTGTGGGATAGTTGTTAGTTTTAGTTCCTGACTTATAGTATTATAAAAATGCCGAATAGATGCCGTAGTTCATTTCACATAGAAATGTGAAATTTCCGTAATATTTGCACATGAAAAGCGTCGCGCATTAAAGAGACACATTAGAGAGGATGTTTGTCGAACCATTTTATTCAACAAAAACTTGTACAGCTTTTACGGGTAAAGTTAAATATATGATTAAATTTAAAAAATCCACCATTTATGGAAAATTGGATTTTTTCAAGATTGAACATATTGGGGAAAAGCAGTCTTCAGAATTGTGTTCAGCGCATCGTTATTTGAAAAAAATTGGCTGTTTGCCATTAGAACGCAAAATGTGAGATGGGCAAAATGTAAGTAGTCTTTTCGGCGGAAAGTATAAACTATGTTGATCTTATATTTGCGTCAGCATATGAGAGCATATGTCAGTTTAGGATTAACGACTTATATGAGTTCCGTATACATAATTTCTATTATATCTCTGATTACTCTATCTTATGGAATATAATATATTATTCGACAATGAGACGCTTATTTTCCAAACTAAATTGAACAATGTTCGTGAGAAAATAAAGCGTCAAATGTGTACCTACCGCTTGTTTTCCACACTGTTTAAACGTGTTCAAATGTTTATAACATTGCAACAAAATACATATGCTATTGTATGTATTGTGCATAGTTAGGAGAGTCTATAGAATATAGAATCGTTTTGTGCACGAAACATCTGTAGAATTTTTACGGTTAAAGAAGAATAAATTAAAAACAATTTTCAAAATCGAGTTTATCGCACTAATGTCTACAACATGAAAGTCCTACTGGTTATCGGAACGCGAAAGAAAACGTTGAAATTTGTTGGACAACATATTCAGTCAATGAAATTTCCATACATCGCGTATCGAACGGCTCGTGGAGTCATCGCGTGTCAATTTGAATAAGCAGCAGGACGAAATCGTCGTTTTTGGTAATCCTGACAATCCACGACCGTGTTCTAAATCCTTGACTTCGCGTGAGTACGCACACAAGTATGCAAGGAAACGGAGTCAAGAACGCAAGTAGTCGGTAACACGTATGCACATGGACACATTCGTTTTACCGGTTGTCTACCTGTTCTGGGTCAGTCGCGTGTGCAAGGTCAAATCCCAAGAATCTCCAACGTCACGGGCTGAACTGAAGACCACGAATCTTGGATTCTTGAGGCCGCTGTCAGGGCCGCGACTGCCTAGAGTAGAATAAGTTTCAAGTCTGAAATAATTTTTCCCTCCAATTTGTCGACTCATCGCCACGATTGTATTTCCTTGTTACGATGACAAAATTATTTCGGTTCTTCGTCTAATTTGAAGGAGAATAGTAAATTGTCTACTAAATCGAAATATTTATTTTAGGGAGGAACTACATTTCATCTGTGTAGATTAGGGTGGACCTTATTTTTTGACCAAACAATTTTTTTGGTCTCACTCCCCAGAATTGTGACGAATGTTGAGAAAATGATCTGGAAAAAAGTTTGGGGTCGATTGGGTCATGGCAAAAGGGCGCGCAACGAATTTGAAAATTTTGAATTTTTTAATTCTTGCCATAAATAGACGTTATGATATATCGTTGAATTTGTCTGTTTTTTCTCTTTAAGAATCCATATATAGCACAAACAGCTGTTCATAGAAAAAACATTCGTGACCTTGAAAAAATTCTTTTTCTCCTGGTACTATATTCACCTCCTTACATACTACAACTTTTGTTTGAAGAGTTTTTTATATATATTTTATATATATATATAATATATACCTGACAGAGATATAAAAGATTTTCATTTAAACGTTCATACATACATCTTGTAGAAGAAAGATGAACCAAAGTACTTAGGTGTTTAAGGTATATTTTAAATTTTATCTGAAATATATAATAGTTGTATTTCTGATTATACGATAATAATTTCTTATATCACGAAGTGTATATGATGAGAAATTAGAAAAATCATCGGGCCCAAATATGCCTATTTTTAAAAATTTTCAAGTTTTTTGGCCCCAAATCAATAAATCAAATTTTATAGCAGGCATTAAGGACGAGTACGTCCATCAATCGATTAGTAATGTTGCAGAAGTGCTGCAGTTTGCAATGCAAACTTTAAAAAACGAACAGCAAGCACGGGAAGATTACCGAGAATTTATAGAACTTGTAATTATTCTCTTAGGCGGAAATTGTGCCAAAACTTACGCTTTTCGAACTCCGGGAGCTTTTCATCACCCTCGACGGATGGCCAAAGCAATATATTGTTTAAAAATATATTTATTTAGAAAGGAATTTACTTTGACCAGCGAAGAGGCCACTGGAATTCGTGACATTTGTATTTTCCTTGCGAATTTATACTTAAAAGTGTGGATACGAGCTCCAGTCGCAATAGAGGCTCCGCGAACAAGATTTGGAGTTCCTACTAAATTTGTACGCGTACCGTCAAGATGAAACAATAAACCGTGCTGCACTGAACGAAATAATTAACCATTTATAGTATTTGACACCAGAAACGGCTGCATTGTCATTTTTTGATAGTGCCGTACCATATGAAACAAAAATACAAATGGTAGAGGCAATGAATGCCAGTGCAGAGAGCGATGTCGAAGGAAGTATTAAGAAATATAAAATCCTTCAAAATTATGTACAATATTATATGGACAAAAAAGTAGACCATTTTATTTCTCGCAAATTATTGCGCTTATTTATTGCAAAATTTGTAGTACCAACAACATTTTTGGAAAAAGATCCTTGTACATGGAATAATGACCCAGACTTCAAAATTCGGATGAACATAGTTCAAGGACTGAAGGTGGTCAATGATACCGTTGAACGGAGTGTTAGACTAATGGAGGATTATAATGAAATTTTATCAAGAAACGAAGAGGAGATAATATACAGGGTGTCTCGCGTAACGGTTTTCACGATATTTTAAGTACTTGCGAGAATCTGACAAAAAATATTTTCAACAATAGTTGATCAGTTTTCGATTGGCTATATATTGCAATAAAAGAAGTTCGAAAAACATTTTTTTTATAGTATTGTCATCTGCTTGAATGGGTGATAATAACTTGTGTTTATTATTAATACTCGAAATTATATTCAATTCAGAAACCTTGACTAAATGAACGCAAACGATTTCTTTAAAAAATCACATCAAATGTTCGAATTGAAATCCGTTTTGTTGTAGGCACAATTCCGTTCTTCATAGTAAATTTGCATTGGTTGCTCTTACGATACTGTCGCAGCGAAGTTTTTCGCATGCTGTCCGGATTCGCTGCTTTAATATATACAAAATGTTCCTTATTTTGTATTGGAATAGCATAAACTATTGACTGTAAATGACCCCATAAAAATTGAATGTAATTTCGAGTCTTAATAATAAACACAAGTTATTATTACCCCTTTCAAGCAGATTATCATGTTTTGTTGAAATTTTCATTTCTTCGCCTTCAAGATCATCCCAAGGTCATGGTATACTAGGTCGTTGAATTCGTCTTGACACGGGCTATAATACTGTTAAGTCAAAAATACAAAGAGCCATTTAAAAAAATTAAGGTGACCTTGACAATACTATAAAAAAAAAAGTTTTTCGAACTTTTTTTATTGCAATATACAGCCAATCGAAAACTGATCAACTTTTGTTGAAAATATTTTTTGTCAGATTATCGCAAGTACTTAAAAAAATCGTGAAAACTGTTACGTTTGACACCCTGTATACTACAAACTGTGATGGAATATCGAAAGCAGTATCCTGACACTACAAAACAGAATTTGTCAAAGGATTTTTAAAGATTTTTTTAATGTAGAGAGAAACACCTGATCAATCCCTCCATGATTAATTGCATTTTTAAGACGCATTGAAGACTGCTTTTTAACCTTTTCGTGACCAGCGGGACGTATATATCCCACTTCTGTGTTTAGACTATTGTTGATGTATGCAGTAGAGTTTTTTTGGAATTACTTCGAAAGGGTTAACACAGTCGCGTCTAGGGCAGGATCTGCTTGGTCTTACCGAATGTTCACAAGCAGATCTGGGACGAAAGGCTTACGAAATTTGTATACATAATTTAAAAACTTACATGATTGTATCAAGAATTGAGACAGGATTTGCTGGGTTCTACTGACGAGTCTGCAAGCAAAGCCGGAGCAAAATAATTTTATGACACCCCTTTCCGTAATTTACATAATATTCATAATAATTTCTTTTTCCGATCTTAGAACTGTTTTTCTTTTGAAGATTGGAGCGTTTAAATGAAAATCTTTTATATCTCTGTCAGTTATGTATATATGAAAAAACTCTTCAAACAAAAGTTGTAGTATGTAAGGAGGTGAATATAGTATCAGGAGAAAAAGAATTTTTTCAAGGTCATTTTTTCAAGTTTTCAAGGTCACGAATGTTTTTTCTATTAACAACTGATTATGCTATATATGGATTCTTAAAGAGAAAAAAAAGACAAATTCAACGATATATCATAACGTCTATTTATGTCAATATTTAAAAAGTATAAATATACAATGACTCACATTAATATTCTTCTGTAGAACTGGATCAAATAACTTGAGTTCTTTTAGACATTAGAGTGATTAGGTTACTAGGTGATGTGCAAAAAGTCGATAAGAAAATTGCAGGCGATGTTAAGCGATTCCAATAAATTTTCAGAATGTACTTATACGTACGTATCAGTAACATAAATTTACAATTGCATTATTTATACAGTGTTATTACAAATTAAAAATTTGTTATTCTCCTTTAAAAGATGTTTAAAAGCGTTTTTGACTGGCTAAAAGCGAAAATGTTAAAGGAACGTGTAACCTGTACATGTGATATATGTATACCGTTTTCGGTATACATATAAAGCAACACAGTTCCTTTCGTATTCTGTTTAGAATTATAGTTTATTAGATGTTTATTGAATTTTTTCTAATAAAAATTATTTATATATATTAAGAAAGAGCTTTCTAAAATAAAATAAGGTACATAAAAGTACAATAATATGTATCTATACTTATACCAACAGATGTTTTTAAAATAGAAACTGTTTAAGTAAAATAGTAATTGTTTGCGCCCGTGGTTTATCTAAATGATCGTTCAGGCCTTGATGTGTTTGCATTGCGAGGTGCAAACTCCTTGTTAATTCTGATTCTAAAGAGCTCGAGTTATCTTCGACCAAGGTGCGGTAAACCCTTCCTCCTGCGAAAAGAAATTTTACTTCCCTTAGGAAAATGAAAGTACGAGTACTCGAAACAAGGGCTGGAGGCGGGCTCAAGAAATCGCCAAAATGGTCGCAATATTCTAGAGAGAAAGGAGCGGGTGGACAGAGTGGACGCTGGCAAAATGGTCAACGGGTCCCAAGTCCCAACGCTGATCCCCACATCTGGTAACTATAAACCGCTGGGGGCAAAACTGCCTAGCCGAGGTGAAGCGAAGGACCCAAGGATTCACCGTGTGTTTAAGTGTTTTATGATTGGCGCGCAGAGAACCTAAAAACTACAATCCCGAGACTAGAATATTCTTTTCTGAAGACATTCTTTCAGATCATTTTTGGTATAATAAACTATTGGAGTGCTGTAAATTAAGTAACCTAATATCATATAGATATGTATGTATTTGGGTATGTTTCAAGAAGACGCAGTGTAACTTTTATGTAATTATCTTTAATGTTACTTATATTATTGCTAGACTGCGGATGTTTATGCAAATGCATATTTTTATAGAAAACAGGTAGACCAATCGGACCTGGACAGAAATTTACGTCATGATAATTATTAAAAATTACGTCATAAATTTTGCATAAGTACATATTCGACTATTTAATGCTACGCCAGAATAAATAAGATAAATTTGTTGCATATAACCTGTTTGGTACATGGACTGAACCGAATTGCTGAGGAAGTGCGACTGCAATTCCCTGCTGTTAATAAATTAATATATGCTGTTAAAAAACTATTTTTAAAAGCACCACAACGCGTCGAAATTTATAAAAATAAATTACAAAATATGCCATTTCCACCAGAACCTGTAATAACAAGATGGGGAACCTGGTTGGAAGCAGCATTTTTTTATACAACGCATTTAGAAGGAATAAAAGACGTCATAGAATCGTTCTATGAAAAGGAGGCTTGGCCAATTAAATCGGCGAAAAATTTAACATTTCTTCAGAGCCATTTCCAAATGTTACCTGAGGCCATGAAGAAATTGGAAACAATAGGATTACCTCTAACGGAATCTATAGATTTGGCAACTACAGTTACAAAAAATTTAAAAAGTATACCCGGTGATTATGGAGAAAAGGTTACACATAAAATGGAATCTGTATTAAAACTATACATATGTTTGGCATATACCTTCCATACATCGTGCATATATTTTGTATATTTCGAGATATTATAAATGCATAAAGATCCGCAGTCTAATTATTACAATGTTCTCGCAATGTATCGTCCATTGATGACGTCCACGATTTATGTTGTTGTATTTATGTTTTTCCGTACTAAAATGAGGCAAGGTACGCGTTTTCACAAGGTGGCAATTATGTAAAACAGAAAAGAACGTTTTTATCATGAAAAACTTTGATTTCTACGAACTACGAAAAAAGCTATGGTAATTATTTAGAAAGTACCACTCATCTCCGATTTTGATGAAATTTAAATATGTTATAGATTTCGACATTTTGAACAACTGTTTCCTTTTCTAATATACCGGGTTCGCTTTTGTTTTTCGAGATATTCGCAAAAACCTATTGCTAATACTGTATTGAATTTTCCGTATTGTTGCACGTTCCGTGGCAACGTAAGGCTGCACCGGTGCGGCGTCTGTTTACTTTTTTTTGGAAACACGTTATGGGGATGAGAGAAAAACAGGGTTTCACTCTGTAGAGGGTGTGCTTTCAATTTTGAAAGACTACATACTCTTGAATTTTCGTATGCATGGTCGGGCCATCCTTCTCCGCCCCCTCCACGACCTAACCACAACTCATTCTATTTGCATAATCTTTGCATTGTAGCTGTCATCCAGAATTTGATCTAGTAATGGAAAAATCATGTGAATAGAATGAATTGAGGTTAGATCGTGGAGGGAGCGGAAAGGGCCGGTCGTCAGGAAAATCCAGGAGAGAAAATTCAATGCAGTATTAGCAATAGTTTTTTGCGAATATCTTGAAATCTAAAAGCGACTCGCCTTTTTTGTAAAAGGAAAAACTTGTTCAAAATGTGTAGCTGCATAACATATTTAAATTTCATCAAAACCGGAGATGAGTGGTACTTTGTAAATAATTACCAAAGCAATTGCAAATAGGTATGCACGTATTTCCAGTACATACGAAAGATAAAGGTATTGTCCGCTGTTGGAAAAAGTACTCGCTAGACGGCACATTGTTACTTTGACCAATAGTCAAATTATGTATGCCTAACAACTAATCATTTTATAGGTATGTCTTTAAGAAGAACTAGTTAACTCGCAATTAGTATTAAGAAATCATGGAATTCAAATTCTAAAATATGGTTTCGAGTAAAACACGTGTTGAATCTGCTGAAACTTTGTCATTTCTTTGAATTGAAGCATAAGATTTTGGTAACACATTTCTGACATGTTACACTTCAAGAAGGTGCAATGAAAGAATTGATTTTGTTACCGCTCCGAACAAGAACCTTAACAGCTTATCTATCGAATACCTATTAATTGGCTTCTAAATGATTGTGCAACATAAAAAAAAAATTCTAAATCTTTAGCTGGATTATAATTCTAACAGAAATTATTGCATTATATGTATCACTCAGAAGTAAAACGTTTACTAACAAAGATAAATCATTAGGTGTTAATAAATTTCTAGAAAATATTAAATTAATTTTGGTAGGTCCTGTGTTAATACTTTAATTATCAGAAGTTTGTTAATAAACTTTTTTTAATGATTCTGTTATATCTAGCAAAAGCTTAATAAATTTATTTTAAACAATAATTTCAAAATAATTACGTTAATTACGTTGTTAGTTCATTCATTTGTCTTTATTTTTGTCAAGAATCATTAACCAACTACCGATACATAAAATGGTAATGAAGACGATATACATATGTACATTGTATACTACCGGCCGAAAGTTTGGTTACACCTGCTACATTTCTATTCCACACCCAAATATTTTATTCCTTGGGAATCTTTTGTATGGTTTTACCGTCATAAAAATAGATCTTACCATCTTAATCCGATAGAGCTTCTATGGCATAAAATGGATCGAGAAATTAGGGACAGGGAAAGGCATATACAAAAAAAGTAGAAAAAATAGTTTCAAGAATGCCAAAACTGTATCAAATATTAATCAAGAAAAGAACTGGTTACTTTGACGAGCGAAACGTTTAGTACTGGATAATATCTTTTTGTTAATATTTTATAAAAGACATTTCAACTGTTGTAGACATTTCACATTGATCATTTTGTGTACTATAAATAAACAGAAATAAGGCATTCATATAATATTAATAAAAAAAAATGTAGTATATTTCACACGTTAGTACATGATCCAAACATTTGGTCGGTAGTATGTACACACTTATAATACTTACATTTTTCAAATTATAATGCAAAAATAGGAAATAGAGTAAAATTTCAAAATCTTTATGGTAAAAAGTTTGGATTTAGAATAAATTATTATTTCTATTATCGATGAAAGAATAAAAAAAAGTCTCTGTTATGCTATTACATTATTATTTGCGTGTTTCATGAAATTATAATGTGTCTATCATTCATGAAAGTTCATTATTCCTACAGTCGTGATTTTACGTACGTGTATGAACTTATGATTTTCTCATCCTGGGATAATATTACACTGCAAAATCATAATGGTTGTAAAGAGAATTTAATTATAATGGGAAAGCGGATTACATGCGGCTATGACAAACATGAGTAGGTGTAATTTAAAACAGTAAAAACATTAGAAGAATTTAAAAATACTGTTAAATTATTTTCAACCTATTAAACACATTAAAAAAGAAAAGAAGAAAAAAAAATTTTTATTTTGCATAAAGATCCGATGTCTAATGATAATGATTATTTACAGAGAAATGATAAACACAACAGCGTGTCATTCGAATTTTTATTACACATGACAACAATTTACATTGATATTTAACTGTAGAACGAACGTTGCAACACGTTCACATATTTTACAGCTTCGTTTCATTATTTACAGATCCTCTTGTCTTTTCCATTTCGCTTTCAATTTATTTGCTTCACAATTTTAATCCCGCTCTTCCTCGTTACCATAAGTGTCGAGTGTCGAGTTCTGCGGTGAAACGGTGGTCGACTTCTGATCGTGCGGTTTGTTCCGTTTCAAGAAACTTATACGTATATGTAAATAGTTATCTTGAATTATGTTCACTTTCTACATATGTGTAGCGGACTATGTGCGTCCGTCAAACCTGGCGAAAGCCTCGTAGAATTTCTTTGTTAAATATTTTATCTGATATGCATTTCTCATTAATTTCGCTATTTTTCAACAGATATTCTACCGATCGACACGCAATTTACATTTTTGGGACCAACAGACAATTGATTATCCCTAATGTTAAAATAGAAATCAAGTTTTCAACTTCACGAATAATTTCTACCTTAACCGTATAAGTAAAAAAGTAAATACATTCAATGATATACATAGCTATTGACAATATTATAGACATTTACACGTGTGGAAATAATGTTTAAAGGATGTGGGACAACTTTAAAACACCATTTTTATAGACATTTTCCAATTGATTATGAGAATTGAGGGTTTGAGGTCAAATCTAACGACATCATGAGATGGAGAAGATCTTCCTCTTTAGTAGCAGATTTAAAGGGAACAGATGTTTGAAAATCTTGGTTACATCCTTACATTGTTGGTCACATCCTTTGTGAGCGATAGTGTGTAAAATTTGTTAAATTCCTATTCTTTATTATATGCTATTATAATTGGACAGGAAACGATTTGGAAAGGAAGGGTAGGATATACCTATATTTTGCTGTAAATGGTTAACTGTAAGTATTGCAATAATAACTGTTATTAATGTAAACGGGTCAATTTTTTAAAATAGTAACATTGCATAAAATGGACATTATACTTAATTTTTTGAAAATGAGATTCTCGAAATCAAGAAATAGAAAAACAATGGCAAGGGAGGGTGGAGGGAGGATAAAATAAAGTTTTAATCAGGGAAATAATTCATTAAATATAATTTCGTGTCCTATATTCTACGCGATAGATAACCTAAATATCGTTCTACGTAATGCAACTTGAAGGTACAAAAACCGAAGCAATTATTATCCGCTTTCTGTTCTCACCAACTGTACTGTACACGGAGACGGATAGTTTGAGGAGAAGTGCGATCCTGCAAGGAAAGCTTCTAACGGAAAGAAACTATTCGACGGAGTTTACGGTTACCGTAGTTTTCCTGTCTGCGTCGCTTTTGATCCCACGTAAGCGTCAGCAATCTACATTCTATAGGCCTATTCAAGATGAGTGTTATATCTTTCGAATGAAATAAAACACATCTTATTTGGGATTGTCGGGTTTCCCTATTTTAAGAAAGATCTGCTTGATGATATTAATTATGGAACGCATTATCGTTCAAGCGTACTTTATGGTTTTTCTTATGGGTCTGAAACGGAACCATTATTCCATTGATACACACATTAGCATACGTACAATTTATACCCCCAAAATTTCAGGCGGAAGTTGGACGTAGTCCAGAAGTTTGTTATGTACATATATGTAGAAAGGGAGTCCCAGAAAAAGTGTAAAAGAAAGAAAGGGGTGATTCTAATCACCTTTTTCCTTTGCCAATTCGCGCTGAAACGGTTTATTTTCGAGTTATTACCGAAAACCACGGACCAATCAAATTCCAGCTTGGCCAACGGCAACGCCACGCTCAGCAGGATCTGTATATCCAAATATTATAAGCGTCAGCGTCATTTTTCATAGCAGCTTCCGAAAAATTCTCTTTGGACGATGGGAACTCTAACTTCTTGTCTTTAAATTTTAAACAAAAACACTAACTATGTTTTTAAACTGTATGCAATTTCCGAGGACGTAAATCTACTAAACTAGCAAAAAAAATTTGAATCCTTTTTCTGATACTTAAAAATAGACATAATTTTTGTCTTCATGTTTTCATATTTCTACGTTCCATAACAATTAGTGAATTTGAACAAACTCAAAATATTGGAGGGTCACTACCTTTGGAAAAAGTGTACACTTTAATTTAAAAAAAAATCATTCAAAACAGACTAATTAGTTTTGGAGATATTTCTCCCACCAGTTCGAAAAGTGTAAAGGTAAAAAGCGAGTACAACCGTCACTTGAAAACCTATAATTTTGGTAAGCCTTAAAAATTAAACATTGCCATTCAACTACGTATTCTTCAGATATCAAAAAAAGTGAAGAACGTAAAGAAAATTCAATTTTTCAAAAATCTAGACGGGAACCTCTCTTTAAATGCGCTTTCTCGGAACCACTTATTTAAAATTAGTGGGCCTGATATAGACACTTGATATAGACCTGATATAGATTGTTCAACGTAAGAATAGTTTCAAGAGCTGATTATACTGATCAGAGTCATAAATCACGTGGTTTATAGTTTCTCAATATAGACGTTGGAAAGGTAATAATTATATTCCGGATTCTTACGAAAAATTAATTTTTTTTTAAGTTGATTGTAAAAAGCGGAAGTTAAATTTCTTTGAATTTCATCGTTAAATTTATGTATGTAATGTCTTCGTAGTTTCGCATTTCATCTACTCATTTTTGTTATAAATACATAAAGTCCACAGTATATTACTACTAATCTAATTATCTATTATTACTACGTCTGTTATCACTAACAATAGGTACTTTAACTACTATAAGCCTATTAATAGACATTTTCATGATTGTGCCATATATGTATAAAAGAAGTTCAATCATTTCTTTGTTACATACTCATTCTAAAAGATATTAAATAATAGATTATATTTCTTGAGGATGTAGATTCCCTCATTTTGTACTTCGAGATACTGTAAAACATTTAACTTCTACTTGTGTTATAAAATGTGAATTTTCAATGAAGGAAAATGGTGAAGGATTGTCTATTATTCTATCGCTAAGTAAGATCTTCTGCGCAATTCTTTCCTTGGAGGAGTATGAAGGTCTATTCAGCTGGTGGATAAAGCATTAAAATTTCAGTTTTTAGCTATTTTATGTTTTCCATTTCTAATAACTTTGTAAGACGTAAAAAACACAAGCGCCACAGCATTTTGAGATTTGAATCGTACTGTTAGATTACCCAAAGGAAGTGTTCATAGACCTTGGAAAGCGGGTTTGCGATCTAAGGGGTTTGAAAATTTAATAACTTTTTTTAATTGTTTCTTTATATTTTTATTATAAAGGAAACCTTTTCAGCATTGAAAAATTGACAACCGAAATGCGAACGCAAATTGTGAAATTTTTTATCATAATTATTGAGTGATAAACTGATCACCGCGTTCGTGAATCCATCGGGTCCAGATTTTTTTTCTTAAGGTATACCTTAACAAACCTCGATCACTTCAAGAATTACAAAACAATATTCAGGCTGCAATTACTCTATAAATACTGCATGTGATACTAAGACACTTTAAATTTGCAAGTAAATATAAAGAAGTTATTAAACATTAAAACGCCATCGAGACTTTTATTACACAAAAAATGACATACGCCATTGCGTTACTTGCAAAAAATGGAAAACCCTGTATGTATTTAGATATAATATAATTTCAAAAAAATTTGTTTGCAAATAAAACGAGCCGAGTGACTGTAATATGTATGGGGAAAAGTTATTCACGATCAAGACCCTAACATATGTCAAGATCAAGGCCATAGAAGCATTCTCTCCTAAACGTAAGTTTTACCAGTAGAATTCGTCTAAATGTTTGGACGAACTGTTTTGTCGATTTCATGGCATAGACGAAGCGAATTTCTATTCTTATGGACCGACACTTTTGACACGTCCTATACATACACACGCGTGGGGACATTAGGCCAAGTGCACCGTTCTCGTTGCATACGAAAGTGGGACGACTACACGGCTAGGACGGTATACGTTTGTCTATACATATAGTAAGACAACTTAGCGTCCTTGTCGAGAAAAGCAAGGTCTTTCCTTATCTGTGCAACTTTGGAGCTAGTTGGACTTTTATGTAGCTGAACGAGGCCTCTCTACCGGTTATTCACCATCCATGGAAAGATTAAATGCCTTGACGCGATGACCCACAATTTCGTTGGCAAAACTTCTTTTGCAGGTCATCTTTGGTTTTCCTTTATTTTTTTGGAAACGAATTAAAGGTTCGTTTAGACATGTTGCACTGATTGTGAGTCATGAGTAAAGTACCAGATATTTTATCCGATATTCTAAGTTGAATAATAATAAAAATTCTAATTATACATATAATAATATTCTTCTTCGGGTGAGTATATGTACATTAACTAACTAAATAAATCACGCAAAGTCTATACTTCCTCACAGATTTGCGTTCATTTTTATTATGCAGGGCGTCCCTCAGTTTTTCGGACAAATTACACCAGTATACGCTATGAATAAAATAAAAATTAATATATTATATCTATAATTGGGGCGAGCATATAAACGACACTGTACATTCGTATATTTGAAACTCCGCGTCTAAATATATCGAAAACAATGCAATTTTGAGCAAAATGTTTAATACAAAAGTTTCATAGTTTCGAGGAGGAAATACGACTATTCTATACAGTTTTCATTTGCTAGGCGTCTTTAACGTTACCTGCAGGTCAACTTTCTGTTTTCAAATAAAAAATATTTATTTCCTTATAGATTTTTATTCTACTAGGAAAATAAAGAAATTTTCGCATCAAACATTTTTTTATCTGGCTTCATGTTAAAAAGTTATTTAATAAAATAAAAATTTATTTCGGTTTTACCACTCTCAAAGTAGAGATTGGAAAATTAGGTAATACAAACACAACTTTTTGAATATTTCTGGTCATATGAATGATAAGGTAAAATTAGCAGCAACTCCATTTTTCTACGCTATTTTTATTACCCCAAGGAATATCACAAAATTTAGGTATTGTAACTGACACATAATTTCGTCTGTTTCTTTGGTATAAGTTTTAAATTTTTGGTAAAAATGTAATCTAAACCTAAACTTCATAGGGATAAGATAAGTCTTGTGTATCGATGCGGCAATATACAGGGTGTTTCGTCTAAAACAGGATACCTAAATATCTCCTCTACCTCTGAAAATACAGAAAATGTTTCTAACGTATCTAAATGGTTTCAAAAGACGAATCAGATGAAAGAATCGTTTTTTATAAATTGTGATTTTTTAATCGTTTGTCAAGGTCAATCGTGTTTTTTTACATATATACACAATTTGTTGTTGTTGTATATTATAGCAAACATTATTGTGCATTCATCCATGTTTAATAGCACGACCTTGAAATGACCGTGAACTCTAAAGTTTGCTAATTAATGCAGAACTTACTTTCAGCGACATTTCAGATTTCAACGGTAACAGAAATTCGACCATGAACTTGAACTTGTAAATTATCACATTTATTACTGCAATAAATGTTCGAAATTGTGTCCTTCCGTTGTGATATATTTCGTGAGGCGAAAAACGACAGATTGTACAGCTCTTTCGATGATTTCAGGTTTCATACGAGCACATGCAGCAATTATTCGTTCCTTCATATTTTCTGGCGTCGTGGGCTACTCTTGATAAACCGTACCCTTTAATGTTCCCCATAAGATAAAATCAAGTGGGGTGAGATCGGGTGAACGAGCCGGCCATGATACAGGTCCATGTATCGTCCAATCCAACGATTTGGGAATATTTCTTTGAGGACACGTGTTGCAACATGGGAAAAGTGTGCTAAACACTCATCGTGTTGATATCATAATACTAGACGGTCCCTAAATGGTACATCTTCTAATAAACCTGGTAGAATATGTTCTAAAAATTCAGCATACTTCTGACCAGTTTGCGTACCGTTGATAAAATACGGCCCAATTATCCTATTATTTAGAATACCACACCAGACATTTATGGTCCATGGTTTCTGCTTATCGAGTTGTCTAAACCATCGTGGATTTTCAACCGACCAATAATGCATGTTCTTGAGGTTCACCTGACCATGATTTGTAAAGGATGCTTCATCCGTAAACAATACTGTTTGGAAAAACATTTCATCACTTTCATATTTCAGTATACCCCATTGAGAAAAGTGTACGCGGTTTTCAAAGTCTCTTCCATGGAGCTCTTGGTGAAGAGATAAATGGAAAGGTTGAAATTTTTGTGAATGAAGAATCCGGAATATGTTTGTCACACTAATACCGGTTTCACGTCCAAGTTGTCTTATACTAACATGGGAGTTTTGATTAACTTTAGCGATGATATTGTTCACATTTGCTTCACGAGTAACAGTCTTACGTCTCACACGAATGTTTCGGTTGACACTATCAGTCTCACAAAATGTTTTAACAATACTTGAGTATGCAGAACGTGATGGACAAGAACGTTCTGGAAATCTGTCTTTGTAAATTCGTATTGCTACTCTTAGACACTCTCGAGCTTCACCGTAAATTAAA